>CM034356.1:35152009-35307641 GCA_019925275.1 Mytilus edulis | reverse complement strand
GTTTGGTTTACAAATTACAAGATTTCTTTCTGGATTTTTAAAAATTAAAATTAAATAAATTGATGCACATCATGAAATGAGTAATGTAATGCAATTATAATTTTGACAACCAGGTCAAATAAGATCATGATTTTTCAGAATTTTCAATTTCTTAATGTCTCTTTCCCCCGAAATGTATTTGAAGTGATAAAAACAAAAAAATCATTATAGCCCTTACTTTCATAATGGCGCCGGTTATTTTCATATTGGCACTGTTTTTTCTTCATAACGGCACTGTTTTTTTTTCATAATGGTATTTTGACTTTCTCATAACAGCGCTATTCATCATAACGTTCTGTTTATTGATAATGACCTTGTATTACTGCCCTGTTAGTCTGCAATGGACAAAATTTTGTTTTTCTTTATAAAGGGACAGTTTCATACATGATGGACTATCAAACTGGCTAATAATCGTATTTAATGCCCAAGGAATACAGACATCTGTGCTCATATTAAATGTAACATGTTGACAATGGAACTAGAACATGTATATAAAGACAGAGGAATAACGAACAGGTATATTAAACAGTTTATAGGAGACTAACAGAGGTAAGTACTAAATATAAAATAGTATAACATAGGTACATATATGTGCTAACTATAGGATAGTATGACATAGATATGTACTAACTATAGGATAGTATAACAGAGGTATGTACTAGGTATAAAATAGTATAACATAGATATGTACTAAGTATATGATAGTACACCATAGGTACATGTATGTACTAAGTATATGACAGTATAAAATAAGTACATGTATGTACCAAGTATATGATAATACAACATAGGTATTTACTAAGTATATGACGTTTTAAACATGCTCAGAGACTACTTTGATTTTTTCTGTGACGCCTCTTATGAAGTCATAATTTTTTGAACCAATTTTTAACTTGACTATATAATCAAAATATATGTTTTTATTAAGGTGTTTTTTTTTATCAAATTTATTTAAATGCTTCCACGTTTTCGTTTTGTTTTGTTATAAAATAAACAAAAATACTTCAGGTCTATGCAGTGACGGTGATTTATTTTATCGGGATCTACCATGAATTTCTTTTTTTGGAAGGCAAGAGATGTAGATGATTTTTTAGGTATTCAATTGCAAAATAAAGACATTTTTTTTCAAATTTGGATTATAATGGTTGCTTTTTATCACACAGCTAATTTCATATTCATATACCCTATGTCCAGATTTTATCGATTATTTATATTGATTTATTAATTTAATTGATTATAGCTTGAAAAGACAGAAAAAAACCCAAACTAATGATATAAAAACCACCTGCATAATATGGACTATAACTACAAAACATTATATATTATAGAATAAGAAAAATGAAGAGTGGACTTGCTATAATCCTATTGTTCGTGTGTCTTGTTGGTAAGTTTACTTATTTTATACTTGGCTTCAAAAAGTAAATCTAATTTTACATTGCCGTTGTAAAGTTTGATTTTTGTGGTCCTAGCGAGTGATGTTACGTTCTACATAGGTCGAAGTCGTCAGAAAGCAGTTCTTTGCTGATCCTTGTCATTATATCTTTGCTAGTTCCATTGTACTAGATGGATGATTGTGTACCAATATGTTTGAAATACATATGTTTGTCTATGGTGCGTTCAATTGTTTATATATATTTTATAAAAGATGCCAGTGTCAATGATTAGGTTTGACCAAACATTTTAAAATTAGCACTCCAGGTTATAGGTTTGGCTTGATTTCGGTTTTATATTTGGGTTTATAGTTCTAAATGAAAGTTCAGACTGCTTGATTAGATAGTCTGCATGATTTTGTTTTCTTTGACCAAGGGTACAACAAAAATCAGTACATGCACAGCAACAAAAATCGAAAAAAAAAGCAAAGGAATAACACTTTTTATGTTGTTCTTTATTTGAAAGTATCAATGAAGCCTTCACAACTGACAAATTTTGCAAGTTTAAGACTGACCCCAGGACCAGTTTGAGCGGAATTCTTTAAAAAATAATTCGAGAAGACTTTGATAGATGTAACACCACCAAATTGCACCCGGTCAAATAGAACATACTGGGGAGTATAACATTTCTAAGTTTAAAATTAATCACTACGCACATTGTATATTTTAGGAATGGTATCCGTAAATGGACAGTCAGTTTTCATGACCAATGATCAATGCAAACTAGTTGTAAAAGGTTGCATGTCCAAAAATTACAACAGGGTAGTGCAAGCGGACAAGAATTGTAATGACTGTTGCAGACGATCTGGTTGTGCACGTGGTGATTGCAAAGGCAAACATTGTAAATGTAAAGGATGTAAGTTAAACATTATTTAGATATTTAGAAGCGTGGTTTGTTTATTTAAACGCTTTTAATTTAGTATGTTGTCTATCATGATTATCTTCTTATGCAATTTTCAAGACAAAAGTTAAAATTAGCATTTTCCTTTATCAATTAATAAACATAAATGACATTTATTGTGTGGTTCGACTGGTATACGACCCTTATCTGATAACCTTGACATTTGTATATTCCGCCGACATACTAAAAAATTTACGGGGGGAACCATGCAACCAAATGTGTGATATGCTCCGAGGCAGCAATCAAACAACAAGGAACATTCATTAACAGATTTTCATCTTTTTTCATTATTTTCATCCCACAAATAGTATCCGTTCACAATTTTTTAAAGATTTTCGTGCATACAGTAATGCCAACATACCGGTATTCGTCCGTTTTTTGTTGTTGTTTTGTTTGCGAGATGCACAACATTTCCGAAACTGTAACATGCGTAACAGCGTGTTGTATAAATGGTATATGGTGTTCCTTAGTATCTAATAATACAATACATTTGTCGCCGTTCAATCATAAAATTTGAGACTTGATCTCTTATGATTTTATAATTAAGAAAATAAACCACATGTTTCTTGAATAAATAACATAAGTTTGCTATTGAACAAAATTCGAATATTTCTATTTATATTAACGTTTTGGAGCTTCAATTTGATATCATGCGTATATATTTGCATTTTTGTCTTCTTTTTTTTTTAGGTTGAAGAGGATAAAAAGTAGCCTTCTGACATGTCTGAGACTCTTTCAAATTCACAGTTTACTGTTAACGTACTATACTAAAATCTCGTTATATTCGACACCTTCTTTTGAATGATTAAAATAGTTATATTCAGTAACATCTTTTTGATATATTTCGCATCATTTTTTTTACAAAGAACTGAGATCACCTCCAAGTTTTGGTGAGGTTCGTGTTGCTTGGTTTTTAGTTTTCTATGTTGTCTTTTGTGTACTGTTGTTTGTCTGGTGTTGTAATTTTGTTTTCAACTTTTGAGTTTGAATGCTCCTTTGGTGTCTCTTTCACAGCTACTTGTTCTATTGGCTAAATACGAGAAAGTGTTAAGTAGTGGAGTGGTTTTCTGTCATGACAAGTTATAATTGTAAAAAAGGTTTAAAACAATATTCATTGTCAACATAACAGAAATTAACAATTAACAAATTCGTTTCCTAAATGCCATATTTTACATAGAACCAAAATGATAAAATGGTTTACTAATGCAGATAGTACCTGATCTACATCTTTGAACTGTCAGTAACAATTTCTATAATTGTTTAAAATATGATGAAAAACAATCATGTGAAATTGAAACGTGAGAGCCTGCATTTGCTCTTTCCGAGAAAAGGACCTTGGTGTGAATCTACACTGCTTTTGAAAATACTACTTACACATGTTACATCTTATTAACGATTTGCATTATACTAGCATGCGTCACTGGTTTTAAGAGAACTATCGTTTGAATTTTATGCGGTGCTAGGATGAAAAAAAATTGTCCTGGTTTTTTAAGTTGTAATCAGGCTCTGTCCTGCCTGTTTATTTTTCATTATATTCGTTCCTGCATTTTTTTATTTATAGTTTTGACTTTCATTACATAAATTGAAATCCTGTCTTGTTTACCACCACCGTGACCACCACCATAAAAATTCCGATGGTAGCTCACTTGTAAACAAGTTCTTATTGTCTGATTGGCCGGTTTGCTGAGAATTGTTTATCATGATTTATCACAACTTGGATTTCAATAGACTATATGACAATCAAATACGGACAACTACTCAAACTATCAAGACATAGAATATAATTTATAATCGGCACAAATTACACCCATAAAAGGATTAAAGGTATACTATCAATCATATCACACTGAGTGGTCACATATTATCATCATACTAGAATATACCTGATATCTTCGCACTCTGACAGACCGTATGACATCATTTAAAAAAAGTTTCAGGGGAATATGAAATCTATCATATAAATAGAGCAAAGTTTTCAGGATACCTAATGTTGTCCCTTTGTTTTCTTGATTGATTGTTTGTTGCTTAACGTCCAGTGGCAAATATGTCATGCATGTTCATGATCATTAACTGAATTGAAAAAATCTGAAGCTTTCAATAAAATAATGTATTAATATTCCTTTAACTGTGTCTAGATTTTACATGTTAAATTTCAAATTGTCATATATAGATTTCTTTCTCTTAATAAAACACGTAACAGTTAGAGTTGTTCAAAGATTGTGTGGGCCGAAATGACCTTAAATAATAAATCGCTGAGAAGATTCAGACTTGTTTGGGTTAAAATATGTCATTACATTTTCGATCTTGCTCATTTTATTTTTTTGTTAAAATGTATACCTTTAATAGCAAACGTTTTTTCCGATATAATTATTTTTCACATTACTTCTTTATGAAGATACAGAAAAGTACGGAAAGTATATATTTTTTAAACGGGGATTACGGAAGTGCTAGACACAATTTAATAAATCCAAAATTTTACTTCCTGTTTTGGAATGTTTACTTTCATCTTCGACGCCCTTGTATTGAAATGTTTATCATCAACTCATAAAAATTCCTTTAAATTAAAATGGAAGACCACAGGGTAATTGATCATGAATTTTTTTGAATGATTTATAAACTTTAAACTTTCATAGATATTAATCACACACCTGCATAAAAGCCAAGAGAAATCCAATAAAATTGATATATTTCCACCACAGGCACTTGTTTCTAATGCTGTTTCTATCCATTGGAAGGTTAGAAACAAGTGCCTGTGGTTTCCACCTCAAGGTCGGTGAAGATGAAGAAGATGATGATCAAAAAGATGACAAAAGATACACATTTAAACTCGTAGATCGAAAATGAACACCATGGCTTAAAAACACAGACAGTCAAATATTAAAACTAAGCAACACAAGTTTCAAACTCCACAAAAAACTTTGAGTACTCTCAAGTGCTCTAAAAGGGTAAGCAGAACCTTCTTCACATGCATGACATGTAGCATCCATCGTTAATAATCTTAATAGTATGTTGTTACTCGATGTTTTGACATTCTTATCAGCATAACCCGTAAACATTCAACAGGGTCTTAGTGTCAACAATAAAAAAAACTGGAACCACCTAGACGCAAAATGTCAATAAATCGAAGGCACCTTCACTCTGTTGTACATCCTGATTTATCAGGGTTCTCACTAAGGCGAGTCCATGGGTCCAGGACTCATGAAAATCTGAAGATGCATCAAAATTTGTATAAACTGAACACTCATAGCAAGGATTTGTATCTAACTATACAAATCCTTGCTCATAGTCATATCATCATTTTATAACAATAGAAAAAAAAAATATCTGAATGTAATGTCATTTCATTGCTCTTTTAGGTCATGGAGCCTTAAAATGATAAATCATATTGCAATAAGATATCTTCTTACTGTTGGGACTCACCATGGACAAAAGTGATGAGTCCCTGGACTCGCCTTAAAAAATCCTTAGTCAGAACCCTGAATTTATAAACATGATAAACAAAACAATGAATGAAAAACAAACTTTAACTTGATATACAACAACATACAACAACCACCGAATAACATGCTCCTGATTTGGGACAGGCACATACAGAATGTGGCAGAGTTAAAAATGTTACCTGGGAAAAAAACTACAAGTTGAAAGAGCTTAACTTTATCATGTTTATATTGATACATAACAGAAGGTAGTCCAAATTATTATGACGTCTTGGAAGACTATTTAAAATTTTTGCTATGATGCCTTCCTGCGACGATGTAAGGCATCAAAGAAAAGTCAAAGAAAAAAAAAATGGTAGCCTTCAAGATGTCATAATTATTTGGACTAACCAGAAGGTAAAATTATAGTTTAGTTTTCTGGACTTTGAAAACACTCGACAAGCAGGTACATTTAGTACAAAATGTAGGTTTGACACAAGCATGACAAGGCAAGCTGATGAGAGAGTCAAGTTATGTACTAATAAAGACTATTAACCTCCAGAAATTTTCATGAAGATTTCAAATAAGAATTTCTTTACATTGTTTTCTGTCAAGTACTCAAAGGGTAACCAAAAGTCTATCAAATGCCATGAACAGGTGACAACAGTTAATTAAAAATGTAGTTTCTTTAAAAAACTTGCAGAAAAAGTTAAATTAACTGACCACTGCCAAAAAAAAAAATACTGATTTTAAGGTATGGATTATTTCTCATTGCAATTTTCATTTTCTATTTTCAACTATTTTCATGATATTGGCAAGGAGCATAACTGAAGAGACTTTTATTGTCAAAATGTAATCTTCTATACTACGAATGTATTGTCACTAATAATTAGTACTATTACAATGTCAGGGCCGTAACTACATTGAGGCAAATGAGGCAAATGCCTCATGTTTTAAATTAAAAAAAAAAAAAACTAAAACAAAAGATTGTCTTCATATCAAATTGTTTTCACTGAAAGTGTCTTGCAAGAAGCAAGTTCTCTTTACTCTCTGATGTCGCCCCTGCATATTTTTCGTAATCCATGTTTCTATTTTACTTTTGGTTTTCAGAGTTGATGGTCTATTGTTTGTACTTCTGTGTCCCGGGTTTGTCTTTTGTTCATTTATTGTCGTACTTAATGACTATAGTCTTAGTGTTGATTTTCATTTGTAAACGTGTCACACTGTGTAATGTTGCATGTCCATCTATGTTCAGGCATTATGCGAGAAAATATTTTAAGAATATACGATGCTACTGGACACAGAAAAAAGTGGTCGTTTCTGCATGGAGAATTGAACTTGATATCAAAGAATACGAAACTGCCTTTCTTGTATATAAAACCATAACCAATTTTTCTTAGTATGGATTGCAAAATTAGGTATTTTCTGTAGGTGAGATATGCACAGAAGTGATAGATATGTATTATAAATATAGAAAATTGAATATCTTAATCAACAAAAAAATAAAAAATTAACTGTATCATA
Source organism: Mytilus edulis (assembly GCA_019925275.1). Lineage (NCBI taxonomy): Eukaryota > Metazoa > Mollusca > Bivalvia > Mytilida > Mytilidae > Mytilus > Mytilus edulis. Next base: position 35,300,331 of record CM034356.1, on the reverse strand, counting down.
TACCCAAGCGCCTGTGGATAAAACTAGATAGCTGACATGGTCAAAATTAAAGTAAGACCACCAATTTCCCGGTATCAAATCATTTGTTGAAAAAACATCAATGTATTGCCATATGACCTTTTACATTCAAGGGTTAAATTTGCATTTAGTCGTGTTCAGACCCTTTAACAGAAAATAAAGGAATATGAAGTACACGTGCACGGGAGCTAATCGCACACAATGTCAATGTATAGAAAATAATACAAATGATCAAAGTTTGTATTCCTGTTCTCCATCTTGATAGTTGCTGGAGGGTCTTCAATAATGAAAGAATCATAAATACCGTAAAACAAGGTCAATATGGTCCCTAGTGTCGACTTGAGCAGAACTAGTATTTAACGTATATTACTGCACTAATTACTGTCACTATATTTAAATCTAGTCATAAAAAATCTCAAGACAGCACAATACAAAACAAGAACAGACAGACAGATCCGGTATTAATGATTATGAGAATTACGATTTTTGCTTTATCCTATATATCGGTCTTTTAATGTTTTGAATTTCCCTAAAACTTTAAAGTCTTAAATAACAATGAATCTATGTTTTTGCTTTGAGACCAGAATATTGTCGAAAAAATAGTTAAAATGATTTGCGTGTCTATGTAAGAAAGAGTCCGGGAAACGCTCAGAATGCACGATTTTGCGTTATTTTTCTCAGAGCTTCTGGGGGCCATAAGTGGCCCCCAGATCCCTCGCCAAAATTTTTTCGCCTCGCTACGCTCGGCAACTATATTTTGCCTCAGTATTAAAAGGGGCTAGTTACGGCCCTGAATGTATTATATTATAAGAGTGTATTACCAGTAAAATACCTTTTGCATGTACAGTAATTAGTTCAAAAGAAAAACACCATTTTTTGTCTTGCCTGTGATGCAAGTTGCTGTATCGAGATGTGTTACTTTTCTGTAGGAGGCTTTGTTGTCTTTGGTGGTGTCAATTATTGGTAAGTTTTCTGCTTGTCTTTGTGGTGTCAATTATCGCTAAGTTTTCTGCTGTAGTCAATTTGAACATGTTGAAAGGTACAATATACTGCTTGTGATAGATCAATGATATTTTCAATAAACATGATAAAGTTGCATTACTATCAGTTTAAGCGACTATTGCAAAGCACTGTTCTTTAACAATAATCATGACAATCCACTTAAAATACTAAGTACATGTAGTTCAGATAACATCTAATACATTTCATATTGACAATTTTGTTGAAGCACTGCTTGACTGCTCTCTTTGTTATGGTTCAGTAACTTTAAAAAAAAAAATATTTAGCAATGCTGCAGTCAATCTGAATTTTCTGTTAACAGACAATACATATAAATCTGTGTCAACACTTTATTGTTCTTTTACAGCATTTAAAGAGGGAATTTCATTGGTCAATGACAACCATGGTGATATAAAAAGATATAATGGTTCTTCATTGTGAAATGACTACAAAGATATGAGCACAGCTTTGTCCTTCAGTGTCCAGAGAGAGATCCAGTTACGATTCCTGTGTCCAGAAGATATTGATGAGGTCAAGAAACTTTGCACAGAATGGTTCCCTATTGAGTAAGTTTTATAAATTATCCCCCTTTCTATGATGGACACAATTGTAAATTCAAAAACATTCATAATTGACATTATTTTATGATGAGAGGCCTTGGTGGCGAAGTGATCTAGGTAGCTCAGAACTTTTACTACTGTAATCACTAGCTATAGCCAGTCAACACTGAGGTTGTGAGTTTGAACCCCAATCATGTGGGTTCAATTGACTTCAATCTTAATTGACTAGTATTGTCAGTTTTCCTATCTAATGTCTGTGGTTTTCTTTCAGCATTCAGGCTTCCTCAAACAATAAAAACTGGAAACCAATAAAATACTAGCCCAAAAGGAGTTTAAAAGTGGCAGTAAAACACAAATTTAAAATCAAATCAAATTAAATCACAAGAGCTATAAAACATGTAAAAAGAAATCCAATTTCGGTGAGTCATTATTTTCTGATTTCATGTGATACTAAGCATTTGGCACAGTAGGTATATTTGATTTAACTTCACTTCAGTAACAACTAACTAAATGAATGCATTAATTTAGATGTGGAGACTAGAATAAAAACTTGCTTTCACCTCATTAACTTAGAATACATGTACTTATTTACCCAATCCAAATGACTGGTCCGCTGAAAAGTATACTGTTATTAAAAAAAAACTTTCCTTTTAGACAACTTTCCCTGCTATACTCAGAAACATGGAAAAATAAATTGATACATTTATATATAACGAAAGACTAACGGTAAATTTGACTTTATTTCTTTAAACTTTTATTTTAAAAAGATACTATTTATATGGTTTACAGTTTGTATGTTAAATGAACAATTAAGTTAATTCTGTGTTATTCCATAATATCAAAGGATAAAAATAGTTAACTTTTTCATAAAAAAGCATTTTTTAAATGTTATTAAAATACATGTTACAAAATTGCTATTTCAACATCAACCTTTGACTGTATTATCTAATTTACCTACAGGCGAGACATATCTCTGTTTCAACCATTTTATTATTGATATTTTCCAGATATCCAGATACATGGTATCAAGAAATAACCTCCAATCCAAAGTTTTACTCACTTGCTGCAACATTCCAATCAAGGATTGTGGGTATTGTTGTAGCAGAGGTTAAACTTCTGTCATCTCTAAACAAAGAGGTTAGTCTGAGTATGTTACTCATTAGAATAAACACTCTCACTTTAAGGTCTAAATGGTCCATTTACATGATTTTACAGCATAGGTAGGAAGAAAGTTTTAATACAGAAATTAGTGATGAACAATGAAAAAGATTTATTCACTGGTTTTTATACGCGCGTCAAAATTTTGACCAGAAGTTTTATGGTATACAAATGTCCAGTGTCCGTCTGTTTGTCCGTCGTAAACATGTCGCACCGTAACTTGACAACGACTTATCCAAATTTCATGAAACTTTATATAGTTATTTCTTATGATGATGAAATGATCTGTATACTTTTTGGTGAAAATAAGATTAAAACTTTTTGAGTTACGGCACTTTGTAACTAAAACAGGGGTGTGTTTTTTTCACATGTCGCACCTTATCTCAAAAACGATTTTTGATTATTGCTTAAAACTTTACACACTTCTTCATTATATTAATCTTAAGATCTGTATACTTTTTGGTTTTGATTCAAAATTTTATTTTAGTGATATTTAGTTTTTTGTAAAAAAAACCCAGGAGGGATTTCACATGTCCCGCCGTATCTCAAAAACAATATATGGTTATTGCTTAAAACTTTCTCAGAAACGATTTATGATTTTGCATAAAACTTCTACACAAGACGACGGGCGTATCATGCGCTCATGGCGCAGCTGTTTATTAAATGTACTAAAAAGCAAACTACAAGCTTTCCAATATAACATTTTACACAGAATAGTCCCTCATAAATATCTTGAAAAAATATAAACTTTCCAAAGCTAATGAATGTACCAGTTGTAAAGAAATAGAAACTATAGAGCATAACCTTTTTTAAATGTACAGAAATAAAACAATTTTGGAGAGAATTTTCTAATTGGTGGTATTTTCTTTTTGTAGCAAGAACATTCTTGAAAAAAGACAGTGTTTTTTTGGTGTTTTGAATCTGATAACTTTATTGTTTAAATTATTGTACTCTACAGGCAAAGTGTTACATTAATTATGTAAAGATCATTCAATTAGACAGACCGTTAATATATGTGCAAGCTTTCCTTAAATTTTTGAAAAGATGTCTGGAAATTCTAGAATAATTATATCTTTCTAAAGACAAGCATAAAGTCATTTGGATGTGAACAACTATTGTTCTTTTGAAGGTCTTCAACAATGAGCAAAAGTATACCCTAAAGTAAACTACTTTATAAATGGCCATCAACTACTAGATTACCGTCACATTAAGAGTGGCGTAAGGTTAAACATATTTGAGAGCTTTCAGTCATTCCCATCACCTGGAATTAGGTTGGAACAGTGATGTAACAGTACAACAATAAAAATAAAAAAATTTGAAAAAGTTTTGACTTATCATATTGGTCTCAGGCACAATAAACAAGCAGCAAAATGAGAAGAGACACAAAGTATATGAAGTAAACAAACACATATGTTCTTAAACTTGTTTTACATTCATGCAGACATTTTATTAACACAATTGAAACATAAATTTATTTTAAAACATGTTCTTATTTTACCAGGACGCAGACATTCTAGCACCGCAGTTCCCATCAACTTCTCAGGTGGCATACATTTTAAGTTTAGGAGTTGTAGTAGACTTTAGGAAACATGGGATAGGTATTTATAATTTATTTATTATATTGGCAATCTTACCACAATTCCACAAATTAAGTTAAAAATTTCAGAAGAAATTGAGGTTACTAGGGAGTTATAGCATACGTTTATGTGAAGTATGTGAATAAAAACTTCAGACTTGATTTTACTATTGTGCACGAATCTGATCATGGGTACATCACTACATGTGACTAAAAATCTGTCAATTTCTATTTGTTCCATATGTTATTACATGTATAACTGTATACGGCAATAAAGATTAGAAACCAAGGAATCTGGTAATACCAAATATGGGAGAAATAATTCTTCTATTTTTTTTTATTTGAATATTTTTTCCAAAAAAATGGCTAAATTTCGAACCGGAAATGTTACATTTCACCATCTTAGATTTTTAGAAGGCTCTGTATTAAATATGTTTGTGAATAATGAATAGCGCTTTATGAAAATGAATAAAACTGACACATGAATGGCCATTTCTTGTACTACAGTCATATTCTATCATTTAGTTAAGTTAGTCAGAATATATCATCAAAAAAACTAATCGTGTTCATAACAGCAGTGTCCAATAAAACGTTGGAAGAAAATGTCAAAATTATCATAATGTTTACATTCTTATTAGAGCTACAACTAAAAAAAATCATTGTTAATCGAATATTATCGAGCAAGCAGTTGAATTTAAGCACGTAGTCTTAAAAAAAGAACAATTATCATTGACCAAATTGTCAATCAGGTTTTCGAGGTGTCCAGTTGTTATGAACGTAAAAATACGTAATAAATCCGTTGTTAGCAATACAATGTGCTCTACCAAAATATGGAATGGAACATTCCAGTACACACAAGGTAATGACATAGTTATCATATTAATGTGACTACACACAGAGAAGTGACCACCTACACAACGTCGGTGTCCGTCCATAAATGCGTAAGTTATGAACGCTAGAAAAGAAAGAGTAGCTAGGTTTAATGAATTTTCAAGATTTTTGTGAACAGTATCAGTATCAAATGAATTTTTAATCAAAGTATAGTAATTTTAACTATTAAATAAAAGTAATGTAATTATCAGTGTTATAGTCTTTGCAGTTTGCAAAGTTTCAATTTTTTTATACCGACTTGGCGGAAAGGGTCATGGTTTCCATAGTTTTGAACAAGACATATATTAAAATTTAAACTTGAAATGAAACTTTTTCAACATTGAAATCGAAAACACAACATCCTTTTTAAGTCTACATAATATTTTAATGTCAAAATATTAAATCTAGGATGTATAATAAACTTTAAACAAAGGCAGATTTAGAGGGGGGGCTTATATAGAGAATTATTGAAGCGTGACTGGAGCGGGCCCCCTCTTAGGTCAGTCAGTGGGCCCCCACTTAAGAAAATTTCTGGATCCGCCACTGTTAAATAGAATAAATTATGCCGTTCATAACTCTAACACTAGCTGGAGTTATGAACAAATGTCATAAATCTGTTTTTTAATAAATAAAATGGATTACTGATGCTTCTTTTAAACATAATCGAAAACACTTGATGTCTGATTTTATTTTATCACGTCACACATTTATAACTTTTAGCATGAAGATTGAATTTTCGATATCAGCACTGTTAATAATTTGAAGACACACTATTTTTGTGTCTGTTGTTATGAACGATTATTATTTGATTATTTTTATAAGATTTTGAGCAATAAATGATAAATTAGTTGTATTTTCAAGAAATCTTATGTTGTCTTTAAAAGAGGAGTTGTTGAAATTTCTAGCAATTTGCGACTTTCATTTGAATTTTGGGAAAATGTTATTGTTCATAACCATGATAATGACGGAAGCACAGTTTTGAAATATTGTTATGAACGTTTAAAAATGTCTATAATCATTGTTTTATTAACAGAATGTAACTTTTTGTTTAGTCCTTAAGCTATTATTTGGTATTGTTTGATACAATAAATTCACCTATAAAGCGATTGAAATGTTTACTTATTCACACAGGGAACATAATGATAGATTTGAGAACAATATTTCTGTTCATAACGGTGTCCAAAATTTTTATGTATTTTATTTATTACTGTTTCCCCAAAAAATTACAAAGTGGATAATAGTGTGTTAAGGTTGTCCTTGTAAACAGTAAACACACCAATTATTCTACTCAATTTGACCTGGTATCGGTATTTTGAAGCAAATAAGGACACTGGTTATGAACACAAAAAATATTTTTTCACATTAAAAATAAGTAAGATACAGATTTTCTACAGCTCTATAAATTTGGAAACAATTACTTTGGATATTGGGCTAAATACATAGCCCATAATATTGGTGATTGAATGACTTTTATTTTTCAGATATTCTGTAACATAATGTGACCCATGATCAAATTCGTGCACTATTTCTTTTACCTTTAATACATTAACTATTTTAACAGTGTAAGATATTATAATCTAAAAAAAATGAATGTTGACCTCAATAGATGTTTTAAAAGTTTTAAAATAATGACATATTCAGTAGACATTTGTCTACTGAACTGCAGAATTTATGTAGACCTCTATACCTCTTAATCCTTAGTTTAAGAGAATGAAATATTGTTAAAGAGGCTTGTTTACAGGCGTAGACATTCCCAGACATTTAAGTTTTTTGTTGTTGGAGAGATTCTCAAAGACATATAGACAAAATTTATTCTTATTTACATTTGTATACTAAATATGAATGGTGATCCTTTGTAAAAATTAACGAGAAATAATTTGTTTATTTCAGCTTCCCTGCTGCTGGACAGTTTGATACAAAGTCTGACCACCAAAGAGAGATCAAACTGTAAAGCTGTGTATCTACATGTACTGGCCACAAACCACATAGCTATCAGGTTTTATGAGAGACGCAGATTCAAAGCACACAGTTTTCTACCGTATTACTACTCCATTCAGGGAAAACCTCGAGACGCATACCTCTATGTGATATACCTAAATGGTGGTAAAGCACCATGGTCATTCATATATCCTTTTATAGATGTGCTGTTTATTATGCAGTCAAACCTGCACTGTTTAGGCCAAATAAAAATATATATGTGGTTCCAGTAACCCTACCTTCCCTACTTTTTTCGCCTCAAAAATAGCCTACCCTAAAGATTTCATTGCCTTTTTTCATTAAGCACTGTTAAAGTTAGAATGTTGCTCTCATAGACTCAATGTAAAAAAAAACATAAAATAAAAAGAAATCCCTACCTACCTACCCTAACTTTTTTTCAGATGTAACTGGAACCACACATACTTTTTTATTTGGCCTTATTATACAGGGGTACATTTACATAGTAACAAAGTTGTATTTAGAGTAAAATGAGTAAAATAACAAAAATACCAAACTGCAAGGGAAATTAAAAATTCTTTATATAATGGCAAAATCAAAAGCTGAAACACATCTAATGAATGGAAAACAACTGTCATATTCTAGACTTGTTACAGCCATTTGCTTATGTAGAAAATGGGGGATTTAACCTGGTTTTATAGCTATCTAAACCTCTCATGTGTCAAATCCACCTCATTTGAACTAGGTTTGATAGTAATACCATTGAGGCTCCCACAGGGTACCCCCCCTCAGGTCGCTTTTAAATTCGTCGAGAGGTCGTTTTTAAGGGAAATGTACAGGTCGCAGGTCGTTTTTTCCCAACACAGGACGGAAGTCGGTCGGAGGTCGTTTTTTCCAAATTTTACAGGTCGCAGGTCGTTTTTAGAAGGCCCTCAAGTCGGAAGTCGCCTCTAAAAATCCCAGAGGTCGCAGGTTGTTTTTGACCCTGCAGGAGCCGCACCATTGGCAATCTTATTTCAATTTCTGAGTTCAAGTCTCACATTTAACTTCACTATTAGTTTTAATGGTGTCACTAGTAAACTAATTTTGCATTGAGATTGCTATTTGAACTGTGTCAAAATGATTAAAATATAGATTCTTTCTCCATACTATGATTACACGAATATAGAATACTACATGTATGTTCTACGATTCAGTAACAGGGGAGAAAATGACATAGCTAACATAAAATGTTATTTTTGTAACGTTAAACTGCGACATATCTGGAAAAGATGCATTTTTCGAAAAAAAGAATTATGATTTTAACTTATTTAACTTGAAAACAAGTACATAGACCCTCTTTTTAAAGATGGCATTAAGTTGGATTACATATGAAAATTATTTTTACATGTTGTACTTATTTTAATTAAAAAGTCAATATTGAAATTTTTGAAATTGATAAAAATACCTCACAAATTCTGCTTTATTCCTAAAAGCCTGAAACTTTGTTAAAAAATTAAATTTTTTCCAAAATTTATTGTACATAGGCCAGGTGTTTTTAACTTGTTGGTTTACGGATTTCCCCATGAAAAAGTCGGGTCGGTCGGTCAGAAAAAGTATGAAAAAAAAAGAAAAAAAATATCTTTCAGGACAGAAAAATATAAAGAAAAAGATATATTTCACCTTTACAACAATATGTTTGGTATGCTCTTTTGTCATCATTTCTTAAATTTTAGTTCGATGTCAACTGTCATAAACATCGCATGACATCATCTAAATATTTCAAAAAGGGGGTTTGTGTCCAGGGGCAAAGACGAAATTAAATCGTCATTTCACAAACAAGAAAAAAAACAGATCCGCATAGCTCTTTATCAATTTCAGGAAACTTGGCGAATAATGATCATCAAGCACGAAAACTGATGAAGAAAAAATTTCAAAAATGTCGTCAGAAAATAAGTTTCAACATTTGTGTCAAAAACGTAATAGACTCGTCCACTGGAAAAATTAGGATATCGGGTTCATCAGTTTTTTTTTTCTTTGTTATCTATGAAACAAGAAAATTCCAAATGATTTGTTTATATTTAGTACTTTAACCTGAGTCTTATACGTTTGGACAAGTCCATTTTCCATTTTTCTATGAGATTATGCATCTTACGGAATGATGACAAACATGGGAAACGAACTTATTGTATTTGTGTAAACGACAGTTCAAGGTCAGTTATTGATTTGTCTATTTTTAGATACGTAAACATATGGATTATTTTTGAAGTTTATTTTTTCACAACACAAAGTGTTATCAATTCTATTAGCTAGTGTTTAATGCATTTTATTTCATAAAAAAAGACTTTTTATTTATTTTTCAGGGATAGTGTATTTGATAGGGTTGTGGGAATAAAAAAGCATGAAATGTCAATTTTATTTTTATTCTGCAAATCAGAAAAATAGGGTCGGCAGATCCGTAAACCAACAAATTAAAAAAACCTGGCCTTAGGAGCAAATGTACTTTTAAAAAGAACTTAATAAGATATGCATAATGTATCTACAAAAATCCGCTTGTGTTTTATCTGTTGAAAAAGTTTGGTGTGTCTATCCAAAGGAAAGAAATATCACCAAAAAATGAAATTTGGAGCAATTAGAGTAACACATTAATAAATAATATGTGCATCAATATTTTCCTTAACCTATGAACTGATTATATGATGCAATGTGGGGAAGTATTAACCAAGTTGCAGCCATGTGCTTTACCTAGCCAGATCATAAGGACAGTGAGGGGTTGGATCTGCCGATTGTTAGCGGGAGCCACGTCAAACTACAGTAGCTAGCATCTAGTCACATGATCTGCTCAGGATAGAAATATACATGATTACTAAAAATAACTCACATGAGAGTCATTGATTTTATTTTAGGAATAGAAATAGTGCTGTTTCATTAAATTATTTGTATATACTGATATATGGTGCCCAGTTTTCAGGGAAAAAAGAAGTGGCAGACCAGGACAAATGTCAATGGGACTTACTGCAATATAAAATATTTTGTTGGTTATATGAACGGCATACACCTTAGCTGGATTATACAATCAATAGTTCGTATAGATCACAATGTTTCCAAACAAATTGTCTTTCTTTGCATATGTGCAGTGATTCAGAGTGCATATGTGCAGTGATTCATATTGCATATGTGTATTGATTCAGAGTGCAAATGTGCAGTGATTCAGAGTGCATATGCACTTTGATTCATAGTGCAAATGTGCAGTGGTTCAGAGTGCATTTATGCATTGAATTAGAGCAACTTGTGCAGTAATTCAGAGTGCATATGTGCAGTGATATAGAGCATATGTGCAGTGATTCAGAGGGGTTGTCTTCCAGAAACAACATCTGGTGGACCAACACAAATCTTACTGGAGTCTGTTGAACCTACAAATTATTCAGAAGAAAAATCAAGTATCTAGCTATATAATAGAATTTACATAAGTGACATTTGCATCAATCTATGTAAGAGGCCCCGCCCCATTGGAGTAACCTCGGACAATGAAGAAGGGTAATGTGGGAAGTGTTTTTCCCAAAGACAAACTTTACTTTCCATGAAACATTTTTGTGTGTTGGAATAATATTATCTAATACAGTTCATGTTACATTGATGCATAATATTTTTTGTAAATATTTCATCGATTTTTTACATTTTGAATTCCAAAGAAATGAATTTTTACTGTTATCAAATAGTGGTTAATATAACTTTTTTTGAGTTCATTCATTCATTTTGTATTTGTTTGTCTGTTCTTTCATCATAGCTGGATTTTTATGGAATTTTTAAATAATATTTCTTACTAAATGTAAATGTGCAATTAATTTTGTCATCCCATTGAGTTTATAGGGTTTCCATAGCAGAACATGGACTTAGATAATGCCATTTGTTAAATTGTTAAAAGCGTAACAAGGGGTTTGGCAATGTTGTATGTGCATCAGTCCTAAAACAATGATTGAATTTCAATGATTCTTTCAAATCTTTCATAGAAAATGCCACTATATTGGTCTCCAACATGGGATCTTTTTTTTTTTTTTTTTGGGGGGGGGGGCTTTCTTGTTACCTAACATCTTATTTAGAATGGCCTGTGACTTCTAAAAATGTTCAAAACAGTCCATATTAAATTTTCTGAAATCAGGCCTGATGACCTGAGGCATTTTTAATGATAACTGAAGTCTGTGACTTTTGCTGTGATGAAAAAATGTATGTTTTACAACTTACTTCCCCTTATGTAATTCAGTAACAGTAACCTCCCTTTGGCTGGTATTTTAATATTGGAAATTTTTGACATGAGTTATTGATTGAAGTATCAATAATATAAAATTTGCCTACTTGTGTAAGCCATTTTCCCTTGAATTTCATTATAGATCTTGATACTATTTGAATGTGAACTTTATATAAACAATATTTTAATCATGTTCAAAACCGGCCATTTTTTTGGCATTACAACCATTGAAATATATTAAGTTTATTATCAGTTGAAATATGTAATTTTATGGCTCCCAACCTTACAGTTGTTGAAGAATATTGCATGTTTATATTGTTGAGTTAGAAAATGATTGTTATAGTTTGATAGGAGTTATGACCCTTGGAAATATAAATAGCCTCATAACTGCCCTTACCTTTTTTTCTTCCCTTATTTACTGGTGTAATTTCCATAATTTGGGATTTAGATTCATGAAAGTAGTTTGGTTGCAGAAACTACTTCTTAGTGCAATAATCATGACACAAAATTATAATACATACAGTACATTATTTGACCATGATAACTATATAATGCAATAGGAAATATTGGAACATTTGTCTATAATTTTATCATTCATTCATAACTTTTTTTTTTACCCTTTTGTAGTAAAAATATTAAATGACATAAAAGCTATTATCATATCATAATTGTCTTTAAAAAATAATAAAACATGGATTTCCATATTTTACGGAGGGGACATTCAGTTTTACCCTTGTCCATCTGTACGTCTCTACATTTGTCCCAAAGTTGCTCAACCAAATGTTGTGAAATTTATACACAACTAGAACACACCCGTGATATCGCGGGTCCGTGACTGAATTAAAGTATATAACTATGCGCAAGCCTTATCTTAGTATTAGTACTGTCATCTGATAAAGCTGGTCATGCCGATTATAAGATACACAATTTTCTCTGCTTTCAAATCTTTCTGTTTGAACCCGTCGAACTGGAACTTATCAATTATTGGTAATATTAATTATTTGGAAAACAAAAGGTCCTGGAATGAAGTATTTTTTAATCAACAGCATTGTCCTATATTAGTTATAAATAAAGTTTAATTCTTTGATTCACTGTTTTATGTCATGCCCGCTAACAAATTGAAACTTATTTTTAGTCCAGATATTCGTATTGTTATCTTAGAAAGTCTTACGGATTAAAATACTACAATAGGTAACAATTTGACAATTTAGTAGTGTCAACCCTGTGATTATGACCCGTGTATATAGCATATTAATCCAGAATACACCGTTTGGTGGTGCGCCTGTCAGATGCGGAACGTACAGATAAGGTAATAGGTAACAGGTGATTATACTATTGGTATCGGTATCGGACTCGACCCGGAACTTCCTAATTATTGGCATTATTAATTACGTGGAAAACAAAAGGGCCTGGAGTGGTGTAATTTTTAATCTACACCTTTGTACTATATTAGTTGTACATAAAGTTGAATTCTTTGATTCGTCGTTTTTACGTGATGACGGCTGACAAATTGGACCTCGTAATTTTAGTATTATAGATGCTTATTACCACAAAACACAGATGGTGGTGTCACTTCAACCGTTCTAGAGTTATGCCCCTTTACAAATGGAAAAATTGATGAATTTTTCTTTTCTGTTTGCCTCAACAAAATTTTCTGAAACATATATACTCAATACTTATTACAACAAAAATCAGATCAAGTACAAATTTGGGTGACATATCTAATATATATGTTCCTGGGTGACGTCACTTTTACTGTTCTTCAGTTAATTATATCCTTTTATCCCTTTACACGATATGCAAGCAGGGGCATCATATGTGTCCCATGGACACATATTCCTTATTTATTTTTTTAAACAAGTAGATTTTTACTGAAGTAATTATGATTTGGTGTGTAGAAAACAATAAACTTATATGAAGATTTCTAATCTGTTTGATTTTGCTGTACATTTTAAGTGATAAAAAATATAATTGAATAGAGTTCAAGAACAATTTAATTGTATAGAATTCAAGAAAAAAATTATTGTATAGAATTTAAGAATATTTAATATACTGAGTGCCAATGAAAACGCAACACTTGGTTTTAAAAAAATAAAATTTATATTAGAAATGACAATCTTTCAAAACAAATTGTTCTTGAAAATTAACAATTTTAACAATAGATCGATATCAAACAAAACTGTTTCATTGTCATCTTTCGGGCGCAATAGGTATTATTCCACTTGTCCTGCAAAGCAAACCCAAGCTGACTTTATGATATTGGTGGTGGTTTTCATCGTCTAATTCATGTCAAATCTGATGCAAAATTTGCTCGATGGGACCAAAATCCGGCGAAAAGCATGACTTTTGACCAATGCGGGTGCCAAATGTCTATGTAACCACCACTGACGGTTTTTTGTCGAGCCTGCAACTTTTGTTGCAGAAAGCTCGACATAGGGATAGTGATCCGGCAGCGGCTACGGCGGCGGCGGCGGTGTTAGCTCACTTCTTAAAAGCTATATATTTTAGAAGGTGGAAGACCTGGATACTTCATATTTTGTATATAGATGCCTCATGTTATGAAGTTTCCGTCAGTCACATGTCCATTGTCCTTGACCTCATTTTCATGGTTCAGTGACCACTTGAAAAAAAAGTTCAGATTTTTTGTAATGTTAAATTCTCTCTTACTGTAGGTAATAGGATAAGTATATTTAGTATGTGCATACCTTGCAAGGTCTTCACGCCCGTCAGACAGTTTTCACTTGACCTCGACCTTATTTCATGGATCAGTGAACAAGGTTAAGTTTTGGTGGTCAAGTCCATATCTCAGATACTATAAGCAATAGGTCTAGTATATTCAGTGTATGGAAGGACTGTAAGGTGTACATGTCCAACTGGCAGGTGTCATCTGACCTTGACCTCATTTTCATGGTTCAGTGGTTATAGTTAAGTTTTTGTGTTTTGGTCTGTTTTTCTCATACTTTATGCAATAGGTTTACTATATTTGTTGTATGGAATGATTGTAAGGTGTACATGTCTAGCGGGCAGATGTCATCTGACCTTGAACTCATTTTCATGGTTCAGTGGTTATAGTTAAGTTTTTGTGTTTTGGTCTGTTTTTCTCATACTTTATGCAATAGGTTTACTATATTTGTTGTATGGAATGATTGTAAGGTGTACATGTCTAGCGGGCAGATGTCATCTGACCTTGACCTCATTTTCATGGTTCAGTGGTCAAAGTTAAGTTTTTGAGTTTTGGTCTTTTTATCTAATACTATATGTCATAGATCAACTATATTTGGTGTATGGAAATATTTTATGATCTATATGTCAGTTGTGCAGGTTTTTTTTTACCTTGACCTGGTTTTCACGGTTCATTGCTCAGTGTTAAGTTTTTGTGTTTTGGTCTATTTTCTTGAACTATAAGCAATAGGTCAACTATATTTGTTGTATGGAAGCATTGTTAGCTGTACATGTCTGCCTGGCATATGGTTCAACTGACTTTGACCTCATTTTCATGGTTCATGTTAAGTTTATGTGACAGTCGTAATAAAGTTTTATATTTTATAGGAGTATCAACATAATATCAAGGATTAGTAAAGAAGGCGAGACATTTCAGTGTGTGCACTCTTGTGGTACATAATGAATGATTTTTGGTCTATAGAATTCGGTGTTTACGCCAGACGGCCGTTTAGATGTCACTAAGGAAAGACTGTTGTGCTCTTTAACAATTTCTGCCCAAATGGTGCTTTACTGAAATTGCTCCAAAGGTTCTACCATGACCACCATTGAACTCTCGTGACATTTGAACAGCCATCTGAGTCGATATCGGATATGTTAAAGACCAATTGTAACGGTCTTGCTGGGGGTTAATTGCTTTTTGTACCCCAGGATGTGGCTTATCATTAAATGATCCATTTTGGTTGAATTTGTGGATGATTTGGGTTATTGTAAAGGCTACAACTGCAGTCTTCTCGTAATTGTATGCCGTCATTGGATCCTACCCAAAACTGTATGTTGCTGGTTGTCAGAAAGTCCTGGCATTTACTCAGATGTTTATTGCAGTTTCTTAACAATAAGGATGGGAAAATTCATGACATTAGCCAAGCTTTGAATGACAAAATCGTGAAAATGGTGCGCATGTTGAAAAGTGTTGAACTCGGTTTATGTCCGTTCAAAATAACCCTTACTTCGCATTTGTTCCAAAAATCACTCAACCGTAAAGTTGTCGACAATTGTCTTAAAAGTCATTTTCAACCAACTATATAAAGTTCTTATATAAATAAAATAAAAGTTATAAGATTTTTTGGAAAAACAAAAGTGTTGCATTTTTATTGGCTCTCAGTATAGTATAAAATTCTTCTTAACATATAGTTATTATGACCCTGTATAAGTAATGTTTACTTATGTTAGTATCCATTCTGTGTTACCATGGTAACTGTCCATCTGTTATCATTGTTTTTGGTTTTTTGTGTATAGTTATGATTGTTACAGATTTAGGAATACAGTGTTTTGATTGGTTTAGTCATAGTATGAAAAGTTGTAAGTAAATGCAAGTACCATCATGGTTGATTAAATTCGGTTAACTTATTTATCGTTAAATTTCTTAAATTTACTGCAATCATGGAAAGCAAGAGTATTTGTGTGCAACCCTTTACAAATAGTATTTCTTATTACATATGATTTCTGCATTATTTAATTCTTTAAATTTTTAAGGCATTTTTTAGTATCTTTGAAAATAACTCTTATAAAATAAAATTCTCATTCAAATTATTGAATTGTTAAATTTGTATGTAATTTTGTGATTTCTTTATTCTGTTTTTCTGTAATCAGTTTTGTATTGCCTTATTCTTTAGTATTCTGTAATATTCCATAGTTTTCTATATACACACATGTACATTTTTTGCCCCCCCCCCCTTTAATCTGTATTCTTCATATTTTTGGTAATTTTTTTTTCCATTATTTTTAATTTTATAAACCCATGCAAAGCCTCATAGATATAGATCCTTGTGAATGTTTTTTTTTTTTTTTTTTTACAATAAACACACACTCATTCTATTCACTCTTTGAGTTTAACTGTTTAAAAAGTGGTTGCTGGTGATTTTCTCTCAGAATCTTCCATAAATATTGGTATCACCTTAGTTACCGGCTGGTTCCCATAGTGATTAAGTCAACACAAGTAGGAGTTAATTTGTTTATTACCTTAATGTATATACTGTATGTGTATATACCTAAACATGAATTATGATTATAATTTATTATATTCAATGTTAAATTTTCTATTTAAAGAAAGTTATTTCATTTCTAATCTATGCTCATCTTAACATGAGTAGGCAATAACTTTACAATGGGCATTAGCCATGTTTAAATGAGCATAGACCATAGCATGAAAGAGTTATTTTCATTCTCAAAGGAAAGAACAATTTTTGTTGACCACAGCAAACTAATAGACAGGTTCTCAGAGTAAAATTGAGAAAATAAATGGAGAATGTGCACGTGTCAAAGAGACAACAACCTGACTAAAAAGCAGAAAACAGCCATTTTCATCTGATGAAGCAAAAATATTTGCAAAAATTTGAAATGTACAAAATAGACATTCATAATTAATGTAGTACATTTTATTTAAAAGGTTTCATTAAATTTTATTAGAAGCAACTCCCCAAGAAACCTATATTTTTATATCTCAAACCTTGTTCAAAATACAACTGACTTTGAGTGAATGGCCCATTCACTGTGTGACATCATACATGTACATGTTTTGATCAAGAACAATTATGCCACATCTCCTTTATTTTATCTTATCGTGTTACCTCCAAATCCATGTGTCAGAAATGTTTTCATGTAATACTCAACTTAATCTGCATGTAAAGTGCATGTGTTGTCATTCAATATGCATTATAGTGTCCAAGCAAATTATTTGTCCCTTTAAATCCCGAAGTATTATATTCATGTATCCATCGAATATAATATTTCTGATGTCACAACATGTTCACAAGATATGAGTCTGTTTAGTGTTAGGTACTGTATCTAATTTCATTTCTTCTTTCCGGTAAGGGCTAATTTTTGCCTAAAATCTTAAGTACGTTTTTTTCACATTTTAAAAACATTCATTGTGTGGCATTTCCAGTCGATTCAATTAGTTTAGGTTTAAGATTTGAAATGATATGGCCAATAAGAAGATGCTCAAATTCAAACTTAAATATGATAAACCTATCAAATATGCCATAAAAAGTCACTTTTCAGATGGTTTTGTCTTAAATGTAAGTAGCTGCATTGCGTTCAATATCAATCTTTTTATATTTGTTATGCATTATCATCAAATACAACATAATTATATTTAATATTAAGACTGAACACAAGTGTGACCACTTTCAATTTTAGATATAAAAAACATATAAAATTTAGAACAGATGTCAACTTGAGGATTTCAAAAAATGTTGGCGTGAATTAATGATGCTAGTACCTAATGCATGTGCATTATATTGTAAAAAAAAAGCTTATAATTATGGAAACAAAGTATTCTTCTTTCCAATAAATAGCTATTTTAAGAGCTATCATTTTTAACAAGTTTGTAAAAATGCTATATTTTTGGGCCTACATAGGGTCTTACAGGGCCTTCTCCTTTTCTGTTGGCCTCAATACTTTCATCAAGGAAAAAAGTGCAAAAGGCACACCAACATATTTTGTGAGCAGTCTATTTTACGCTACTTTTTTATGTTTAAAAAAACATTGCTATATATATATATCCAGAGAATTTTTTTCTCATTTAAAGCAAAACTAAATTTCAACATTCAAAGTTCCTTCTCTTTGATTATTCTAGAGTGTTTTACAATTTATACTCCGAGGAAGATGTCATGTATGAAAATTTTATTATTTTAAGTTTAATTTTGTTCAGGAAAGTTATGAGAAAGTATACTGATGACATTAAATCTTATCTACAGTATGGATCCATAATTTGAAGTAAGGGGAGTAAAGGGGGGAAGGGGCTATCTGAAGAATAAGGAGTAAGAGGAACATGTTTTGACAAAGAACTGCTGTACCTATATAGATATTAGAATATGTGGTATGAGTGTCAATGAAACAATCTCCATCCAAGTCACAATTTGTAAAAGTAAACCATTATAGGTCAAAGTACGGTCTTCGGTATGGAGCCTTGGCTCACACCAAACGGCAAGCTATATAAGGGAGCTACCATTTGATTTTTATGGGGGGGGCTAGGATGAAAAATTTTGTCCTGCATTTTTTTTTAGTTGTAATCTCTGTCCTGCCTTTTTATTTTTCACTCTATTCGGTCCTGCCTTTTTTTTTATTAGTTTATCCTGACTTTTTTTTACCTAAATTGTCATCCTGCCTTTTTTTTTACTCAAAACTCCTGTCCTGCCTATTTTTTTTCAAATTTCACCCTAGCCAACCCCCCCCCCCCCCCCTCCATAAAAATCAAATGGTAGCTCCCTAAAGGACCCCAAAAATTTACTAGTGGAAAACCATTCAAATGGGAAAACCAAACGTTCTTATCTACTATAGCTAGCATATAAAAAACTAGAAACTCTTATGAACCACATCAACAAACTACTGAAGATCAGATTCATGACTTAGGACAGGTGCAAACAAATGCAGTGGCATTTATTTTATTTTTAAATTGGAGGGGGGGGGGTGTTGTGGACTCCCGTCTGAGTACCCGCATGTTTTTGCCTGTTCATCTCATTTGACAAGACTCAGTGATTTGTTTTTATTTATATATTCCAAGGAAGTATGTTCTGTTTAACAGAATGTATCGAAGAACACATAAATGTATTGAAAAATTGTTAACACAATAATTGTTTGATTTGTTATGTAAATGTTGGATCATATTTATCTGAATAAATGTGTTATCAAGAAGTTTGTTATAAAATCGAAATGGTGAATTTACGAATGTGTCAAAACCCGCAATTCGAACATACAGTAGAAAACAGCTCCAGGACATAATGGGTGAAAAATTCCTACATCTGAACAATTATGTTATAACTCTTTATTTTCATATTAGTAAAATGATATTTGTGACATATTATCAATAACAACAACAGAAAATAAGCTGATTTGAATACATACATGTAAACGTATGATTATGATGACAAAATCTACAAAAAGATATTGTTGCTGAATTTGTCAGTCTTTTAATAGGAGTTATTGCCTTAGATACATTTTTCCGAATTATGTATTATTTTGCTGGAACTATAGAAAATTGAGGCAAACTGATTGCAGCAAAAATTATCAACATGACAAGATTTACAAATGATTCAGCATTGCTGAAGTATCAATAAAATCATTTGAAACTATTTCACTTGGATGAATTTAATTCAATTTTGAGTATTTTTCAGGAATCAAAGAAGATAGAGAGAAAGCGTACATAGCAAACATACATACTTACATTCAATTTTCTCATCACTTGTCGTCGTTAACTTATACAAAAATCTTCTCCTTTGAAACTACTGGGCCAAATTTAACCAAACTCGGCCAAAATCATCATTGGGGTATCTAGTTTAAAAATGTGTTCGATGACCAGACCAAGATGGCCACCATGGCTAATAATAGAACATAGGAGTAAAACGAAAGTTTTGGCTTATATCTCTGAAACCAAAGCATTTAGAGCAAATCTGACACGGGTTAATTATCAGGTCAAGATCTATCTGCCCTAAATTTTTCAGATGAATCGGACAACCTGTTGTTGGGTTGCTGCCCCTAAATTGGTAATTTTAAGGAAATTTTGTCGTTTTTAACTCACCTGTCCCACAAGGCCAAGTGAGCTTTTCTCATCATTTGGCGTCCGGCGTCCGTCGTAGTCCGTAAACGTTTAGAAATACCTTCTCCTCTGTAACCAATGGGCCAAATGAAACCAAACTTGGCCTAAATCATCATAGTTAAATGTATCTGATGACCCCGTCCATTAACCAAGATGGCCGACATGACTTTAAATAGAACATAGGGTTTTTGGCTTATATATAGCTCTGAAACTAAAGCATTTAGAGCAAATCTGACCGGGATAAAAATGTTCATCAGAACAAGATTTGTCTGCCCTCAAATTTTTAGAAACTTCAGTCAACCTGTTGATGGGTTACTGTCTCAGAATTAGTAATTTTATAGAAATTTCAGTTTTTGATTATTATCTTGAACATTATAATAGATAGAGATAAACTGTAAACAGCAAAATTGTTCAACAAATAAAGATCTACAAAAATTCAAATGACGAAAATGGTCAATTGACCCATTTAGGTGTTATTGTCCTTCATAGTCAGTTTTTGACATTTTTTGTAAATTTTTGTCCTGAAACTACTGAGAAAAATTTAAACAAGCTAAGTCAAAGAAACTAAACAGACTTAAAAGATCCGAAATACGAGATCAACAAAATAGAGATTTTTGTCATGGTCTATTCACTTCTCAAACTTGGCCACAATCATCATTAGGGTATTAAGGCTAAAAAAGATGTGTTTGATGACCCTGCCCGCAAACCAAGATGGGCGACATGGCTAAAATTAGTAGGGTAAAATGCAGTTTTTGGCTCATATCTCTAAACCAAAGCATTTAGAGCATATCTGATGATAAAATTGTTCATTCGGTCAACATCTCTCTGCCCTGAAATTTTCAGACCAATCAGGCAACCTGTTGTTGGGATGCTGCCCCTGAATTGGTAATTTTATGAAAAATTTGCAGCTTTTGGTTATTATCTTGAATATTATGAGAGATAGAGATAAACTGTAACGAGCAATAATGTACAGCAAAGCAAGACCTACAAATAAGTCAACATGACCAAAATGTTCAATAGACCCCTTAAAGAGTTATTGCCCTTTATAGTCAATTTTTAACAATTTTCATTAATTTTGTAAGTTTTTACAAAATATTTTCCCCTGTAACTACTGGGCCAAGTTCATTATTGATAGAACTAATTGTAAGCAGCAAGAATGTTCAGTAAAGTAAGATCTTCAAACACATCACCATCACCAAAACACAATTTTGCCATGAATCCATCTGTGTCCTTTATATAATATGCACATAGACCAGGGTGAGCGACACAGGCTCTTTGGAGCCTCTAGTTTAAATTGCAGTTTATCAAGCCGTTATTACAATTTTCTATAAAAATGAAATAAGAGGTCTTACGTGTACATGAATATTTTTTTTTTATAAGAGACGATAATTTACAATCATGGTTTACATGTTTTTATTATCAGCGTGGTTAAGTTAACAAAGTAAAAAAGTATCAAATTTTACCTATAAAATCCGACAACAAATTGTGTAATGAAAAACCCCAACCTATATAGATACATGATGCCTTAATTTACATAACACAGGTATAGATCTATAGATGATACCTTTACATAACACAGGTATAGATAGATACATGCTACCTTTGCATAACACAGGTATACTGGGATACATACTACCTTTACTGACATAACACAGGTATACTGGGATACATGCTACCTTTACTGACATAACACAGGTATACTGGGATACATGCTACCTTTACTGACATAACACAGGTATACTGGGATACATGCTACCTTTACTGACATAACACAGGTATACTGGGATACATGCATGATACCTTAAAACAGATTACACAGGTAAAACAAATTCTCAGAAGTATCCCTTACTTGTAGATTTATTTTCTGACTACTGTTCTTAACACACCACTGACTTTGAGAAATAAAAAAAAATATTGTATAAAAAACGTTATGAATGTAGAATACTGTAAAATCAGAAATTATTGCGTACATTTATTGTTGCGATTTTGTCCTTTTAGACATAAATGCGATTTTAATTTTTACGATTTTGAGAAAAATCCTGTTTAATCCATATAAAATATTTCAAAATGCGAGTTTAAATTATTGCGTTTACATCTCTGTCGATTTTTTTGCAAAAATAAAAACCTCGCATTTATTTCTGAATTTACAAAAATACTTCGGAAAAAGTGCGAACAAAACATTAAGTATATAAACATATAATTGAACGAATAAACAAATATAATTCTTTAAATGTGTGATTAACTTTTAGCTTCTATATCAATATTTATAATATTTTGTTTATCTTTATTGTCATAATTATAAACACAATAAATTTGCGACAAAAAACCAACACAAACAAATATAATATGGCAAAGAAATAAATTCTATAAGAAATGAACACATGGAAAAAAATGTAAGACTCATGCCCTTAGTTCTAATAAGTGTTCTATGAAGGCGCCAATATTTTTAACTTGATCCATGAAAGATAGGTTTTATAGCATTTTTTTTAACTTTTTGTTCATGCATAATAGACATACAATTATAAGAAGGTAAACAATATACATATACAATATATTTCTTTGTTCTGTGCACTGCAACATTTGAAGTGTTTTTTCCGGGTGACCAACACACAGTTAAAAATGTGAACATTTTCGATTTTTTTTTTTTTAGTATTTTTTTTTATTTCGATCAGCTCAGGTCTTAGCGCTGTATCGTGTTAAAAAGTTGTTCATATAAGATATTTGAGCATCTTAAGGGGGTAGACCTTGGTTCAGGGAAATAACTCTTTAAATCAGTTAAGCGTTTGTAAAAGTCAAGTTCATCAATGTATTTTAAGCATTCACCTGAAACAGATTGAAAATAATCTATGTAACCTAGAAGCTTAGAAAATATTTTTGAAAATGGTTGACACAAACATACTGATGATTTTAAGAGTTATTTCCCTTAACCTAGGTCTACCTCCTTAAGAAGAATGTGAAGGAGTAACCAATTAACTTCAAAAAGGGAAAGGGGGGGGGGGGGGGGTAATTGTTTCTTGTCTTAGATATAAAAAAAAATCGGAAGCATTTTATTTGTTTTTTTACGCTATCACTGAATCAATTTTTTCCCTTATAATTTAACACTATGATTAAGGTATTGGGAAAATCTGAATTTAAAATATTTTTTTTATCATTTGCATGACCACGATATTTTTGGGAGGATTGAATTGGGAACGGTTAGATTTTTCAAAGGAAAAAAACATACCCCCTCTCCCCTTTAAAAAAAATAAATAAATGGTCGCTCCCTTAGATGATTTCTATTGGGAGACTTAACGAAACAACATTGGCCTTAGCCGAAACATCACTTTTCCTGTTTTTTTCTATAGATCTTATGAACTTAAATGAATGCAGTAAAATCGTTAAATGCATTTCATGTTAGAAAAGAATTTATTTGGTTCAATCCGTTTATCAAAATTGATCAAAAGAGTATTTTTTTTACAGATCTTGGTATATGAAAGGCATAAGGTTCATCAATGATATTGTAGATGATAAAGGCAATTTTTTGTCTCATGACGCTATTAACAAAAATTCTAACATGACGTCCTTCAAACGCTTTGAGTACACACCCGTGGTAAAATATGAATATATTGCCAGTGCTGTTCCGATTGTACTCTCACGTCATATGCTTTTTTATGAATGAGATACCCGACGTCATAGAACAATGACGTTAGGCAGCAACCATTTGATTTTCTGGGGGGGGCTATGGTTTTTTTTTTCTGTGCAAACTTTTTTTTTCGCCTTCGGCGAAGAACAATCTATTTTTTTAGCGACAAACCGAAGACAATTTTTTTCTTTCAATTTTAGCATTACATATAGTGGCAGCTGAGGGTGAAACAAACATTTTTTTTTACTCAGGGTCCAAAACAAATTATTTTTTTCACCAAAACCTGGAAACAAACTTTTTTTTCCAAAAAAAACCATAGCCCCCCCCCCCCCCAGAAAATCAAATGGTTGCTGCCTTAGAATGTAAGCATTTTACGGGAAAATACACGCTTGTGAATCCGAAAATCATCACAAGGAAACATACACAAATGATGCTAAAATGTGGCTAAAGCCCTTTATTGTACATCATGTAAGACATATTTTTTTTGGTGTATTGAGTTCTGATAACTTAGTTCTAAATTATTGCATTCTACAGGCAAAATATTACATTTATTATGTAAAGAACACAAAATTAGACAGCCTGTTCATATCTGTGCAATCTTTTCTTAAATTTTTTAAATAATAATAATAATAATCTTTATTTGTCATATAAGTAACATTATACTTGTGACATAAACAAAAGTAACAGCAACAATAAAATAACTGAGTTAAACACACACATATCTATATATATACAAGTAAAAGTAACTAAGAGTCCCCTGTCCTCAGCTCTAAAGACTGTTTTATAAAGGAACCTGTTTTTTTTCACTTGGTTTATATTAGAAGGATTTAGTAGGACTACTAGTTTTTCAGTATCAGATAGATTTGAAAACATAGGATTATCTATTGCCATGTCATTAAAAAGTTTTATACGTAAAACATTATTAATTTGACAGTGGAGGAGAAAGTGATTTTCATCTTCTAAGGTTTTACAAGTTGGACATGTTCTATTGTCTCGAGGTATTTTTAGATATCTGCCCTTCTCAATGAGCAAATTATGGTCACTAATTCTAATTTTTGTAAATAAACGTCTAGTTTCAAAATTGTGATATTTTAGATAAAATTCTTGGTCTTGTTTGACTTTAATATTTTTGTAAAGAAAAAGTTTGTTATTTTCGTTCAAACTATTAATTTTATTTTCCAGTAGTTCTGAATAAAATTTACTTGTAATATTCTTAATCCAAGTCTTTAGTTTGTTAACTTGTTCCATATTTTGACAGGACATTACTTTTTGTATATCAATATTCATTTCTTGTGTTGAATCTTTTATAAAAGTGGACCAAGTATAAACTCCTTGTGAATCAAGGTGTTTACTTAATGTATAACTTTCTTTTAGCAATGGGTTTATGTTTTCAGTATTTAATCTAGCCCAATAAAGAATTGCTTGTGTTTTTATATATTTTTCTATTGGTTGTCTACCAAGTTCAGCTTTAACACCTAAATTAGCAGATGTTTTTTTAGTACCTAAAATATATTTACAGAAATTAACATGAACCTTTTCGAAGGGAGTCTTATCCAAATATTGGAAATTATCTATATCTTTGTTTTGGGATTTTAATCTGCCTTTTGCTCTATAATAAGATTGATATGTATCCATGTATGATATTTCAGCATTATATGTTAAAATTGGTTTTATAAGAGAATCAAAAAGATTACAGGATACATTAACAGGAAAATTTCCCAAAAAGGCTGCATGTGTTTTTAATGAAAACAGAGCTTTCCTAGCTTTTTTGGCTAAATCTGTTAAACTTGCATTTAGATTTCCATTATTTTTTTATCAGAGTGCCCAGAAATTTATACTCAGTAACGTTATCTATTTTTTCATTATTGAACCTTACAATGTATGGTTCCAGTTTTGTAGTTCTTTGTTCAATGATCATTGTTTTTGTTTTTTTAGTATTTAGACATAACTGCCATTTTTCACAGTAATTTGATAAGTTATTTAAGCTATTTTGAAGACCTTCTTTACTTTCGGATAAAATTATCAGGTCATCGGCAAACAAAAGACTTCCTATATCAGAATTTAATATTCTCAAGGGTTTTGAACCTTTATGGTCAAAATTTTCAACTATATCATTAATAAATAAATTGAAGAGTGTGGGACTAATACTGTCCCCTTGTTTCACTCCTCGGTCAATGGGAAAGAATCTAGAATGTTTATCATTATATTTTATAGATGCTTCAGTATGAATAAACTGTTGTTTTATTATTTCAAACATATGTTTCCCTACACCCATTTTAGCTAATTTATAAAGCATTCCAATTCTCCAAAGGGAATCAAAAGCCTTTTTAAGATCTACAAAACAGACATAAAGTTTTCTTTTATTTTTATGAATATATTTATTAATCAAAGTTTTAAGGATAAATACACTGTCTGCAGTTCTATGATTAACTCTAAATCCAAACTGGGCATTAGTTAATTTTTTTCCCATAGTTTTAATCATTCTTTGATTTAAGATACTACTAAATAATTTGGATATACAGTTGATTAAAGAAATTCCTCTGTAATTGCTTGGATTACATTTGTCACCAGATTTATGTACTAAAGTTATGTATGCAGAATTCCATGAAGTTGGATAGTGTCCTGTTTTTAACATAAGATTAAATAGTTTAGCATATGCTTTGGTAGTTACTGGACTACTAAATTTAATTACCTCGTTCAACACACTATCTGGACCGCTCGCTTTTCCATTTTTTAAGTTTTTTAAAATACATTTAATTTCAGAGCAAGTAATAGGCCTGTCTGTCTCCGGGTTAAAAGAAATAGTATCTTCAATATTTTTCAGCTTTTGCTCAATTTTGGTTTGAAAATCATTATTTATTTTTGAAAACTTTCCTTGATTTTGGAAATGTTTAATTGTGCTTTCACTGTCCTTTAACATTTCTTTTAAATCATCATCTCCATCTGTATTTTTGTTTTCTAGTGATTTTAGTATTTTCCAGTATTCCTGAGGATTTTTATTCATCGAATCTGAAAGTTTATCAAAGATTTTCTTTTTATATTCTATTTTCTTCTGTTTTGTTAACTTTCTAAATGATTTGAGTAAACAAAAATATTTATGTTTCAGTGAACAGTTAAAGATATTTTGTCTTAATTCTTTTCCAACTGCATTTATTGACTTTTTATATTCATATACTTCATTATCTGACCATTTTTGTAAAAACGTCTGGAGATATTAGAATATTTATATATTTCTAAAGACAAACACGAGTCATTTGCCAACAGATGGGGGGGGGGGGGGGGGGATTTATGAAAGCTATTTAATTAAATTTATTTTTTAATATTGTTATAGTATAATGTATTCCAAAGTATTCTTAAGACGTATCATATACTGAATATTCACACCACTATCTTGTAATTTTTTAATTTTTAAATGTCTTATTTGCATAATGTCAATAGTATAACAATGCCATACATGTCATGTCATTCACTTATGTCTTGTAAAATGTATGTATGCACTGTAGTTTGAACACCAAAAAGATCCATTAAAAATAAAAAAGAATGCAGTAATTTATTTGTTTCCGTTTGGATGATTTTATTGATGATTTTATATTAATGTATTCTACCCAAGTGAGTTATTTATAGTATAGTCACTCACGTATGACATATAGAAACGGATCTCCATCTGTAATATGAAGAATGCAACGTGGATTTGTTAACAAAGACTTTACTTGCATATCACTTATAAGGTAAATTATTAATTTCACTTTAATGTTAATCATGCGAAATTGACAATATAAATATCTTTCATAATATCAGGATTCATTTCAATCAGTCGGGATTTTCAATATACAATGGCTTTTGAAGACATTGGAAATCGACCACTGGACCTCTGCTACTGCTTTTATTAACATAAAAAAATATTTTAAAGATGAACTTGAATTTAAACGGGAGTCTTTTTATGTCTCATGCACTGTTTTGAATAAAATATTCGATCAGGGTACACGACCAGAGGATACTGGACCCCTTTCTTTTCTGTGTCCCGACGAAATTAGTACGAGTTTCTCGGTTTTTTTTTATATAGATTAGACCGTTGGTTTACCCGTTTGAATGGTTTTACACTAGTAATTTTGGGGCCCTTTATAGCTTGTTGTTCGGTGTTGAAGACCGTACCTTGACCTATAATGGTTTACTTTTATAAATTGTTATTTGGATGGAGAGTTGTCTCATTGGCACTCATACCACATCTTCCTATATCTATTAACCGAAGTAGGCCCGGCCATAGGATGACATACAACACAAAACAATAAGTATACGAATTTTAATAACCAAAGTAGAACATCATGAGTAGAACATACATCACACACAGACACGTCACAGACAATCTGATTTGAAATTACATACAAAAGAACTCAATTTTGAGTGTGTCCAACACAGGAATTTTTCTCAGAATTGTTTTCCTATGTACCTTAATGTTATGTTAAGGTATAAAAGGGGGTCTGAGACAAGTGCCCGTGGTGTCCAACCACAATTTGTGTAAAAGTAATCGTGTGGAAGGGCGAATTTTCAATAGTTTTTATTTACATGTATATATATTTTTAACTTTCAGGATTGCACTTTTGATCTGTTTTGATACTACAATATTCATTGACACATGTGGTTGGGATCTATATTTACTTATTTACAGAATAAAATCTTATTTTAGTAATGAAAGATGGAAGCATTCTATTTTAATTTGTTTATTCTTTTATGTTAATTAGGATTATAATATTATTTCTGGTATTTATTCTTTTCATTGATGGTCAGTTAAAGTCACTATGACACTATTTTCATTAGTTATTTAAATACTTAGTATAAAAGTATTGAAATTTATACAAGGTCGAATATTTAATACTATTAATATAATATTAAATAATTCAGCTGTGTGAGTAATAGGATTACCATTCAATTATAGTAAATAATAATCAAAAGTAGAATTTCGTTTTGATTCCGTCCCATGAAGAGGTTATATTGTTTCAAGTTGACCTTGGCATCTAAATCGTGGGGTAAGCATTGCGTTTGGTTTTATATGTTTTGCTATCAATGCTTATTTTTGTTTTTGCTTATCATAAATTTCTCAGCTTTTGCTTTTCATAAATTTCTCTGCTTTTGCTTAACATTATTTGTATAGTTTGTTTCAAGTACAATCTAGTTTTGCATGTAATTACATTTTCAAGACTCTTTTTACATAATTGAATAGTTTGTAAAATCAATAAGCATGCTGCAATATACTTAGAATACATTGACATACATTTTGTTAGAATGATGAACTACTCTATTAGAGAAATGCAAAATATGTACAGGAATATGCATCTGTTAACAGACATATATATTATATATGCAGGGGCGGATCCAGCCCTTTTAAAAGGGGGATAGGGTTCCCAATAATCGTTCAAAAATCCAACCCCCGCCCCCGGATCCGCCACTGCTATGGGACATACATTTCATCCAGGAATACCCACATGTTTGTTTACACACTTTTCGAACTTACACAATTTTTTTAGCATTTGCCTTTTGTTTAAGATGTTCATCATTTTATTAACCCTTATGTATTAACACGAGTCAAATAATACCTTCTACGATGTATACTTTTTTGCTGTCATTTAAAAATTTACATTCTAGCAAAATATTGTCCGTAGTCCTCAATTCTGTTCATATACAATATATCCCGGGGGTACAGACACAGGCACTTGTCTCAGAAAAATATATATCATATATTAAACCTTAATATAACACAGTATATAGGATTTTTTTGTCTGAGACAAGTGCATGTGGGTACAGATGATAAACACTTCTATACTAAGCTAAGGTCTCTTGGAATTTTACTGACTGATAAGAATATGATATACATTCATTCTTCACAATAAAAGGGACAATCGCTTGCAAATTCGTGTTCACCGTTTTGACTCAAATTCCCATGTTTGATAATAACATATACTCAAACGTTTATTCAAGTTCTAAACATTCTAATTGAATAAACAGTATACGATTCATGGAGTCGGTAATATGTAGTAGCATTTCGTGTGTTTTTAAATAGTCTAGACGCAATTAATAAACCCTTGAGGTGACCTCCGATGACTGCCGACGGTTATATAACCTGATATAAACATAATTATAGATATTAATATAGCAGACACGTGCAATTGGATTTTTCTAGGTCTGTTTGATTTTGTATTATAAGTTAAAAAAATAAGTGAATACTCGTTTTTTCCTATTTAAGAATGAGTTTGTGTGTATCGATTCAGTCAATCAAAAATGGTTACCCGTGTTTCCCTTTCCGCTGACGATTTTTGATATTGTTTTCCTTGTAATAGCTGGAAACGGCGATGTTCCTTGCATCATTTTGGCAAAATTGAATTAAACTGGCTGCTAAAAGCGATTTTTTTTACATCTCGTAGCTAACACCCCTTTAGAGCACATCGAATCCTACAAATTTCGAGAGCTCTTTACTATATATTCCAAGTCATCACTGAGAGGCGGTCAAGGGGGTGGTCTCCTGGTGCGTTCAGAGCATTTTATAGCTACTTATGCGGTATGGGTTTTGCTCATAGTTGAAGGCCTTACGATGACCTATTATAGGTGTTTACATCTTCGTTATTTGGTCTCTGGTGGGGAGTTGTGTCATTGGCAATCATACTACATCTTCCATTATTCATGTTATATTATTCCAGGTGAGATATGAACATGAGAAATCGGATCAAGACGATAACACTGACATTGGCTCTACTTGTTACCTTGCCATTATTTTGTAACTATTCACCAATAATATTTGATTATGTAAGTATTGCTGTATCCGCTTTTAAATATGAATATTTTCTGTATTTAGTTTGATAGATACATGTATTACATGATATAAAATTTGGCCATAAAAGAATTCTTTGAATGACGAAATGTTAAAACTATTAAGTATTTGACGACTGTGTAATGAAGTAGAGAAATATCTCCTCAGAATTAATCCCTAGTTCTTACTAGCCGAGTGCGGATTCAGGGTGTGATTCACGGGGGAGTGGGGCTCTCGACTTACGGGTCATATTTTGAACGAAAATGGCTGTCATGTTATACCTATACATTAAAATTTACACTTGTTTTAGGAAAGGAAGCGTTGGGTGTGCACCTGTCTGAATCTGCACCTACTAGTTTGATCTGGTTACTTACCGAAATACACAAGGAGAGCATAAATAGAGAGTATCATGTGACTCTACCATAGACCAAAAATAATGAAGATATAATATGCCCTCAAAAATAGCCACTGACAATACTTAGATGCAATAAAATCATCTTATACATTTTACGTGTCGGTATTCATGTGACAATACAAATACAAAAAATAAGAAAATGCGGCATGCCAATGAGATTATTATTTTCATCATTCAAGTGAAGTGGATGTAAGTGCAATTATATCGTATAGTGGACTGAAAAAGGACCCGGCATTCAAAATATGAAACCATTCAATGGAGAAAACTAACGGGCTAATTTATAACAATATAATTTACAAAAAACAATGACCGACATGAATCAACAACAACCAATGAACTACTGTAATAGGCTCCTGACTTGGGTTGCCGGTCAGGCACCTATAGAATGTGGCGGGTTTGAACATGTTTACGGGCGCTCAAGCCGCCCCTTAACATCGGACAGCGGTGTAACAGCACAACATGTGCGTATAAAAATCAGTTGAAAAAGGCTCATCAGATCGATACAAAGCAGAAAAACAAGTAACAAAAACACAAACCGGATGTGGCAGAGTATTAAACTACACATCCCCACAACAAAAAATACACTTAGTATATTAGACCTAAGAATACTTGCAGTTATATACAGCTTATTCAAAGCAAATAACAACTAATAAAAACTCGTGTACATTAATAATAATAGTATCAAAGATTTAAATATCAATCCAATCAATACACACCCAACGTCCAATAGATTTAGTAAAAAGACGTACAAAAATATAATTTCAGTCTTGAATTTGTACATTTTAAGGTAGTCAAACGTAAACCAAACCTTTTAATCTATACAAGAAATAATGAAGCGATTTATGTTAACGAGATCCATGACTTACAGCCGATTGCATTCAGTGTGTTGGTAAAGGTGACATCTTTTGTTAGCTTGCTTGTTAGCTGAACCGTGAAGTCATTTTTAGGTTAGGTAAACTATCCTACTTTAAGAGTAGACTAGCCCGACAGATACTCAATCTATCTGTCTGTTGGACTAGGCTACTTCGAAAGGAGGGAAGTATACCTGACCTAAAGATGACTTCACGGTTCAGTCATTACCTTTACCTACACACTCAATGAAATTGGCTGTAATATCTTACCAGTAATTCATAGATTAATACGCTCATTGAAATACGAAAGACACTACAGAGACGGGCATAACGCTTTTGAATTATCTGAAACTATTGGAAACATTTTTGATTGTGGCAAGTGAAGCGAGTCAAAAACGTTTTGAACATACTGAATATTTATGTTTATGTGTGATAATGCGAGATTATTAATTTCACCTAAATGGGTAATTTCCAAAATCTCCAAGCCCCACTCACAACCAAATGACTGTCTTCTAAATGAACACGGAAAGTATGCAATATGCCTGTCCCAAGCCGGGAGCCTGTAATTCAGTGGTTGTCATTTGTTTATGTGTTACATATTTGTTTTTCGTTCATTTTTTTTCATATAAATAAGGCCATTAGTTTTCTCGTTTGAATTGTTTTATATATTGTCATTTCGGGGCCTTTTATAGCTGACTATGCTGTATGGGCTTTGCTCATTGTTGAAGGCCGTACGATGACCTATAGTTGTTAATTTCTGTGTCATTTTGGTCTCTTGTGGAGAGTTGTCTCATTGGCAATCATACCATATCTTCTTTTTTATAATAATTATATATGGACGGTATATACAATAACATATATCACATAGGAAATATATATTGTATACTATTATTATTTATTTCACACAGTATATACACACGGGAAGAATGTATGCTTATTCAGCCATAGGAAAGCTAAATGGAAATTGGACAAAACATGACTCGATAGTAATTACTGGATGGTGTAGAGGATATGACATTTTCAACTGCATATTGTTTACTAGTGACCAACAACATGCACGTGTTAAAGCAAAGCGCTGGCGGCAGTACTCAAACGGATGGCCAAAAATGTATGCATGTCAGTTTATATGTAAAATAACAACAAAAAATATTACTCATATAAGTATTGTTAAAGATGGTGCTCCTTATAACTCGACTTTACAAGTACTCAAAGTAACGTATCCAACAAGACAACAAGATAAGCTAGCAGTGTGTTCCAAGATGGCATACGGCACCGAAAAACCTATCAAACTTATTGAATGGTTCGAATACAATCTTTTGATGGGAGTAGACAAGTTTATAACACTGGTCCAACCACTAAACAGGGACGCTTTAAAAGTGTTGAAATATTACCAGCAGAAAGGTGTTTTAGAAATGGGTATATTTCCTGCTCCATTGCCAGGAGAAGCAACAGGTTAGTATAACAACCTACTTTTGGTTATTTATTTCGTTGGGTCGACTTAGTCTAGGACTGAGGCTAACCAAGTCTAGGATTGAGGAGGCTAAACAAGTCTAGGACTGAGGGGAAACTAGACTCGGACTGAAGCGAAACTTCAGAAGTTGTACAGTTTCTGATTTAGTTATTTTAAGGGGAGCCACTAATGGTAAGTCCATGTATTTTTATGAATTAGTATATCATTTGCATAATCTTGACATACATGTATCTCATTTCCAAGTCGAAATGACCATTTAATCCGTCCCTTAGGCATGAACTATTGACTTTGCATATAGTGTGCATAGTATAGAAATTCATGTTTGTGATAAGTTCAGTTTAAGGTGAGCCACTTATGGTTAGATATCTATTGAGCAGTTGTATAAGCAATGATACATCTTTTTGGCTCTGAAAGTTTTGCATTTTAAAAATTTTGACATTTAAATTACAACATTTGCTTCTTTCAAAAGTGCATACATACGAGATAATTTATAAAGGAAGAGTTAGAAGGAACGGTACTTCATCGAGTATACTGACAGGAAATGTCAAGGCCGACTACTCTAAATCATGTTCCGCTTCATATAAAGTGATACATTGTAATCTTATAAAAATACTAGAACACACCCGTGATATCGCGGGTCCGTGACTGAATTAAAGTATATAACTATGCGCAAGCCTTATCTTATTAGTACTGTCATCTGATAAAGCCGGTCATGCCGATTATAAGATACACAATTTTCTCTGCTTTCAAATCTTTCTGTTTGAACCCGTCGAACTGGAACTTATCAATTATTGGTAATATTAATTATTTGGAAAACAAAAGGTCCTGGAATGGAGTATTTTTTAATCAACAGCATTGTCCTATATTAGTTATAAATAAAGTTGAATTCTTTGATTCGCTGTTTTACGTCATGCCCGCTAACAAATTGAAACTTATTTTTAGTCCAGATTTTTAGTATTCGTATTGTTATCTTAGAAAGTCTTACGGATTAAAATACTACAATAGGTAACAATTTGATAATTTTAGTAGTGTCAACCCTGTGATTATGACCCGTGTATATATATAGCATATTAATCCTGAATACACCGTTTGGTGGTGCGCCTGTCAGATGCGGAACGTACAGATAAGGTAATAGGTAACAGGTGATTATACTATTGGTGTCGGTATCGGAATCGACCCGGAACTTCCTAATTATTGGCATTATTAATTACGTGGAAAACAAAAGGGCCTGGAGTGGTGTAATTTTTAATCTACACCTTTGTACTATATTAGTTGTATATAAAGTTGAATTCTTTGATTAGTCGTTTTTTACGTGATGATGGCTGACAAATTGGACCTCGTAATTTTAGTATTATAGATTCTGCATAAATAAGGAAACAACCATTTAACTTCAAGGGAAAAAGGGGGGTATTATGAAGTTAAAATATAACTTCATATAATTTTCTGTCATATGCTTGACCAAAATATATTTTTCATCAAATTGTGGATCAGAATATTTTTTTTGAAAAAAAATACCCCCTTTTGAAGTTAGATGAATATAACCTCAAGAATTTATACACAAGCTCTCCTTTCATTCAAGTTTTGAAGACGTTGGATCTGGGAGAACATGATTTTTTTGGCTTTGGTCATCTCTAGGTTTCAATAGTACTAACTACCAGTATTCCGTGTCTTTTGTCTTTTAAAATTAGTTTGCGTTGCTTTTTCTAAGCTTCGTAATGTCCTAGTTAACTGATGGTTTCAGTTTGATGACTGTTTTATCTCTGTCACATGTAAAGGTTGGATAGAGCTCTCGAAACATGTTGAACCCTACCACCTTCTACATGTGCATTTCCAAAGTCAGACGCTTGTATCCGTGGCTTTCGTTGGTTGCTGTCGTGTGATTCTTGTTCATTGTTGAAGGTTACATATAGATTCTTTTAAAATTCACGTTATTTGGACTCTGTTGGATAATTGTATAATTGACAATGACAGCAAATATTCTGTTCTTATATTATTTAGATATAGTCTATTTACTTTCATCTTCTCGAAATGAAAAGGAAAGGATACTAGATATTAGTATAAATAATTAATAAAAATATCTTGCTTTTAACATATGAGATATAAATGGGGTAAATATTTCAGCTGACAATTTGGATTGCAAGATAAAGGACAGAAAGGAGTGTTTTACAAATTACAGCTACGACGAAATGAAAGGTAGGTTATAACTTTTAAGTAATTTATTTCAGAAACCAGTGTCTGTGGGTCCAATATACAGTTTGGTTGAAACCACCCAGTGGCGGATCCAGAAAAGGGTGTAGTTCCGGCGGTTTGAACCCCCCTTTTTTTTACGATCAATGCATTTCTATGGTTACATATAATTGGACCCTTTTTTATCCTGGGCTAGGAACCCCCTTTTGAAAATGTATGGATCTGCCCCAGCGGTACCATGATTTAATTTAACCAATATGGAATATCTGCGTCATCTTGGAGATTTCCAAATAGTGTAAAATTAAAAAAAAAACACCCTTTATTATGAAATAGAAATTCATGAAAAATAAACAGCTGAAAACATGAATATGATTATAATTGTACACTATTTGATTAATTTTAACACACTACTTGGTCTATTAACTGAAAGAAATGATGTCGAAAAAGTTTATAAGAAGAAACATATTTGCATTTGAAGAATAAAATATATCAAATTATAACTGAAAGTATGTGAATTTAATATGTGTAAACCAATTTGAGTTTATTATTACTTTAAAAGTATCAAAACTATAATTTATTGCTATTTTAGATATCCCTTGGACAGTTTTCCGGCGACCGTCACCTCAAGGGTTCCACGACCAGCAGGTTGCTTTATACCATTGCATAGAGACATTACAAGGTTATGATTTCGTGGCTAACGTGGATTTTGATGAATTCATTGTGCATTCACAGTTTAAACAGTTCAAAGATTACTTGAAGGTTGTATTTTAGATTTTCATCTGCATGGCTGCATAATTTAAAAATCGATTATTCCATTAAACATACCTTTTCCATATTTGTCTTAGCCACTACAAAAGTTGCAGAATAAATTAAGCGGAACATGGAGATCACATACCGGTATTCCGTCGGTCGAGAAAAAAGTAAAATTACAAAAATACTTAACTCCGAGGAAAATTCAATCGGAAAGTCCCTAATCACATGGCAAAATCAAATGTCAAAAACACATCAAACGAATGGATAACAACAGTCATTATTATTCCTGACTTGGTACAGGCATTTTCAAATGTAGAAAATGGTGGATTGAACCTGGTTTTATAGCGCTAAACATCTCGCTTACACGACAGTCGCATCAATGTCCACTTTACATCATTCTTCGGCTTCCTCGACATTTATAATCGGTTTATGGATACAGCCTTTGACGAAAGTCGCAAAATTCGAGAAATGGGGATTATAAAAATACGGTGGCCGCGACGGTGTTAACAACTTGTATATGTTATAGTGAATTTGTATAATCAGTGATTATGTAGAATCACTAAAATCATTAGTGATTATACAGATTCCCTGAAAATTACCAGTGATTTCACATAATCACTGATAATTTTAATTAGTATTCTACAAATTCCCTAATATGATTTCAGTGATTATCAATTATTAAAATTTAAGCTCCAAAGATGATGAAACAAATTAACATAGACAAATTATCATTTTTTTCTTATTCCTTGAAAGTTTAAGTAAACATGCAGTTTTCCTTCCTGATCTACTATTTGATTCTTAAGTGATGAGTTTTTTCCTTTATATTTTGTCCAAGTGTTGAACCTCATTATGCTACTAATAAATAAGCTCGGCACAGGCACAGGTGTTGCTTGGGTTGGAGAAAAACGTATGCTCAAAAGTTAATGCAAATTGCAGAGGAAAAACAACATATATCTCAAACCAATTCCACAAGTGGTTCCAGGAAAGGGAGATCCTTGCCATATAGCAATGGACTCCTGCTCGGATCTTTAATACAAGAAATCAGTTTGAGGTTGCTGATTTCCCTTCATTGGTACCTTCAGATGTTTGTGCTGAAAACTCTATTTCTCTGAGACGTGCCGTAAAATATGATTGGATATGGATGACAAGGTTTTTTAAATGTTGATATTGTGGTAAAAACAAATATGAATTTAATAGATATACATGTAAAAAAACAGGACAAATGTGTAATAGTCGATGCCATCCACATCTAGTTTGTAAATAAAATGTTTATTTTTAAAATATTGTGCATAAAATTAACATTTATCAAAAAGATTGTACACGTAAAAATAGTTTTGATGACAATTTCAGTTTAATCCATATCTCAACCTAAAACAATTGCTAAAACAATACGATAAAAAAAAATAATCATTATGCCATTTAATCATGTTAATATTTTAATACTAACTTCATCAACCCGCCCTTGTGGGCTCGCTTGATATTATTAATACTGATACAGTAAATATCAAAAAGGGCTCGCTTGATATTATTGCTGATAAAGTCAGTATTAAAAACAAAACATCAATTTTTCAATATATATTTTTCTTATCATTTAATTATATTGTGCTTATCATTTAATTATATTGTGTTTATCATTTAAATATTTTTGTGTCTTTCATATTAATATATTATGCCTAACGTTATACATTATTAAGGGTATTAGTCTGATATGAGCCAGTCCATGAGAAAAGGTACACAAACGAAAATTTTACGAAATTCTAAAAAGTGTGCATAATTATTGGTAGTAGACTTGTGATTTATAAAACACATTTACTTTTCCTCATATCCTTAAGCTGTGAGCTACACACGCCTGCAAGTGTTGAGACCCCCTTTAGTTTTATCAAGATTTTTAATGACTTATTTCATATATTTCAATCATTTTCAAAGTAGTTTAAATGGCTTGATTTGCCAATTGATAATGTTAACCCCGGTAGCAGTGGGGATAAGGCTCTCGCTAACGATGCAGATATCAATGCAATCAGACCGGGCAACGGTACGAGTCCCGTGCAACGACAGTTGATTTATATAATATTAAATAACTTAGCTTAAGTTAAGTTTAATGTCAATTTCTAAAACACAAAGAGGTCATAGTTTTTGTATTCTCCCTCATGTTTTAATATTGTCTTACTCTCCTTAACGGTAAAACTGAAGAAAATTATTGACTTTTGTCTCTCTAGTGTCGTAAAATGTTAAGTTTCTGGTCGGTATAGCAACAGTCCGGGGAACAAATGATTTTACACTTGCTCAAATACCAAAACATTCAGATATTTCTACGTCTTTTGCTGTTTTAATTGACAAATTCGGGATAGAATTGACAATCTTATGAATGTTTACATTAATGTAATATATATATATTTTAAATAATATAAAACATACAGGACACCTTATTATTACTAAACAAACAACCCAATAATTAACAAAAATTAAAAAAAATAAAAGTTGGATAAATGGGAAGACACCGTTATATATCTTAGTATCATTTCAGTTATTCTGTATAATTCCTGACGTTTTTTCTAGTGATTATACATAATCCCTGAAAATTGTAGTGATTATATATAATCACTAACTAACCAGTGATTATACATAATCCCTGAAAATTTTAGGGATTCTACATAATCCCTGATTATACAAATTCACTGTAACATATATACAAACAATGTGTATTGTCGGAAAATATAAACATTTATTTGTACTAGCTTTGGAAACAGGACGAACAAGTACAAATACAATCTTATATTTCCAGCAATTAAAATATACTGTTTTTAAACTGCAATTTACACCTGGCAAAAGAAAGGTTAAGTTGTTAAAATCCCCAAATTTGTCTCTGATTTTTTAAAAGAAATCCACTTACTTTAAACACGCACTGCTAAGAGGACCAAAAATAAACTGTTACGCACAATGAAATAATCACCTTACTGCTTCTCAACATTGAATTATTTTCCCGTGTCACTGTGTATATATCCATTATAGTTTTAAATAGTTGGCTGATTGCAGGAAAAAAAGCTATTTTTCAGAGATAAGCAGAACTAAAAAAAGCAACCACAAAACAAAAACGATACAAGTCGCCGGCCATGACCAGTATGGGGGCACATTAATTACTCGTTGGAATACCTACTTTTTGTTGCGGACCTGTATATAAAGGTCAGGATTATACAGTGCAAATACAATAAAAGGGTATGACATTAGTGGATATTTGGACAGGATTTTTCTTCCGCTAATTGAAAGACATTATCTCGAGTGAACGCGGCTGATATTTATAAAAATAAGTGACAAAAATCATTGCGCCAATTACGTGACGGCGACTATAGTAAACTGTTTAAGATAGCCAAAGAAACCAATTAAGACAAAAAAAAGTAGCAAGAAATAAATGTATATTTCAGAACAATTTAATGCCAAGATATCCGACTGCTGCAGGATTTACTTTGAACCACTCCTACTTCATCACAGACTGGGGAGTGTCAGGAGATGGGTTCCTACAGATGTCTCGCTTTGTAAAGAGATTAGATCCTCGATTATTGAATTATAAAAACATAGTTATTCCCAGCAGAATAGATGATATAACTACTCATAACCTGGAAGAAAAGCTGGGATATAGAAGGTATGTTTATTCTGGGGATACGGAAGGTACAAATGTACGTTTATGTGCGGTTTCTTATAGGTTTCTTCAGGGGATACACTTAGTAGGTTTTTTTTATGAATCACAAGGTACTAGGTTTGTTCTTTGGATACTCAAAGTATGCTTGTTCATGGGATACACATGGTAGGTTTATTATAGGCAAAAACACATGGTAGGTTAACACTGGGGACATACAAGTAATTAATGTTCATTCTGGGGATACACATGGTAGGTTTATTCTGGAAATACACATTGTATGTTTATTCTTGGGATACACATGATGGTTTTTTCTGAGGATAAACAAAGTAGGTTTGTTCTTGGGATACACACAGTAGGTTTGTTCTCGGGATACACATGGTAGGTTTATTCTTTAGATACACATGGTAGTTTTATTCTATGGATACACATGGTAGATTTGTTCTTGGGATACACAAAGTAGGTTTGTTCTTGGGAAACACATTGTAGTTTTATTCTAGGGATACACATGGTAGGATTGTTTTGGGAATGCACATGCCTTTTGGGAAGTTTATTCTGGGAATACACAAGGAATGTTTATTCTGGGGATACACATTGTGTTTATTCTTGGGATACGCATGATGGTTTTTTATGAGGATACACAAAGTAGGTTTGTTCTTGGGATACACACAGTAGGTTTGTTCTTGGGATACATTTGGTAGGTTTGTTCTAAGGAAACACATGGTTGGTTTATTATGGGGATACACATTGTAGGGTTGTTCTGGGAACTTTCATGGAAGGTTTATTCTGGAAATTCTAGTTATAGGTTTCTTCAGGGGATACACTAAGTAATTTTTTTGAGGATACAGGTAGGTTTGTTCTTTGGATACACAAAGTATGCTTGTTCATGGGATACACATGGTAGGTTTATTTTAGGGATACACATGGTAAGTTTGTTCTGGGGATACACAAGGAATTAATGTTCATTCTGGGGATACACGTGGTAGGTTTATTCTGGAAATACACATTGTATGTTTATTTTTTGGGATACACATGATGGTTTTTTTTATGAGGATACACAAAGTAGGTTTGTTCTTGGGATACACAAAGTAGGTTTGTTCTCGGGATACACATGGCAGGTTAGTTCTGGGGATGCACATGGAAGGTTCATTCTGTGAATACACATAATTTGTAGTTTTATTTTTGGGGTACATATGGTAGGCTTGTTCTTGTGATACACAAAGTATGTTGGTTCTCGGGATACACATGGTAGTTTGATTCTAGGGATACACGGTAGGTGTATTCTAGAGATACGCATGGTAGGTTTGTTCTGGGAATGCACATGGAAAGTTTATTCTGGGAATACACATTGTAGTTTTATTTTAGGGGTACATATGGTAGGTTTGTTCTTGGGATACACAAAGCAGGTTTGTTCTCGGGGAAACATATGGTAGGTTTATTCTAGGGATACTCAAGGTTGGTTAATTATGGGGATATGCATGGTAGGTTTATTGATGGGATATGTTTTTTAGGTAAAAATGGAATACTTTTATATACATCAGGTAGTTGAATCCAACAAGTCTGATGCTTTCCCTGCAACTATTTACTTTTCTAACCAAACGCCATAGCATTTTTGCGAATCTGTCCCGATGAGCTATTCTCACTACTTCTGTCCGTCGTCGTTCGTTTACTTTTACAAAAAAAAAAAAAGAAGTATCTCCGAAGATACCACCTGCCAACCAATATGGATAAAATTAGACATAAGGGGGAAATGCAATATTTGTATATTATCTTGAAAGACACTATAGATAGAGATAATTCGACAGAAAGAAATGTTTAGTATGTTGAGATGAGATCGAGCTAAGTATATACCATTAATTTTTCAAAAGGCACGAACGACTTGTATAGATTATGAAGTAATTGCTACTTTTACGAATTTCTGAAAGTTTTGCCTATAATCTTGATAACTATCAAGATAGACAGAAGTCTTTTAAATAGCAAACATGATTAGTGAGACAACATATGTCTTTCACCGGAATTGTTTCTTAGATGTACAGCGAACACAAGTGAATGATACCGAAGTGACATTCAAACTCGAAACCAAAAAAATGAAAACGCCATGGCGAAAAAATAAGACCAATAGACAAAGTACAGAATTACAAACACACAACTTTGAAAACAAAAAACTAAACAATAACTTCTCGTTAATTTGACATATATATAAAAAAAAAAAAAAAGATGTGATATGATTGCCAATGAGACAACTCTCCACAAGAGACCAAAATGACACAGAAATTAACAACTATAGGTCACCGTACAGCCTTCAACAATGAGCAAAGCCAATTTCGCATAGTCAGCTATAAAAGGCCCCGAAATGACAATGTAAAACAATTCACGAGAAGACTAACTGCCTTATTTATATTAAAAAATGAATATATTTCAGTTATATAAGAGCTTTCATATTTGTAATTTCAGAGTCTATCTCAAAAGTCACGATATGGTTGTTCACCATTATAGAACGTGTCCTACTGTTGGATATTGGAAGGACTGTCTGAATTTTCCAAAATATAAAGATTCGAAAATGAACAGCATTAGACCGGAAATGGAGGCACGTGTTCTTCGAGTTTTAAAGAAACTTAAGCTCAAATAACGAAATATGTTTTAAACATGCTACGTTATATAAAGTGATCTTATACGATCGCGATACTCATGATGATGTCGGACTGAAGTTTATCCAGAAACTTCTATAAACAACACATAAAGGAAGAAATAAGAAAGTTCATGATTATCCTTCTTTGTTTGTTCACAAACGAACTTGTGAGTTCGGAAACGACATTGAAAAGAGAACAACGTTGAGAGAATTATAAACAACCTTACACAAGATGTCTGTGTTCACAGATATATACAGAGCTAAACATTGATATCAGTGTATTTATATTTGGCGATATCAAACAGTAAATATTTACAAATGTATCCATAACACTTTTATTAAAGGAAAGTATTTGAAGATTTATGACATGAAGGCCACCCTAACCCTTCTTAAGTATATACATATACTTTTTCACTTTTTTTCTTTTCACTGTTTTGGTCTTTTGAAAAATGTTGTTTGTACTGTATTTAGACCCCTCTATCTACCAAGAACTGTTTTTGCATGCACATGTATCAAAATTGCGGTTTTTATCCAACGTAAGCAAAGGTTTGAACGCTGTTTTGATTTGTTTATAAAAAGAAGATACACACAACCTTGATTGAATTTGGGCTGTCTAGACTATAATAGGTGATGACATCTTTTTTGTACCGACAACTCTAGTTTTCATATACACACGTAAAACCCAATTTTTCATTTTCGTGATATTGTCCTTTGTTATATTTACATTTTTAAACAATACTATTTCGAGATTATTGTGAACAATTTTAGGTTTATTTTGATGCACACTTTAATAATTTTAAATCTATTTATTTCAAGGAGCTTGATTGTTATATCGCTTTATACAGAGGTCGCAGAAAGCTAGACACGGGGCTTGCGATGTTAAGTTCGGACGCATGAAATGTAAAACGTGTTGATTTCGTTCAATCTTCAGAATTTTTTAAGGCCGTAATAAGGTAAAAAGGAAGGAATCGCAAATACATTAAAAAAAATAGAACGGATCAGAGTATTTGGTTTAACTTCCAGTCGCAGATATTTCATACGTATTCAAGATGAAAACAAACACCTAATATGATACTTTTAAGAACGAGATACCTAGTGCAATTTCGACAGGAACATTCCGATTGTTATGCCATAGCATTGTGTGTAGTGTACTGCTTTAAATTGACTGGTGTACAACTAATGATATAAGAATGTACCAAAGGCGACCTTATGACCTCATGTAACCGGTTCGATGCTTTGAAAATTCACCTTATGAAATTTTATATATAAGAATGTACTTAGTGTAATGCACGGAGACTATTCATAATGTATTGCTACACGGGTGTACCTAGAGCTTAGTGCAATACGAATATAGCCTCTGCATAATGCAAATGCATTGCTTTCTAATTTATATAATATAAAAAAAATAAGGAGATGTGGTATGACTGCCAAGGAGACAACTACCCGCCGTTGGACAAATGAAGTCGATGTAAGCATTTACTATAAACAACCATACTGTTTTCAATAATTGAAGAAAAAACATAAAGTGTAGGCTAGAAAAGACTCCGAATGAAAAATGTAAAAATACCAAACGAGAAAACCAACGGCCTTAATTA
Organism: Mytilus edulis; assembly: GCA_019925275.1. NCBI lineage: Eukaryota > Metazoa > Mollusca > Bivalvia > Mytilida > Mytilidae > Mytilus > Mytilus edulis. The sequence continues at coordinate 35,256,279 of CM034356.1, read as the reverse complement.
TAACAAAAATATTTACGAAAAAACAAATACAATGTTGTGGAGTGACAGACATGAACCAAAGTGAATGACAACCAGTAAACCACAGGCTTCTCAATTCTTGTATAATCATGAACCAGGTGAAAGCATAGAGCTGACCGCATGCGAGATCCTCATTGATAACCACTGAGGTAGCTAAACATCCCTTGCAGAAGTAGTAGTCTTAACTCATTTCACCTCTCATTCCACTAACATGACTATATATTAAGTCTCGCTTTTTGACTCCGTCAAGCGTGACAAAAATATGTCTATGAAAATTTTTGTTTGAAGCAACATTAAGTTTAAAAAGATATAATTTTCATTATTCAGTCTTTACAGTTTTTACAGTTAACATTTACATACAGTCTGGAATTACATTTTCTTAAGACATAAATAACTTAGTTAATGCAAAAATAAGGAGATGTGATTATAATTGTCAATGAGACCAAACAACATATATTTGGCCTCCAACAATGAGCAAAACCCATATTGCATTGTCAGCTTTTAAAGGCCCAAAAAGAAAAAAATCTAAAACAATTAAAGCAAGAACAGCCTGATTAATGAAAAAAACAAACAATGAAACAAATACAATTATGATATCCAGAAACCAAATTGAAGGCTGTTGACCTGGGACAGTCACATACTGATTAAACAAGTTGGCCGACACCCAACCCTCTCTCTAACCTATGACTGCATTTTAACAGTAAAACATATGAACAAACTCTAAACATCAGTTGGTAAGGGCTGAACTGGTCAGATCGCAAAAACACAGTCAGGACGTGGCAGGGTATTTATACATCCCTACAACAAATAAGACACTAAGTACAGGTATAGAAGCAATTGCAGTAACTGGTAGCTAGTTAAAAGCCAATAATAACTTATACAAAATCCTGTGTCATTCAGCACATATCCAACATCAAAAAGATTGAGTGTAAAGATGTCGTTAATAGTCCGAGAAAAAACGTGACATTGTGTAATGCAAAAATACACGTATCGTCAGATTGAAGAACTGTCTTGCATGTGCATATATATGTTTATAACAATAATATTAGTTAGGTTTTAATTTACTGATAACACAATTCATATCTACAACAAAAATAATATTTAACCAGATGCTCCGCAGGGCGCAGCTTTATACGACCGCAGAGGTCGTACCCTGAACAGTTGGGGCAAGTATGGACATAACATTTAAGCTTGATACAGCTCTGAATTTGGATTGTGATTAAATAGTTGACACAACATAGGTTTCTGACACAGAATGAATGTGGTCTAAGAACTTAAACTTAAAAACTTAAAAATTTTAAATTGGACATTTACCTATTATGGTCCAAAATCCAAAATCTAAATACATGGTTCGATTCAGCATATCATAGAACCCCAAGAATTCAATTTTTGATGAAATCAAATAATGTTCAATTTTAGACCCTTTAGACCTCAATGTGGACCAATTTGGTAACCGGGTCCAAATATTAAAAATCTAAATACATGGTTAGATTCAGCATATTGAAGAACCCCATATATTCAATGTTTGTTGAAATCAAACATAGTTTAATTTTTTACCCTTTGGACCTTAATGTAGACCAATTTGAAAACGGGACATTACTGTGCAATTGAATATTTCTTGCTATTGCGCAAAACTGTGCAAGTGAAAATTTCTTGCTATTGCGAAATATTGTGCAATTAGATATTTCTTGCTAATGCACACTACTGTACATGCAATTGAAGATTTCTTGCTATTGCGCAATACTGTGCAATTGAAATTTACTTGCTATTGCACAATTCTGTGCAATTGAAGATTTCTTGCTATTGCGGAATACTGTGCAATTGAAAATTTCTTGCTATTGCACAATACTTAATATAATAATTTGGACTTCGATTTGGACCAACTTGAAAACTGGGCCCATAATCAAAAATCTAAGTACATGTTTAGATTCAGCATATCAAAGAACCCCAAGAATTCAATTTTTGTTAAAATCAAGCTATTAGTAAGTTTAATTTTGGACCCTTTGGACCTTAATGTAGACCAATTTGAAAACAGGACCAAAAATTAAGAATCTGAATACACGAATAGATTTGGCATATAAAAGAACCCCAATAATTCATTGTTTGATGAAATCAAACAACGTTTAATTTTGGACCCTTATTCGTTGGGACTAAAACTCCCAAAATCAATCCAAACCTTCCTTTTATGGTCATAAACCTTGTGTTTAAATTTCATACATTTCTATTTACTTGTTCGAAAACCAAATGTCTTCGGACGACGACGACGACGATGACGACGACGACGACGCCAACGTGATACCAATATACGACCAAAAAATGTTTGTGGTCGTATAAAAACGGTTCGATTATTAATCTTTTGCTTCTTTTTTTTATTGGATCAAAAAACAAAATGTATTGTTTTTTAACCAAGGACTTATATAGAAATACTATATAAAATCCTAATTGTCTGTTTTAGATACTTGTTTTATCTAAATACAGGATATTTTCAGCCAATATTGTTTTCCATCTCCCTTTAAAAACTAATCATTTCTAAATGATTTTGAATAAATTTTAAGGATAAACTCTCGTCTAGAAACATCACGGAAGCCTTCGACCAAGCTGTTGTTATTGAAGTATGGGTGGGGTTTATAGCGTATTTATAAGGCAAAAAATCTATGAAAAGTGCTACCAGACGTTGTTCGCAGTAAGGACGATTACAATAACTCTAGTGCAACGAGACTATATATTTTCTAGTAATTTAACCAAAATTATTAATTCAAGTCGACATATTTTGCTGCCATAATATATAATGCTCAAGAAAAGACGGTGAAACATCCGGGTTACAAGTAATAGTGTTGTCCAAGTACACAAATGGCAATATGTCACAAATTTCTGTGGTAAGACATAAGACATAAAGCTTTATTTACAGTCGGTTTATGTAACATAATTACAGACAGTGATTAAAACCCGTACACCATGACTTTTGGACAAGACATTCGGACTATCATACGCAACTATTATCAGCACCCGCAGTGCGCATGCGCTAAATTTGATCGCAATCGATATCAATAAATTTACTATAGATTATCAGAGACATATATATGTCTCTGAGATTATTAAAGGAAATATTGAATTTTGGTTAGTTGACAGTAAACAAAAATAGATATCTTTTTCATTGGCATCACATTAGAAAATACATTTTCTTAGCTTTCTAATGACATATTTTATAATTGAATCGGAATAGCAGAAGTTACGGCCATTTTCATTTTTAAAAAAGTGGTTCATTCCCTATTACTTCATACAATCAGGGCCGTAACTACCTATGAGGCAGGGGAGGCAACTGCCTCCCTAAATTTTCTACACCAATTTTTTTTTTGAAGTAATAAAATGAAATATTGACAATATATACATAAAGAACTTGAATTTTTATTATAAACAACACTAGTTTACAGTTTTAACATTGTTATCATGATACGTGATATGTCTGTAATTTTCCGGATTTTTGATCGAAAGTGAACCGTTTCAGTATTTATTTTATTTATTTTTTTCGTGTGGCCGTCCGTCTGTTATTCAGTATTCGTACGAGAACATATATGAAACTTTGCTTTCGACAATTTTGAATAAAACATAACTATTCACATTTATTTAGGGGCTCAATTAAGCAGAGGAAGTTACCTTTATATTGTGAATCTTTTAAGATATCGGAAATTCATTACCGGCTGAATCAGCTGTTGTGTCGTTTTTTAACGTCTCCCGATCGTACGAGAACATTATGGTCAATGCCTCCCATTTGCTGTAGCAGGGACTTTCTATACTAAGTATATACTAGAATAGAAAGTACCTGGTTGTATTTATTAACTTGTCTGTTCAGCTTTCAACAATATTGAAATTCAGTCAAGGTCCTCGATAAAAAAAAAATAATCTTGCGTTCTTTAATCTTGCTTTATATGTTTTTTTTAACTTACCAGTTTGATTTCTAACAAAAATATCTTTAAATAGAGATAATAATTGTTTGCATAAAAATTGCTCCCAGGATCCAGCTATACTGATGTTTCTTACAGTCACGGTCAGGAAATCGAAGGAAAATGGGTTATTTTTAGCCATTTTACTAAGAGAAAAAAACCTTCAAGACGGAGCCTTGGCTCACCCGAACAGCAATCTCAGCTTGTTTTTGCATAAAAATTGCTTCCAGGTTCAAGCAAAACTGACGTTTCTTAAAGTAAGGAAATCGAAGTGAAACGGGTCATTTTTAGCCATTGACTGAGAGAAAAAAAAATCGGCGGGGGGTACGCCCCTCAACCCCCTATCTAGGGGGCCTCAATCGGCGGCCCCCAAACCCCTGCCTCCCCTGAATTCGAACCCCAGTTACGGCCCTGACAATTCAAAATCAAAAACGTTTGCAAATGAGTTTTCATATATGATTACATCTTTCACTATTTTTAGAAGTAAATTCATTGGCATAAATATATATTCTTTGCTTTATAATCTTTCCAATGATATATATTTGATATTTTAGAAAATTTAATGAATCGGGGCCTTTTTTATCCAAAACTGGATTTATTGTCATTGTTTGAAGATTGCGAGAAAAATTTTAAGTCCATGGAAGTATTATATTGATATAGTACTTCCATGGACCTACCAAGTAAATCGCTAACAAGTCACAAAACAAAGTTTAATCCATTTGCACATGAAATATTTATATATTTAGTACAATGTTTTATATCATGAATTTAAAAATTCAGTAAATAAAGTAAAGGAAGTGTAACTTTTAATTTAAAAGAATATTTTTGTCCAGCCGTCAGTTTTCTTTATTTTTGATAATATAAAATCTTTCACTACTACATTAACTCAAACTTTTGGATGTTTTTTGTGAAGCGTATTAAAAAAATTGAAATCCCATCTAAAATGATTTTTTTTTTTTTGCAATTTTCTTACATATATATCTTTTTCAAAGTTTTTTTTTGAATAATTAGGCGGCCGTAACTAAACAATTTTGATACTTAAACATGCTCATCTGATTTACATAGAAGTAATAGATACATATTTTATATATATTATTTTCATGTTCTAAAAAGACCAATTAGTTTTGATGAAACAGGAAAAGTGTCATTATCTTAAATTTTTCAGATGCAGTAACACTTTCAGAAGATCTTTTGTAGTAGATGGATTTGGAATGAAATCTTAAACGTCAAATGTTCTTTCATCAATTTTATACCTTTTCACTGCTTTTGATTGGCAATATGAATCGCTGTACTATCTTACATGTACATGTGATGTATACTAGTCTATTGCTTGTTTGATGTACATTCTCCTTTTGTCATTTTAACTGTTACTGAGAAAAATAAATCGCATAGAAAAAAATAAAATTAAATTTGTCTCTGTCCTTTCAGAAGTTTCTATCGGGAAATTTATTTAATTTTATACTTGAACATTTATGTAAAATTTGTATTAAAAAGGAAACTTATTTTAATTATTGTTCTGTTAAGGTAAAGTTTACGGAGAGCTGTCTCATTGCAACTCATACCAACTCATCCCCGGAAATCTTCTTGCATTTATATTGTACATGTATTTGCAGAATTTTTTGTTTTTTTATTTATGGAATGAATGAGATAGTTGGAATCGTTAAAATTTAGTATTATACATGTACATGCAAACAGATGCCTGCGACCCCTGTTGTTTCGATTAGCATGTTTTCTAAAGATATCCGTGTGAAGTTCACAAATTTCATCATTCATTTGATCACCTGTTGTGAATTTCAGATAACACTGTCAAGTTCAGTCAAATCTTTCCTATGCATATCAGTAATATTATTTTCCGGGTAGGGTATCCCCCCTTTTTTTATATATTATACTCGGAACATTATTGTAAACACTTTTACTGTGGGACTTTCTTTACGGTTTTATGAAAATTTGAGAATATCAGTACATAAATCCATTAGTATGTGCTTCGATTGGCTTATATCTGTATAAAAAAAAGTAATCTAAGACTATATCATTGTTGTAAGTGAGAGACCTATCCATCCATCAACGAACATGTGAAGCGTGTATAAATATTGTTGAAACTGAGAAATATGTATTGATATAGTGTCCATTGTAAGATGACCTGCAAACTGATCTTTTTTTAGAAAAACTTTGTCACTTCGGAAAATCCAAACTTTTTTATAAAACAATCCAATTTGAAAAATTGTCTATTGTTCTGTAGGTAGCCAGTGAATGTGATATAGAAGCAGTGGCGGATCCAGGGGGTGGTCCCACGGCGCACCGGACCACCCCCATGACGAACCTCAAAATTTTTTTAAAGTGTCTATTTTTTCAATAACTAGCTAATTAACAAATTAATACTTAAGATTAATCCTTTCATCGCACTAATTGGTTATGGATTACCTGGATACCTAGAGGTGTCACAATGATAGAATACGGATCAATGCGTTTCACCTGTATACATCTAATTAAATTGTCAAAACAGCTCGTCAATATGAAGAAGTTGACTTGTTATTTTGAAAGGTAAATACAAATTATTTTTGTATTTTTAAGTGAAATTTCCATATATATTTGCATTGTCCAACTAACGGAGTCTCGGTTTTAAATTTCATTTATGTACATTTTGAAAAAAACAACCATTATGAATGAATTAAATTTGTTAATCTATCTCTGTGAGCCCCACCCCTTTCCCCCAAAATCAACAGCAATTCAAGCACTGAAGTTGGTACCGGCATTTGTACAAGGCGCAACATTTGATGAAATTAAACATTTTGTAGACTTTTGCCATACTGATTTACCGAGTCCATCTGCAATGCCGTCCGAACTACATTTGTGGCAAAAGACTTGCGAGTCAATGCTTTCAAAACCAGAAACTGTAGCCGGTGCTCTGAAAGTATGTTACAAAACAGACTTTCCAAATATTTCTGTTATCTTAAAAATCATAGCTACCATGGGGGTGACGAGTTGCGAATGTGAGCGATCCAACAGTGAGTTATCACTTTTAAAAACCTACCTGAGAACAACTATGGGACAATCGCGTTTAAACGGACTTGCGTTGATGCATGTGCACTACAGTTTGGAACTAAACATAAAACAAATTATAGATAACTTTGCAAGGAAACACCCGCGACGCATGATGTTGAATGACCTGATAAACGACTCTTTGTTAAATAAGTAAATTTTGAACAATTACGTAGAACTATTTTTACCGATTCGGAACATTTTAGCTAAACTTTTTTTTACAGCTTGCCTAATTCAGATGACAGTTGCATGTATGTTGTGCTATTTTAGATTGCAATATATTGTCTATATATATAAGCGTCTTAAATAAAAATCAGTTTTACATGATTGTCTTTAAATTCCTTTACCTAGGAATATGTGTATTGCATGGTGTTATCCAAATTCATGATCTTCCATAATGTCGAATCATACCATTCAATATTTATTTGGGACCACCCCCATTTTTTTTTCTGGATCCGCCACTGAGAAGTGTCCAAATCTGCAAATTTATTTTACATAGAAGACACTGCTTTTCACATCGTTAAACTTTTTGTCTTAACTGAAGACATTTTTAAAGAAATTTGAAAATTTAGCTGTACATTTATACTTAGTCATTATTAATACGACAATTAAACTGCATCGTCGCGGACAAACGTACTATTGAGAATTTTGTGTTGAAGGCCAATTTTGAAATGTCTCTCAGAAATCATGTCTGAAAAGTTATAGAAAATATTGATAAACAAACAATTCTGGGAGGTAACTGAAAATAAGAGTAAAAGCAGAGACTGAATTTAAAGATTTATGACATGAAGGCCACCCTAACCCTTCTTAAGTATATACATATACTTTTTCACTTTTTTTCTTTTCACTGTTTTGGTCTTTTGAAAAATGTTGTTTGTACTGTATTTAGACCCCTCTATCTACCAAGAACTGTTTTTGCATGCACATGTATCAAAATTGCGGTTTTTATCCAACGTAAGCAAAGGTTTGAACGCTGTTTTGATTTGTTTATAAAAAGAAGATACACACAACCTTGATTGAATTTGGGCTGTCTAGACTATAATAGGTGATGACATCTTTTTTGTACCGACAACTCTAGTTTTCATATACACACGTAAAACCCAATTTTTCATTTTCGTGATATTGTCCTTTGTTATATTTACATTTTTAAACAATACTATTTCGAGATTATTGTGAACAATTTTAGGTTTATTTTGATGCACACTTTAATAATTTTAAATCTATTTATTTCAAGGAGCTTGATTGTTATATCGCTTTATACAGAGGTCGCAGAAAGCTAGACACGGGGCTTGCGATGTTAAGTTCGGACGCATGAAATGTAAAACGTGTTGATTTCGTTCAATCTTCAGAATTTTTTAAGGCCGTAATAAGGTAAAAAGGAAGGAATCGCAAATACATTAAAAAAAATAGAACGGATCAGAGTATTTGGTTTAACTTCCAGTCGCAGATATTTCATACGTATTCAAGATGAAAACAAACACCTAATATGATACTTTTAAGAACGAGATACCTAGTGCAATTTCGACAGGAACATTCCGATTGTTATGCCATAGCATTGTGTGTAGTGTACTGCTTTAAATTGACTGGTGTACAACTAATGATATAAGAATGTACCAAAGGCGACCTTATGACCTCATGTAACCGGTTCGATGCTTTGAAAATTCACCTTATGAAATTTTATATATAAGAATGTACTTAGTGTAATGCACGGAGACTATTCATAATGTATTGCTACACGGGTGTACCTAGAGCTTAGTGCAATACGAATATAGCCTCTGCATAATGCAAATGCATTGCTTTCTAATTTATATAATATAAAAAAAATAAGGAGATGTGGTATGACTGCCAAGGAGACAACTACCCGCCGTTGGACAAATGAAGTCGATGTAAGCATTTACTATAAACAACCATACTGTTTTCAATAATTGAAGAAAAAACATAAAGTGTAGGCTAGAAAAGACTCCGAATGAAAAATGTAAAAATACCAAACGAGAAAACCAACGGCCTTAATTATAACAAAAATATTTACGAAAAACAAATACAATGTTGTGGAGTGACAGACATGAACCAAAGTGAATGACAACCAGTAAACCACAGGCTTCTCAATTCTTGTATAATCATGAACCAGGTGAAAGCATAGAGCTGACCGCATGCGAGATCCTCATTGATAACCACTGAGGTAGCTAAACATCCCTTGCAGAAGTAGTAGTCTTAACTCATTTCACCTCTCATTCCACTAACATGACTATATATTAAGTCTCGCTTTTTGACTCCGTCAAGCGTGACAAAAATATGTCTATGAAAATTTTTGTTTGAAGCAACATTAAGTTTAAAAAGATATAATTTTCATTATTCAGTCTTTACAGTTTTTACAGTTAACATTTACATACAGTCTGGAATTACATTTTCTTAAGACATAAATAACTTAGTTAATGCAAAAATAAGGAGATGTGATTATAATTGTCAATGAGACCAAACAACATATATTTGGCCTCCAACAATGAGCAAAACCCATATTGCATTGTCAGCTTTTAAAGGCCCAAAAAGAAAAAAATCTAAAACAATTAAAGCAAGAACAGCCTGATTAATGAAAAAAACAAACAATGAAACAAATACAATTATGATATCCAGAAACCAAATTGAAGGCTGTTGACCTGGGACAGTCACATACTGATTAAACAAGTTGGCCGACACCCAACCCTCTCTCTAACCTATGACTGCATTTTAACAGTAAAACATATGAACAAACTCTAAACATCAGTTGGTAAGGGCTGAACTGGTCAGATCGCAAAAACACAGTCAGGACGTGGCAGGGTATTTATACATCCCTACAACAAATAAGACACTAAGTACAGGTATAGAAGCAATTGCAGTAACTGGTAGCTAGTTAAAAGCCAATAATAACTTATACAAAATCCTGTGTCATTCAGCACATATCCAACATCAAAAAGATTGAGTGTAAAGATGTCGTTAATAGTCCGAGAAAAAACGTGACATTGTGTAATGCAAAAATACACGTATCGTCAGATTGAAGAACTGTCTTGCATGTGCATATATATGTTTATAACAATAATATTAGTTAGGTTTTAATTTACTGATAACACAATTCATATCTACAACAAAAATAATATTTAACCAGATGCTCCGCAGGGCGCAGCTTTATACGACCGCAGAGGTCGTACCCTGAACAGTTGGGGCAAGTATGGACATAACATTTAAGCTTGATACAGCTCTGAATTTGGATTGTGATTAAATAGTTGACACAACATAGGTTTCTGACACAGAATGAATGTGGTCTAAGAACTTAAACTTAAAAACTTAAAAATTTTAAATTGGACATTTACCTATTATGGTCCAAAATCCAAAATCTAAATACATGGTTCGATTCAGCATATCATAGAACCCCAAGAATTCAATTTTTGATGAAATCAAATAATGTTCAATTTTAGACCCTTTAGACCTCAATGTGGACCAATTTGGTAACCGGGTCCAAATATTAAAAATCTAAATACATGGTTAGATTCAGCATATTGAAGAACCCCATATATTCAATGTTTGTTGAAATCAAACATAGTTTAATTTTTTACCCTTTGGACCTTAATGTAGACCAATTTGAAAACGGGACATTACTGTGCAATTGAATATTTCTTGCTATTGCGCAAAACTGTGCAAGTGAAAATTTCTTGCTATTGCGAAATATTGTGCAATTAGATATTTCTTGCTAATGCACACTACTGTACATGCAATTGAAGATTTCTTGCTATTGCGCAATACTGTGCAATTGAAATTTACTTGCTATTGCACAATTCTGTGCAATTGAAGATTTCTTGCTATTGCGGAATACTGTGCAATTGAAAATTTCTTGCTATTGCACAATACTTAATATAATAATTTGGACTTCGATTTGGACCAACTTGAAAACTGGGCCCATAATCAAAAATCTAAGTACATGTTTAGATTCAGCATATCAAAGAACCCCAAGAATTCAATTTTTGTTAAAATCAAGCTATTAGTAAGTTTAATTTTGGACCCTTTGGACCTTAATGTAGACCAATTTGAAAACAGGACCAAAAATTAAGAATCTGAATACACGAATAGATTTGGCATATAAAAGAACCCCAATAATTCATTGTTTGATGAAATCAAACAACGTTTAATTTTGGACCCTTATTCGTTGGGACTAAAACTCCCAAAATCAATCCAAACCTTCCTTTTATGGTCATAAACCTTGTGTTTAAATTTCATACATTTCTATTTACTTGTTCGAAAACCAAATGTCTTCGGACGACGACGACGACGATGACGACGACGACGACGCCAACGTGATACCAATATACGACCAAAAAATGTTTGTGGTCGTATAAAAAACGGTTCGATTATTAATCTTTTGCTTCTTTTTTTTATTGGATCAAAAACAAAATGTATTGTTTTTTAACCAAGGACTTATATAGAAATACTATATAAAATCCTAATTGTCTGTTTTAGATACTTGTTTTATCTAAATACAGGATATTTTCAGCCAATATTGTTTTCCATCTCCCTTTAAAAACTAATCATTTCTAAATGATTTTGAATAAATTTTAAGGATAAACTCTCGTCTAGAAACATCACGGAAGCCTTCGACCAAGCTGTTGTTATTGAAGTATGGGTGGGGTTTATAGCGTATTTATAAGGCAAAAAATCTATGAAAAGTGCTACCAGACGTTGTTCGCAGTAAGGACGATTACAATAACTCTAGTGCAACGAGACTATATATTTTCTAGTAATTTAACCAAAATTATTAATTCAAGTCGACATATTTTGCTGCCATAATATATAATGCTCAAGAAAAGACGGTGAAACATCCGGGTTACAAGTAATAGTGTTGTCCAAGTACACAAATGGCAATATGTCACAAATTTCTGTGGTAAGACATAAGACATAAAGCTTTATTTACAGTCGGTTTATGTAACATAATTACAGACAGTGATTAAAACCCGTACACCATGACTTTTGGACAAGACATTCGGACTATCATACGCAACTATTATCAGCACCCGCAGTGCGCATGCGCTAAATTTGATCGCAATCGATATCGATAAATTTACTATAGATTATTAAAGGAAATATTGAATTTTGGTTAGTTGACAGTAAACAAAAATAGATATCTTTTTCATTGGCATCACATTAGAAAATACATTTTCTTAGCTTTCTAATGACATATTTTATAATTGAATCGGAATAGCAGAAGTTACGGCCATTTTCATTTTTAAAAAAGTGGTTCATTCCCTATTACTTCATACAAATTCAATTCAAAATCAAAAACGTTTGCAAATGAGTTTTCATATATGATTACATCTTTCACTATTTTTAGAAGTAAATTCATTGGCATAAATATATATTCTTTGCTTTATAATCTTTCCAATGATATATATTTGATATTTTAGAAAATTTAATGAATCGGGGCCTTTTTTATCCAAAACTGGATTTATTGTCATTGTTTGAAGATTGCGAGAAAAATTTTAAGTCCATGGAAGTATTATATTGATATAGTACTTCCATGGACCTACCAAGTAAATCGCTAACAAGTCACAAAACAAAGTTTAATCCATTTGCACATGAAATATTTATATATTTAGTACAATGTTTTATATCATGAATTTAAAAATTCAGTAAATAAAGTAAAGGAAGTGTAACTTTTAATTTAAAAGAATATTTTTGTCCAGCCGTCAGTTTTCTTTATTTTTGATAATATAAAATCTTTCACTACTACATTAACTCAAACTTTTGGATGTTTTTTGTGAAGCGTATTAAAAAAATTGAAATCCCATCTAAAATGATTTTTTTTTTTTTTGCAATTTTCTTACATATATATCTTTTTCAAAGTTTTTTTTTGAATAATTAGGCGGCCGTAACTAAACAATTTTGATACTTAAACATGCTCATCTGATTTACATAGAAGTAATAGATACATATTTTATATATATTATTTTCATGTTCTAAAAAGACCAATTAGTTTTGATGAAACAGGAAAAGTGTCATTATCTTAAATTTTTCAGATGCAGTAACACTTTCAGAAGATCTTTTGTAGTAGATGGATTTGGAATGAAATCTTAAACGTCAAATGTTCTTTCATCAATTTTATACCTTTTCACTGCTTTTGATTGGCAATATGAATCGCTGTACTATCTTACATGTACATGTGATGTATACTAGTCTATTGCTTGTTTGATGTACATTCTCCTTTTGTCATTTTAACTGTTACTGAGAAAAATAAATCGCATAGAAAAAAATAAAATTAAATTTGTCTCTGTCCTTTCAGAAGTTTCTATCGGGAAATTTATTTAATTTTATACTTGAACATTTATGTAAAATTTGTATTAAAAAGGAAACTTATTTTAATTATTGTTCTGTTAAGGTAAAGTTTACGGAGAGCTGTCTCATTGCAACTCATACCAACTCATCCCCGGAAATCTTCTTGCATTTATATTGTACATGTATTTGCAGAATTTTTTGTTTTTTTATTTATGGAATGAATGAGATAGTTGGAATCGTTAAAATTTAGTATTATACATGTACATGCAAACAGATGCCTGCGACCCCTGTTGTTTCGATTAGCATGTTTTCTAAAGATATCCGTGTGAAGTTCACAAATTTCATCATTCATTTGATCACCTGTTGTGAATTTCAGATAACACTGTCAAGTTCAGTCAAATCTTTCCTATGCATATCAGTAATATTATTTTCCGGGTAGGGTATCCCCCCTTTTTTTATATATTATACTCGGAACATTATTGTAAACACTTTTACTGTGGGACTTTCTTTACGGTTTTAGGAAAATTTGAGAATATCAGTACATAAATCCATTAGTATGTGCTTCGATTGGCTTATATCTGTATAAAAAAAAGTAATCTAAGACTATATCATTGTTGTAAGTGAGAGACCTATCCATCCATCAACGAACATGTGAAGCGTGTATAAATATTGTTGAAACTGAGAAATATGTATTGATATAGTGTCCATTGTAAGATGACCTGCAAACTGATCTTTTTTTAGAAAAACTTTGTCACTTCGGAAAATCCAAACTTTTTTATAAAACAATCCAATTTGAAAAATTGTCTATTGTTCTGTAGGTAGCCAGTGAATGTGATATAGAAGCAGTGGCGGATCCAGGGGGTGGTCCCACGGCGCACCGGACCACCCCCATGACGAACCTCAAAATTTTTTTAAAGTGTCTATTTTTTCAATAACTAGCTAATTAACAAATTAATACTTAAGATTAATCCTTTCATCGCACTAATTGGTTATGGATTACCTGGATACCTAGAGGTGTCACAATGATAGAATACGGATCAATGCGTTTCACCTGTATACATCTAATTAAATTGTCAAAACAGCTCGTCAATATGAAGAAGTTGACTTGTTATTTTGAAAGGTAAATACAAATTATTTTTGTATTTTTAAGTGAAATTTCCATATATATTTGCATTGTCCAACTAACGGAGTCTCGGTTTTAAATTTCATTTATGTACATTTTGAAAAAAACAACCATTATGAATGAATTAAATTTGTTAATCTATCTCTGTGAGCCCCACCCCTTTCCCCCAAAATCAACAGCAATTCAAGCACTGAAGTTGGTACCGGCATTTGTACAAGGCGCAACATTTGATGAAATTAAACATTTTGTAGACTTTTGCCATACTGATTTACCGAGTCCATCTGCAATGCCGTCCGAACTACATTTGTGGCAAAAGACTTGCGAGTCAATGCTTTCAAAACCAGAAACTGTAGCCGGTGCTCTGAAAGTATGTTACAAAACAGACTTTCCAAATATTTCTGTTATCTTAAAAATCATAGCTACCATGGGGGTGACGAGTTGCGAATGTGAGCGATCCAACAGTGAGTTATCACTTTTAAAAACCTACCTGAGAACAACTATGGGACAATCGCGTTTAAACGGACTTGCGTTGATGCATGTGCACTACAGTTTGGAACTAAACATAAAACAAATTATAGATAACTTTGCAAGGAAACACCCGCGACGCATGATGTTGAATGACCTGATAAACGACTCTTTGTTAAATAAGTAAATTTTGAACAATTACGTAGAACTATTTTTACCGATTCGGAACATTTTAGCTAAACTTTTTTTTACAGCTTGCCTAATTCAGATGACAGTTGCATGTATGTTGTGCTATTTTAGATTGCAATATATTGTCTATATATATAAGCGTCTTAAATAAAAATCAGTTTTACATGATTGTCTTTAAATTCCTTTACCTAGGAATATGTGTATTGCATGGTGTTATCCAAATTCATGATCTTCCATAATGTCGAATCATACCATTCAATATTTATTTGGGACCACCCCCATTTTTTTTTCTGGATCCGCCACTGAGAAGTGTCCAAATCTGCAAATTTATTTTACATAGAAGACACTGCTTTTCACATCGTTAAACTTTTTGTCTTAACTGAAGACATTTTTAAAGAAATTTGAAAATTTAGCTGTACATTTATACTTAGTCATTATTAATACGACAATTAAACTGCATCGTCGCGGACAAACGTACTATTGAGAATTTTGTGTTGAAGGCCAATTTTGAAATGTCTCTCAGAAATCATGTCTGAAAAGTTATAGAAAATATTGATAAACAAACAATTCTGGGAGGTAACTGAAAATAAGAGTAAAAGCAGAGACTGAATTTATTCTTTTTATAAAGACTGAATTTATTCTTTTAATAAAAAAACAAAATGTTGCAATGAGTATGTGTATTCAAATTCTACGCCGTCTCATATTCGGGTTTACGTCGAAAGATATATATATATGTTTGGTAATCATGATCTCATATTTGTCCTTTTTCGACTTTTTATTTTGTATGCATGGTTTGATCACATTTGTTTGATATTCGGTAAAATCATGGAAGTATTATATTGTCAATATAATTTATATATTTATTTATTTATTAATGAAATGCACATTTATACCCCTGGGGGTTGAAGGCATATACAAACAATACAATACAATATACACAATATAAAATTAACATATCAAACATCATATATAAATGATAAAACAGTAATATTTATGCAGGCGTTGTGTCCACTCCCCTCAGTGCAAATGACTTTTTAATGAACGGAACAGCAAGCTGCATAATATCAAATGAAGATAGAATTAATTGTAATTTATCTGTTTCAGACAAATTAAAGTATTCTGGACATATATTATTTATATCTTTTTCATACTTCCATGGAAAAATCGAATTGTATATCTTTCGGAAATAAAGTCAGTTTATACAACTCGTATTCAAGCCGCGGAACCTAGCATGCTACAGTGTGATACATTTATAATATTGTTTACTTAGGGTTGTTAAATTATTTACGAGTGTCAACATTGTCTTTACAAACTCAGCAAGATATCACACACAGAAAAGACTGATCAGACGGATAAGAAATCAAAATCATGCGCGATAACTCGTACTGGCTTACACTGAGGACAATAGTTGGCCATGGAATAATATCCAAAGCCCAAGAATCGTGGAACATTGATACAAAATATATGACTGGAATAAAGAAATTGACACAAGCACGAACTTTTATGGCCGTTTATAATTGAGTACAAAAAGTTACTAATTATAGGCTTCTTAAATGAGCATTAGTCGCAGGGGATTGTTTACTGGGTCACTTAACAAGCCCCTGTGCACTAGCAGTCAAATTCATGTTCAACGATTTGACTCGAATTCCGATATTTGATAATAAATAACAACGTAAAACAGTTTTCAAAATCATAAAAAGTCTAAAATAAACAATTTACAGGGCACGAGCTCGATAATATGTAGTTTCGTTTTGTGTGCATCATTTTAGTATAGACGCTATCTCATTATATGTAACATCCATCAACATTGGTTTCCTTTGGCTGTTTTCTGGACTTTGATTGGGTTGTTGTCTCTTTGTCATATTCCCTATTTCCATGCTCAATTTTACATAGAGAATAATAATAGGTGCAGGCCAAATGAATATAAGCACTGCTTTGTTCTAAAGGTACACATTAAGTGTAGTCTATAAATGTTTAATATCACCATATGCTCATTTACATTCTGACAAGTCTCGGTGTCCCATACTTCCATGCTTTGATCTTCATCTATAAAAATGGTTGATAAATATCACTGGTGTGGTTTTCTTAATTGTTACGGTAAGACTTTTCACTAGTCTACTCTTTGGACTTTTTGAAATAACGTTTTTTTAACAGAACTATCTTGTCAATTTTACCGAGTTCAGCCATGTACAAAATGTACAACTGATTTCTATTTTGTTTCTTCTATTTTTGTGATTGTATGCATGTACCACTTTAATGTAAGGGAGGTCCTTCTCCTATATGTGTGATTCTTGTAAAAATGTTTTAATCCAACAGCATTATGTATGAGGGGAAGGGGGGGGGGGGGAAACCTTTTTATGTTAACCTGTTTTGTTCCTTTTCAAGGTGTTGTTAACTGTTATCTGAGACATATTTAAGATGTTAACTGTTTTCAACCCACTTTGTTAACTGTTATCAGCATTTTTGCATTTGTTGTTAACTGTTTTTGCCAAAATCGAGGTGTTTTTTTTAACATGTTAACGATCCCCCTATTGCACCCCCCCCCTCATGTTTGTCATTAGCTAATGAAAGCTAGGAACATGCAATTCAGTAGTTGCTGCCTGTTATTTTTTGTTTGTTTATCATTTTGTCATTTATTGTGCCGTTGGTCATTCCTTTTGAATTTAGGCAGCAACCATTTGATTTTCTGGGGGGGCTATGGTTTTTTTTTCTCTACAAACTTTTTTTTTTCGCCTTCGGCGAAGAACAATCTATTTTTTTGGCGACAAGTCAAAAACAATTTTTTTCTTTCAATGTTAGCATTACATATAGTGGCAGCTGAGGGTGTAAAATATTCATAACTTGAAGTATGGAACCTTGTGATAAAATTTCATAGACATCCATACTGTTTTACATTGTACACCAATTATTGTCCTGAAACATGAAAAATGTCTTTTTCTCACAATTCTTATACAGCTACAACAATAACCCTCAAAATAAATTCCAACTTCCTTATTAAGGTATGAAACCCATAACACAATCCCAACAATCCTTTAGTGGTATGGAACCTTGTGTTTAATTTTTAATAGAGATAACTGTAATGAAACTCAAGGATTTGTCTGCAAACCAAAATGTCTTCAGATGCATACATCACTATAGCATAAAATATTGTCTGGTCATAAAATTGCTGTTGTAAGAAAACCCATACTGCATGGTCTGCCATTAAAAGCCCTGATATGACCTAATATATGAAACAATTCAATGAGAAAACTAGCAGTCTAATTTTTAACAAAACAATTTACCAATAAAATGTTCCACAGGTACAGCATGATACGACCACAGAGGTCGAACTCTGAACAATTGGGGCCAGTATGAACACAACATTCAAGCTCGAAACAGCTCTGAATTTGGATTGTGATTAAATATTTTACACAGCATATGTTTCTGACACAGAATGAATGTGGTCCAATGAACTTAAAAAAAAAATAATTTACCAAATATGGTCCAATATCAAAAATCTAAATACATGGATTGATTCCGCATATCCAAAGAATCCACAAAATTCAATTTTTGATGAAATCAAACAAAGTTAAATTTTGGACACCAATTTGGACCAACTTGAAAACTGGGCCCATAATCAAAGATCTATTTGAAAACGAGATCAAAAATTATAAATCTAAAAACACAGTTTGATTCGGCATATCAAAGAACCCCAATAAATCGATTTTTGATGAAATCAAACAAAAAGTTTAATTTATTTTGGACCCTTTTGACCTCAATGTGAACCAATTTGATAGCAGGGTAGCATATCAATGTACCCAAGAATTCATTTTTTGTTATTGGTAGACCAATTTGAAAACAGGACCCAATATTAAAAATTCTAAATACACGGTTAGATTTGGCATATCAAAGAACCTCAATAATTCAATTTTTGATGAAATCAAACAAAGTTTAATTTTGGACCCTTTGGACCTCATGTGGACCAATTTAAAGACGGGACCCAAATTCCAAAAACTTAATTCACGGTAAGATTTGGCATATCAAAAAAGAACGCCATATATACAATTTTTGTTAAAATCAAAGTTTAATTTTGGACCCCAATTTGGACCAACTTGAATACTGGACCCATAATCAACAATCTAAATACATGTTTGCATTCAGCATATCAATGTACCCCAAGAATTCATTTTTTGTTAAAATCAAACTATTGGTAGACCAATTTGAAAACAGGACCCAATATTAACCAGATGCTCCGCATGGCACAGCTTTATACGACCCCAGAGGTTGAACCCTGAACAGTTGGGGCAAGCTAAGTATGGACACAACATTCAACCTGAATTCAGCTCTAAATTTGGATTGTGATTAAATAGTTGACACAGCATAGGTTCCTGACACAGAATGAATGTGGTCTAATGAACTTAAAATATTTTTTTTGCCTTTGAGCAATTCACTATGCTGTTGTATATTAATCCTCTCAAAATAATGTTTGAAGAAATTTATCAGTTGGTAGTAAAAGTGAATATACATTGTATATTGTATAAAACAATGATTTAAGTTGATTCAACTACTATTCTGGACAAAGAAAGATAACTCCAATTGAAAATTTCTTGCTATTGCACAATATTGTGCAATTAGATATTTCTTGCTATTGCGCAATACTGTGCAATTGAAAATACTTGCTATTGCACAATTGAAGATTTCTTGCTATTGCGCAATACTGTGCAATTGAAAATTTCTTGCTATTGCACAATACTGTGCAATTGAAGATTTCTTGCTATTGCTGAATACTGTGCAATTGAAAATTTCTTGCTATTGCACAATACTTAATATAATGATTTTGGATCTTGATTTGAACCAACTTGAAAACTGGGCCCATAATCAAAAATCTAAGTACATGTTTAGATTCAGCATATCAAAAAAGCCCAAGAATTCAATTTTTGTTAAAATCAAACTTAGTTTAATTTTGGACCCTTTGGACTTTAATGTAGACCAATTTGAAACGGGACCAAAAATTAAGAATCTACATACACAGTTAGATTCGGCATATCAAAGAACCCCAATTATTCAATTTTTGATGAAATCAAACAAAGTTCAATTTTGGACCCTTTTGACCCTTATTCCTAAACTGTTGGAACCTCAACTCCCAAAATCAATCCCAACCTTCCTTTTGTGGTCATAAACCTTGTGTTTAAATTTCATTGATTTCTATTTACTTATACTAAAGTTATTGTGCCAAGAATAATGCTTATTTGGGCCCTTTTTTGGCCCCTAATTCCTAAACTGTTGGAACCAAAACTCCCAAAATCAATCCCAACCTTTCTGTTGTGGTCATAAACCTTGTGTCAAAATTTCATAGATTTCTATTTACTTAAACTATAGTGCGCAAACCAAGAAAATGCTTATTTGGGCCCTTTTTGGCCCCTTATTCTTAAAATGTTGGGACCAAAACTCCCAAAATCAATCCCAACCTTCCTTTTGTGGTCATAAACCTTGTGTTAAAATTTCATAGATTTCTATTCACTTTTACTAAAGTTAGAGTGCGAAAACTAAAAGTATTCGGACGACGATGCCAACGTGCCAACGTGATACCAATATACGACCAAAATTTTTTCGATTTTTGCGGTTGTATAAAATACGGTTAGATTTGGCATATCAAAGAACCTCAATAATTCAATTTTTGATGAAATCAAACAAAGTTTAATTTTGGACCCTTTGGACCTCATGTGGACCAATTTAAAGACGGGACCCAAATTCCAAAAACTTAATTCATGGTAAGATTTGGCATATCAAAGAACCCCAATAATTCCATTTTTTATGAAATCAAACAAAAAGTTTAATTTTGGACCCTTTTAAAAACAGGACCAAAATTCCAAACACTTAATTCACGGTAAGATTTAGCATATTAGAGAACCCCAAGAATTCAAGAATAAAACACAATGCTGACAACGACAACGTGATACCAATATCAATAAATATACGACCAAATTTTTTTAAATTTTTGCGGTTGTATAAAATTTGATGATTGAAAATTGAATATATATAGATACTTGTCTATTGTTGTAGTCATCTTTTGCTTATTTTTGTAGTTGGATTTCTGTCTCCTTGAAGTTTATCCCCCATCTCATGTTATTTGTTATGGTAGTATTTTTATGCTTGATGTAAGCTTTTATTCATAAACTGATGTGACACATGTATCTAATGCATTCTTCATTAATTTCATACTGAAAGTTGATATATTAAATAGGTCAGATAAAAGAGACTCAAAATATACTAAAGGAACACTTAAATGCATATTAAGTCAATCGCTGAAAATGTGAAAAAAATAGACTAAGACAAATTTATAGAAACCTTTTATATAATAAAAATAAGATATTAAGGTAAATCTGTTTTTTTAAGATTTGTTATGATAAAACATAGATACACATGTTAATTCACATGTTCTACAACAAGTTCTCCATCATATAAATAAATGTGTAGAATCTGCAGTTACATGTACACTGTTATCCTGTAATTATAGATCTCAATCTGACACCTTTCATATCAGTTCCATTTGTCGACTGCTCATTAGTCTCGGACCATTTTGTGCTTGTTCTGTTTTTTTTTAAGGGTAATAACTTTTTCTGATTAACTCAGTCCCAGCAATTTTTCCACCGATGGGTACATCCAATCATCATCACTCAGATTTTTCAGCTTCTGTCGTAATTGTTTCAGTCTCTGCTCATGCATGTCGTCTGAAAAAAAAATACAGATTATTTTTATCCGATTAACAATATATGTTTCATTGCTTGGTCTAAACTTAAGAAAATGTTAAGATGTCAATGAGACATAGATTCTTACACTGAAACAAGTGTATTATGATATTTCTCCACTCGAGACAGTTAATTTTTTTTATTTAAAGCGAGAGGCTTGCCGAGCTTTTTAAATAATTAAAATCTGTTTCTATGATGATTTTTATCCTTCTTTTTCAAAGATTTTTTAGGAACTTGTGTTCTTTATCATATGCGACGTCATCAGGCATGTTTGGCTTTTTTTTTCATGACGTCACAATAGAAAAATTCAGCAGAAAACAAAACATTTTGACGTCATAATCAAATTTTGACTAATCATTTGCCGAGAACAGATATTTCACTACTGAGGAGAAACATTTTTCTGACACCGATCAAGAAATGTGAAAATAGCACAAAATTAGAGATAGCTTCTTACCAGATACCAATCACAAAATGATGAAGAAGTTAACAACTACTATAAGTCACTGTACAAAATGTATGTACAGACGATAAAAAAATAGCTGACCCTATACAAATGTACCAGGCCTAAAATAAAATATTGTTTGTCTCACCAATCCTGACCGACCCTGCAAAAATGATGCTTCTCAGAAAATTTTATTGTCAAAACTAAAAAAAAAAAAAATTTTGCATGTACTTATATGCGACAATGGGACAAAGCACTGGAAAAATTCAAAGAGAAACCATTGTTTTATAAACGCTTCATTGATGATGGTTTTGGAATTTGGACTCATGGGGAAAAAAAACTCAAAGAATTTATGGACTTTGCAAACTCAATAAATGACAAAATAAAGGTGGAACTTAGGTACAACAGCAATCAAATTGAATTCTTAGATACACTTGTGAAAATAAAAAATGGTAAATTAACAACAGACCTTTATACAAAGCCAACTGATAAACATATATATGTTCACAGCAAATCATGCCATCCAAAAAATGTAAAAAAGGCAATTCCGTATGGTTTAGCATTACGATTAAGAAGAATTTGTGAAAATGAAGATGACTATCAAAAACATAGACAAGAACTAAAATTACAATTGCGAAAAAGAGGCTACAATGGAAAATTTATTGAAAACCAACTGAAAAGAGCAGACAACTTAAATAGAAAAGAGTTATTACAGAGAAAAAATAAAATTAAAAAAACATCAGAACGCATACCTCTTGTTGTAACCTTTACCGATTTACTACCTGATATTCATGACATTGTGAAAAAAAAGATTTAATATTTTACATAACTGTAACTTGATGAAAGAAATATTTCCAGAACCACCACTAGTAGCTTATCGAAGAGATAGAAACTTAGCAGACATAATTGTACATGGAAAACTAAATAAGATCACCAAAAAATGTACCAACTACAGCAGCAACAAAACATGTAAAGAAGAATGTGAAGTTTGCGATATTGAAAGACATGAAGAAAAAATTATACTCGGAGATAAAACATTCAACCTCAAAAAGAACATTCATGGATGTCAACTGGTGAACCTTATTTATGGACTTCACTGTGAAAAATGTAACCACTATGTCTATGTTGGAGAAACAGAAAGATCACTCAACGAAAGAATAAAAGAACATCTTGCAGATATCAGACATGATAGAGATACAGCTGTGGCAGAACATTTTAACCAAGAGGATCATTGTAAAGAGGACATCACAGTTCAGGTTCTGCAACAGATTTACGATAAATCCGCAAATTACAGGAGATATATTGAGGCACAATGGATGCAAAAATTAAATACAATTAGACCATTTGGAATTAACGTTAAAAAGGAATGACTTTAATTGATCAAAACTTATATAATTTAACTTTCATTCATACAAAAGTATTGTGACGTCATGTTATTATGACGTTAAAGTATTATGACGTCATGACGTTTCCAAGGACATTTATCTATAACATCTTTTCAATGTTTTAAAAAAGAATGGCAGCCATGTAGTTTAGAGGAATAATAAACAACTGAAGAAGGCCAATGGCCGAAACGTATTGAACAATTGGTTTATTTATACAATTATAAAACTAAGTCAAATATTATTTTTATTCATTTCTGATAATGTTCAAGCTTTTTGGAAAAATAAAATTATTTCCCTACCTACATGTACCTAACCTCACCTGGCTTGGCAGGGTTGAGATTGGGGAAACTAACAATATATTAATTTAGGCCCCACATAGCAATCTATATGAGGCACTCACTAGACAAATGTAAAACAAGGAGAAACATACAGAGTTAATTATTTACAAAACAATAAACTAATATATGATACATGTATACAGCACCCAACAACATCAACAACAACTTGTTGTAATCGATTAAATTAAGATTACATGTAATCAAAAATGTCTTCGATTACAGATTACTGTCGATTACTGGGAAAAATGTAATCAATTACAATCAATTACGATTACAGATTACGATTACCCCATCCCTGTCAACAAGGCATGTTTCTCATTTTTTATATAGATTAGACCGTTGGTTTTCCCGTTTGAATGGTTTTACACTAGTAATTTTGGGGTCCTTTAATTTATAGCTTGTTGTTCAGTGTAAGCCAAGGCTCAATGTTGAAGACCATACATTGACCTATAATGGTTAACTATAATAAATTGTTACTTGGATGAAGAGTTGTCCATGTTGTCTCATTGGCACTCATACCACAATGACATCTTTCTAAATGTATATCTAAGCTCTAAATCTTTCTTTGAGATCTTAATTTTAAATGAAAAAAAACTCTTTGCTCAACAAGAAAATCAACATGCACATGAATGTAAGTTTTTTTAATATCATTTTGCTGAGAATACATCTCATACATTGATTATAATCAGTTAAGAAAAGTCAGATATTTTAATAAGTACTTTCAATGGTATTTTTGGATGCTTAGTAAAAACTATATATATATATACATGTATATACCTTTTTGCATTAATTTTCTACTCATTTCAATTTCATAATCTATCTGTAACCTATTCATTAAAGACAAGGCTGAACTGCTATCTGAAAATAAAAGGATATTAAATTAATGATCTATTCATTTTTTTATATCCTACATCATAATTAATTACACTTAAATATTTCTTATTTATTTGTTTGGTTTTTGTTGTTAACAAATCATGCAAATTGGGATAATAAATTAAAGTAATGGTAATTGGTCATATATGCATACTCCTTTTCATCTTAATCATGTTAATAAAACCTACTAATGTATGTGATGATGTAAATTCATTATTTTTAATGGTACATGTACATCATTGTATACACAATGGTCAAACAAAAAATGTAAAACTGGTACACATGTTGCAAAATGATACTCCTGAACCTCCCCCTTTCAGTTAAAATTTATTCTGAACATTCTTGAATTTTTGATATCAACAATGTAAATTACATGTGTATGTTTTAAAGTCTATATACATGTTCTTTTCCTGTATTGTATTTATAGGGTATTAGTTCCGTTCTTGCCCAATACACGTTTGCCCCTAGGTCTGTTTGCAATCTACATGTATGCACCCGATTTTTGTACAAATTCTAGTTGAAGTATTACATTCATGAACTTTAGATATTTTTTCATATGTTTATACACCAAAAAAAATTCTCTTTGATTTCAAAATGGAAAAAATTATTTATATACATGGCATGAGTTAAATTTAAAGTAGTCCAAATAATAATGACGACTGGCAAGGCTATCTAGTCATCTAGAAGGAAGCCTAGGAAGGTGTCCAAGGAAAAATTAAAATAGCCTTGCTAGACGTTAAAATTATTTGGACTAGAGGTCAGGGAACAAGACAAATCGGCATCTGATTCTCGACCCAAATCGACACCTATTTATAGTCAATCAAAACACACAAGTTCATTTTACATCCATTCACATGTATCATATACAGACAGTCAGAGCTCAGACACAAACAAGTCAATTTTTGTTTTTGATTTAAAGAAAACATATGTATCCATTAAAAAAATCAATGTGTTTTCAATTTTAGACTTATCTAAGTCATTTGTAAGTCAGAAAATGACAGACTTGACTTGTTTAGGTATATATCTATGTTGATGAAAAAACTTATTTTACTTGGTGGCCAAATTACACCACCTACATGTATGACAGCAAAAACCTGTCTGAGAGTTCACAAGGACTTGATCTATCTATATTTAATTATCTAATTGAACATCCTTACTAAACACAGATGTTTTACCTCATTAAGTGTTGTTCCAGGTCCTCAGTGGTTGCATTGTAAGGTTAATTAACATTATCTCCGATTTTATAGACTCTCATTCATATTTTTCTCTAGAAGACAAAGCATTGTGCATGTCTTTTAATGTTGTCATTATTTGATTTGGATGCATGACATTTTTATAAATATGCGTGGGTCTTGAAGTTAACCAATTTTAATAACTCATCGACTTGTAGGAGTCGATATTTGCAACTTTTTGATTCTGGTCAATTATTTCTTGCTAAACAATATTTGACTTATTATTGTCTTGCATTAAACACAGACCTGCCAACTTTCAAAAAATCTCCATGGGGGATTTAGCACGCAACCAGATTTTTAAAGTTTTACAATTTTTACGTTGTTTCTGTGTGCATTGTTTTTTACGAGTCTCATTTCTCTTCTTTTATCGTTTGGTATACTAATGATGAGCTTGTAGGCCTTGGATTTTTTTATTTGCATGAATCTTAGTACTTACATGTATTTTAAAATTTACAACATAACTAAAGAATAGAGAAAAATGGCGTCAAAAATATAGGATACAAAGTGGGAACCCCCCCCTTTTCCCCCCTCCAAAGACCTTCGTATCTAGGAACCATGACTCAAAAGACCTTAACCTTCATGTCCTAAAGTTACATTTTGTAGAAGGATGAGTACAGATTTTGATCTATTAATCTTATCAGTATAAATGAGAAAATGGATAAAATTTGAGATCTCTTTCATTGTATTCATGGTATTTAGACATTTTTATGCCCCACCTACGATAGTAGAGGGGCATTATGTTTTCTGGTCTGTGCCTCTGTTCGTCCATCCGTCTGTCCGTCCGTCTGTGCCTCCGTTTGTCCGTCCGCTTCAGGTTAAAGTTTTTGGTCAAGGTAGTTTTTGAAGAAGTTGAAGTCCAATCAACTTGAAACTTAGTACACTTGTTCCCCATGATATGATCTTTCTAATTTTAATGCCAAATTATAGTTTTGACCCCAATTTCATGGCCCACTGAACATAGAAAATGATAGTGCAAAGTTCAGGTTAAAGTTTTTGGTCAAGGTAGTTTTTGATGAAGTTAAAGTTACACCAACTTGAAACTTAGTACACATGTTCCCTATGATATGATCTTTCTAATTTTAATTCCAAATTAAACTTTTGACCCCAATTTCACGGTCCACTGAACATAGAAAATGATAGTGCGAGTGGGGCATTCGTGTACTATGGACATATTCTTGTTCAGAGGTGCTCTTACTGATGATGTTTTCTTGAGAGTTCATTACAGTTCTCATCTTTCAGTTAATTACCATTTTGTTGTGGAACTATGATAAACATTGTAAATTGTGCTCGTATGAAAAATTGATTAAAATTGAAAGCCTGTCCTGTCTGACCAAAAATTTGTGTTCACAAATTGATTTTGAGGATTGTTATGACCCATTAGTTAATCAGATTACATACAACAACTAATTATGACACCTGTTGTGATTGTTTATTAGCGTAGGGTTGTTAACTTGTCATAATAAGTCACCAGATAAAATAATAGATTTTTAAAAATTGATCAGAAAAACTTAAAATTCGGTAACCAATAATTTTTGGGGTATATTTGGTGAAAATCGGGATTTTAACTAGTTTTAGGATCACGATATTAGGATTCCGGTTAAGGGATGAAAATCGAGATGAAACTGCGAAAATCGGGATACATTTGTAGTTGGCAGGTCTGTAAACATGTAAAAAGGAGTCAAATCCTAAAACTTACAAGTTCAGACCTACATGTATATGAGTCATAAGTAGATTCAGACTTATAATACATGTTATATCTGAGTTCTGACTGACAGATATTATGTAGCTTTACTGTTTGTGTCCATGATCGAATGTCAGAAATTATGGCACGATATCAATTTTCTCTACCATTCACATGATTCAGGGGGTCTCAGATCCCGGATTCCTGTTTTGTTAGATTCCCGTATCCTGATACTGCTAACACAATGTACATAAGCAATTATCATTTTTTTGTAATTTCCCGTGTCCCGCTAGACTATATTTTCTGTTTTCATGACACAATTATTTGACTTTCACGTGTCACGCTTACAAAAAATCCTCTATCCCGTGTCACACTTAAACCTAGTCCAAATAATAATAATGTCTGGCAAGGCTATTTTAATTTAGGTGTCCCAGAAAAAAAATTAAAATAGCCTTGCCAGACGTCATAATTATTAGGAATAGCTTAGACCCCAATTTAAGGATGTACACCTCTGAGGAGCCAAAAATTTCTAAAATTAAACTTTTTTCTTAACCTGATTTTCGGGTTTATAAGACTGTATCAAAATAATTGGTGAAGAAAAATCGTATGGTGGTGCACTTCTTTTTTTGCTACAGCCCTTTGAAAATGTCCAATTTTGATGATTTTCCCATTTTTCATCGATTTTTACCTATTTTTGGGCTATTATCGTGAAAAAAATCACAGTTCCACAATTAAACTTGTTTTCATACTTTCTATATCATGTATATAAAAGATGAAGTGGACCAATTCAATCTGCATGAATTTTACTTAAAAAAACTAAGAAATTTGAAAAGACCAAAATGATATGGGATATATATAATTCTTGTAAAATTATTTTTTGTATCCCTCACCCATTTTCTCAAAATTTTGGCTAAAATACTGACTTAATTGGTCGTAAAATTTGAAAACTGGATTACTCAAAAATCATTCATGGTAAATAAACAATATTTTCACATAGTTATGTTTGATTATAATATTTAAAAATTTCATTGATATTTTCCACTTGTATCACATGTTTTGGAAATAATTCAAGAACGAGATTTCAACGAGACTGAAAAGTCAGAAGAATACATCCCTAATTTATTAGTCCAAATAATTATGACGTCTGGCAAGGCTATTTTAATTTTTTTTCTCGGACGCCTTCCTACAACCAAAGGCGTCCCATGTAGGAAGGTGTCCCAGAAAAAAATTAGCATTGCCAGACGTCATAACTATTTGCAGATAAATATTTATGAGACCCACTTCAGTTTCGGTATAAATTTTAGTGGATGTGGACTTCTTCTTCTTCTTTTCTCCTAGCTGCGGAACCATAGCTCTTTGGTCCTTGTTATTTTTTTACTATTTGTGGACCATAGATCTATGGTCAGGGGTTAAAAAATCCACTAGCCCGACGCCCAGGACTATAGCCTTTAGGCCTCGGGCAACCTAAACTTGTAACCCAATATGCCCGACGGACTAGTAACAAAAAAATCTTGGCGCTTCCAAAATAGAAAGTGAAAAATCCCCTCATCACTATTATATCTTAGCCAATCAGATTCGACTACGTCATCTGGGAATCCCAGAATTTGAACTGATTTTGTATAATTAAGGATCCCGTCAGGACTTTCAATATCGATTTTTCAGTACAGGGGGTATTGTACATTGTTTATGCAACCACAGAAATATAATGTAACCAGATTGTACCTGCTTATGAATAATTTATTGCAATATAAATGTGAATCTCTTTGGACAGCAGAAACCTGACTTTTGTCAGATATAAATATGTAACATGTGCACATGATATGGCAGCCATTTTGTTTTTGTTAACATACTGTGAAGAAGTCTCTAGAACCATGACCTAAACATTAACAGCCTTCAGAAATATTAAATTTGATGCAATAATATTTCATCAATCATGATTATCTTCATTGATATTCAAATGAATTTGATTTTTAAAGAAATAAAATTTATAACAAAAACAATTTCAGTTTAGAGACTGTGCTCGGTTTGTAATCTATTTAGAGCCCACAATTATCGTACCTGTGATGAATGTAATATGGATATTACTGTACTTCGTTTATAAAACAATTATAAAAGACACAAACCGTATGGATGGTGATATTTATTCACATAAATACTTGTGGTCATTTGATTTATTCTTGAATAGGATTTTAAAACTGAAAACAAATATGAGCATTACATATAACCAGCTGATATTTCTTTTACACAAAAGTGATGATGTATCTGATAAAAATTACTCTAATCCTTTTATGCAAGGCATGACTTTATATAACCATGTTTAGAAGTGGTCAAGACTTATACCATCTCGGAATTTGGTCAACTCATTATTACAGTATATTTAATGAATATTCAATTATCGATTAATTGAATATATCTGCTAATGGGATATGTTTTTGATGTAAGTTTTTGGTATCCAATTTAAAAAATAATAAACTGTACAACGTATAAACATTGTTATGTTTATAGAATTCATTGTATATTGCAGTAACCTCTCAATTTTTTCAGGCATATTTCAGTTTAGTAGGTCAGTTTTGTTGGGCTATTAGTTCTTCCAACAGGGCTAGTAAAATCCTGCTACCAATAAGTCCTGGGCTAGTGAGCTATAACAAAATTTCTTAACCCCTGATGGTCCGCAAATAGTAAAAAAATAACATAAGGACCTAAGAGCTACGGTTCCGCAGCTACTTCTCTCCGTATAAGCTTCCTTTTAAGGAACAACAAGGATTATCTCCAAGCTAAAGTACTATTTACATATTAAAATATATGGTGGATATATTTTAAAAGTTATTGTCCAACGGTTAAAATACACAGTAAAACTCTTCTATTTACACATAAAATCCGAGTGTCTTTATAAACATTAAAACACAATTTAAATGGCAATTAAATGTTTTGAAAAGAATTGGGAAACATCTAAACAAACTGAGTAAGCTTACAATTTACTACTCTTTTATTATGTCTAACTTTAGTTATTGCCCTTTGACTTGGCATTTCTGTGGGGAACAAAATACCAGGAAAATAGAAAAAAATACAAGAAAGAGTGCTTCGATTTATTTATGAAGACCATCAGAGCTCATACGAAACACTCCTGCAGATTTCGAACCTTCCATCATTAAAAACTCGTAGAATGCGCTCAATTGCCTTGGAGACCTTTAAAATAATTAATAAAAAATGTCCTTTATTTATTCAAGATTTAGTTGTAATAAAAAACAGTTCCTATAATTTCAGGTATGTAAACACTGCTGAGGTACCTAGACCTAGAACCTCCAGCTATGGTAAAAGATCCTTTAGATTTGAGGCAGCACATGTATGGAACTCACTTCCTAATGAGGCTAGACTCATGACTTCTTTTGACCAGTTTAGGAATTATATAAATTCCTGGTGTGGGGGTCAAAAATGTTACTGCAGTTCATGTCGTTTCCACCCAGTGCTGTCTCAAAGCTGAAATTTCTTTCTTTCTTTTTATAATGGCCTTTTGCTCTGCTTTTTATGCATTTTTTTTTAATATATCTGCCATTAAATGCTAGTGCTTATATTTATTTATTTATTGTTTTTATGATTTTAGTCTGTTATATTTTATGATCCCAAGTGATTTGCTGATTCCCCCGTTCACGGTGTCTATCCATATCGGATCCTTTACGCGCAATTCAGCGGTACGCGGCTCCTTTGTGAACAGATAACGGATCCTTGCCGTAAAAACAACGTGGTGTTGTTAGAAAGTTATGGATGACAACAAATCAGAGAGGTATTTTGTGTTAAATTCTTAGTTCACGGAACTTTAGAATGTCAAACTGATCCACTCTTCTTATGACTATAGATAGTTTTAAGCATTTTTTAATTGCTCATTTCATT
Source organism: Mytilus edulis (assembly GCA_019925275.1). Classification (NCBI taxonomy): domain Eukaryota; kingdom Metazoa; phylum Mollusca; class Bivalvia; order Mytilida; family Mytilidae; genus Mytilus; species Mytilus edulis. The sequence goes on along the minus strand of CM034356.1, from coordinate 35,224,643 downwards.
TTATTGAGTATAAAAGAGTATACAATAAGCTCCAGATAGAATTAAAAGACCGTGTTGGAAACGGATCATAAAGATCCGTTGCCACAAATTTTATAACATTTTGAACTAATTTCAGAAGACTGAACATTAGAATTTCGGTAGATTGCTTTACCCAATAAAAGAACGTCAATTTCTAATACAATTCAGTACTTTTATCAGCAAAAACATGGAAGAAATGCTTGAAAGTCTGGAAAATGTCAACATCACTTCGCAATTTCATACAATTGCACTCCCTTGTTTCAGTGATTATTTCGTAATCATAATAGCTAACGAAATAAAATACATCTATATACTTACCTTGATAGTTGGCTTATTCCGCCTGATATTTGTTTTTTGTTGACCAGAGTGTTTAGACAGAATAAAACACAATTTTAAAGGAACGTTTAGATTAACTCACCTTATGTTTACGGCAAGGATCCGTTATCTGTTCACAAAGGAGCCGCGTACCGCTGAATTGCGCGTAAAGGATCCGATATGGATAGACACCGTGCCGTTTCAATGCACATAGTTGCACTTGCCACATGAACTTTGACTCTGGAGGTTCACAAATCAAATAGAGTTGCTTTCATTATATTGCATGTTTTTTAGTTTTATTTGGTAGTATTTGCATGATGCTGCATGTTTTTTTATGTGATAGTCGGTTAAAGAGCTCACCAGAGCTCATGTTTTCTCTGTTATTATGTATATATATGCCGACTCTAAATAAAATTTACTTACTTACTTACTTACTTACATGTACACAACTTATCCGGAATAAAAACTGTTTGTTTTGGACAAAGACGTATAAGTTAAAAAAAAAGTCCATGATGTGGATAATACATTTACCTGTCATTCTGTCTGCTTCGACATTTGGTGATTTGAATAAGTTCCTTTTTATTTCTTCTTTTGTAAATGTTGGATCTGGAGAAGGCGATGCCATTTTTCAAGGGGAGAGCACTCGTCTGATAAAAAAAATAAAATAAAAAGTCCGTCTCCGAGAAAAATCCGTCACAGGTCTATCGGAAAACCAAATAAAGCATAAGATAAAACATGACTTTTTGAAAAGGTTCTGATTGGTCATTGGATGACTATTTATCAAAAGATTAATCAATTAACAATCGTTACTACTCGGTCGTTCTCGTTACAACTACAATAACAAGTTATGCATATTTAAAACTATCAAGTGAAGCATATTTTATGACTGCGCTATGCATATTTGTGTTTATGGAGTAATTCTTATTATCATACTTTTCGTTAGTCTTCTTATATTTGTTTACAAACTCAGACGAAACAGGAAAATCAAAGTAATAAATGGCAAATCAGTATTTATAACAGGTATGCTATTTTTAAATTCACTGTTGTGGTGCTATTTCTTGACCCGTAGTTTAACTTTTTATATAAAATGCTTCGCTGAGCGCAGCCTAATACGACCACAGAGGTTGAACCCTGAACATTTCAACGGGGCAAATTTGGACACAATATTCAAGCTTGATACTGTCTGAATTTGGATTGTTATCTAATTTTTGACATATTATAGGTTTCTGACAGAAAACAAATTTCGAGTTGTCTGTCTGTCTGTCTGTCTGTCTGTCTGTCTGTCTGTCTGTCTGTCTGTCTGTCTGTCTGTCTGTCTGTGTTACAGCCCTTTACCTAGTTTTAAATTTTTGATGATATACTTATTTTAAATTACTAGAGTTCTGTTCAAAGGGAAACAACTCATTTTTTTTAAAGTCATTGTATTTTAGATAAATGACATTTTTGTCCTTTTCTTTTTATAGTAAAATGTTTGAAGAATTTAGTTGTAGGTTTGTTGGTTATTTTATGTAGTTACACCAGGACATGTTATAGATCAAGTTAGAATTTCGTTCCATTACAATGAATTTTTATCCGGTAGTGGACTTTGTATTGCAATTCAATACTCATGCACAGACAGTATGTTTGTTATGTCTGTTTTATAACGGTCTCAATGCAGGCGCGTAGCTACGTTGAAGTCAAAACGCCCGGGCGTACACTTGAATTTTGATAAAAAAAAAAATATTTTAATCTAAAGAATAAAAAGAACTTGTTAGAAGCACATCAGCTTTATAATTTGCTTTCTTCATTAGCTTGTAATTGCGGAAATTTACTTTTCAGCCAAATGGTATCATTTATTACATTTGTTCGTTTTCTGTCAAGTCTGAATCTATACTGTGAGTTCTATACTGACTTCCCTTTTCGTTTTGTTGTTTAAAGTTTTGTCGAGCCTGTGACATATTTACTGACGCCAAAGCGAGACATACATGACATAGCTGCGATCCTAAATTTCGTCGGCGGCGTCAATATTTAGGTTCAGTATGTTGTTACATATTTTTTGAGAATAACAATGAATTTGCCCAATCTCTGTGAAATTTAACGGAGGTTGAACAGAAACTGTTTATACTCAAAAGAGTACAATGTTGAAATTATATGCAGTTCAGTTTAGTTTACCGTGTTTTACGGACAAAACTAGCAGGTACTATGAGTTATAGACTGGGATCACACATTTTTTTACACAACACTTTCTTTGTCAAAACTAATTAAACGAAACTTTAGCAGAATCCAAGATTTTTTTACAAATTTTGTCTGAAGTATTATACTGACAGACTGTATGGCATAAACCTTTATAGACTGTCATGCAACTTGGGCCAGCTAGAACTAATATCCCAGATAACGATATTTAATATTAAACCTGAACATCTCTGAAGAATAATTATAACATGTTCTTCTACGAAATTTGGACATTAAATATGTTTGTTTGTTTGTTGAGTGCTTTACCCGCACGGCTATTTTTAAACGTATTTGAAAAGTTACTGGTTTTGACATTTTCTCTAAATCCAATGACAATTATATTCAAATTAAAAGAATAAATAATTTAACATAACAAATAAACCATTTAAATTCTAAAATATGTTGTTACTAATGAGCTTTAACCCACTACAGCAATATTGTTTGACATGGACCCGTTTTGGGATCCTTGGATTCCTCGCCAAGGTTCGGGCGTACACGTAAAAATGGCCTATAGCTACGCCACTGCAATGTTTGGAGATGTATAATTCCTTTTAAGCGAGAGAAATAAAATAGGACGATTTTATGCTAAAATTTATATATTTTCAAATAAAAGGTCAGCATACGCTCTCTATGCTCCCTAAATGGACAAATGTAAACACGTATTGGTCGATTCATGATTAATAGGTTATAATGTATATATCGCAAATGTGTTTTCCCGACGCTCTCTAGTGAGATGTGATATACAGTAGGTTAAAAAGGAATGTTTGATAAAGGGGGTAACAAGGCGGGAATTGGTCTTGGGAAAAGTAGAAAAAAACAGGGCAGTGGGGAAAAATTACAAAACATTATATTTTCAAATTGACGGACATACTTTCTTTAAGGATGTGATAGAGGCTTTGGATACCATATAGCCAAACAATTGAGCACTATAGGATTCCAGGTGTTTGCTGGTTGTTTAGATATCAACGGAGTAGGTGCAAAAGAACTTGCAAACTTCTCAAAAAGTGTGCATCCAGTACAAATAGATGTAACAAAAGAACACGATGTCTCAGATGCATTAAAGTTTGTCGCAGATACAATTCAAGATAAAGGTTCGTGCAAATATGTCAGTACTCAAACTGTTAGCCGAGTTATATCATTTGGACTGAGTAAACAAAAAACCCCCAAAAAAACAACCAATCCAAACTTGCCAAAATGCCGCCGTTATGTAAAGGTTAATTGGATTTCACAACAGACTACATCAAACCAGAAACACAGACTTGTCGATCAGAGAACATAGAAATCAAAACAACAATGGGCGAAAGACAAACGGCAAGAACAACACAAATATATATGTATTACTATAGTTCTTATATGATTTGCATATTATGAAATATGTTAACATGATTGGTCAAGAATGCTTCTGGAGGTATTTGAAGTGAATATTTTTGGTTAAACGAGGTTGACGTTACTATGCTTTTATATATATTCACACGCCAGGCAAAGCCAATGAACAAACACACAATAATGTGTTATTGATGTTACGAATGTTGAAAACCAATTAAACATTTCTTCTATTTTTGTAGGTTTATGGGCTGTTATTAACAATGCAGGCGTAGCATCTTATGTCGAATGTGAATGGTGTCCATTAGATGTATATCAACGCATGATTGACGTGAATCTAACAGGTGTAATCAGAGTGACCAAAGCCTTTCTACCGCTCGTCAGAAAATCTCAAGGTCGTCTTGTCACTGTTGCAAGTCTGGCTGGTAATGTATCACGCGTTAAAATTTAAAATATTACATCTTATCTTAACGAATATTGTCGTGTTATTGAAAAATTCATACGAGATTTAAATATATAAAAATATTTATCTTATCATGGCCTACAATTCAGTACTGGCCTGGTAAGGTTGGCAATTTACACGTTTAGTTTTTTTAATTCTCAATCATGCAGTCTTTTATTTGTAATTTCAAATCGTTCAGCAAAGGCTTTAGCGGACCCATTTTTTCATGAACTCTGACGTGAAAAGCAATTATAGAATTATTATTCAGACACTCAAAAGACAATCAGGATGAACGAGACAACTTTGCATACTGCACACATAAAGAAAAACAACATATAAGCTATCTGCATGTCGTCTGTCGGTTCCATCTCAATTACTGGTGCTCGACGAGCATCTTTGCTAGCCAAGGATTCCGATCCAGTCCCACTTTAAGAGGAGCGGACTGGATCGTAACCATTGGCTAGCAAAGATGCTCGACATGTTGTTAATGACAATTAAAATAATGCAAAATAAAAACATTCTACCTGTCCCTATACACACTGTTTTAATTTCCAGGAAGGAATGGTTTACCAGGTTTCTCAGCATACACTGCCACGAAGTTTGGTATAATAGGATTTTCAGAATGTCTCAGAAGAGAAATGAAAAAGTTTAATGTCAAGGTCATCACAATAGAACCAAGTATGTACAAGTAAGTATATAAAGTATACAGTCTAGGTCATTATAGCTACAAAAGTCTTGTCGGAATCTGACGAAAAGTGGTTTGATATATTTTAAATTGATTGACCAAATGGCAATATTTAAGGTAAATGTAAACTAAGTTCTTTTATAAATGTGCAAACCGGTTGTAAACTTTGAAAGGCTTATTATCCAGCATGTATAGATATTACCAAGACAAGCAAAAATAAACGGTATGTACAATGTACCTATAATCAAAACAACACAAGTTATCATGGTTAAACTGATGATCGATAATTAAGTCGGGGAAACTGAGTCAATTTTGCCACTCGTCAAACCTCGGTGGATTATTATACGTAATCTGTTATACGTGTTTCCTTCCGATTTAAACATAGTTACGGTTATCGGAGTTAAACAAAATTTGCCGAATGTCAGACTTTTTGAGCTTAATTTCTTCCTTGGACGTTCTTTCATTTTAAACTGTATGTATACATGCTATCAATGAGTACTAGTAAATTTACACGTGTCAATAATTGTTTATGATATTTTTACAGAACAAATATAACTGATGAAAATGTTATCATCGCACAAAACAAGGAAGTATGGGAAAAGTGTCCAGACGAGATTAAAAATGCATATGGAGAACATTATTTCAACGATTTTCTTGTTAAAATAAAGGAAAATATACTAGATTTAACTGCCAATAAAGACATCGCGGAAGTAATTGACGCAATTGAGGACGCCATTTGTTGCCAGTATCCGGACACTAGATATGTTCCAGGGTTTCGTACTTCTTTTGAGAGTTTTATATATTCCATATTGCCAGTCAGTATTCAAGACTTAACAGTTTCGCTTGTAATGAAATATGTCAGTAAACCATGTCAAATGACTACATTAAATAAAAACAAATAAAACATTGTTTAGCATATTCTTTCCTCGTTCGACTTGGTCTTTAATTCTTTATATTGTCTTTTCACAAATCAATAAGACGTCATCACACTACACCCGATAGACGTGTACTGATTATAAAAAAGAAATGTGGTATGATTGCCAATGAGACAACTGTCCACAAGAGACCAAAATGACACAGACATTACCAACTATAGGTCACCGTACGGCCTTCAACAATGAGCAAAGTCTATTCCACATAGTCCGCTATAAAAGGCCCCGATATGACAATGTAAAACAATTCAAACGAGAAAACTAACGGGCTTATTTATATAAAAAAAAAATGAACGAAAAACAACTATAGGTCACCGTACGGCCATACCGCATAGTCAGCTATAAAGGCCCCGAAATGACAATGTAAAACAATTCAAACGAGAAAAAATAACGGCCTTATTTATATAAAAAATGAACGAAAACAAATCTGTAACACAAAAACAAACGACAACCACTGAATTACAGGCTCCTGACTTGGGACAGGCACATGCATAAATAATGTGGCGGGGTTAAACATGTTAGCGGAGTCCCAACCCTCCCCTAACTTGGGACAGTAGTAAAACAGTACAACATAAGAACGAACTATAAAAATCAGTTGAAAAAGGCTTAACTCATCAGATGAACAAAAATACAAATGGACGTGGCCGGGTACTTGTACATCCCGACAACAAAAAGCCACTAGGAACAGATCTGAGAGTACTCGCAGTTATCTGACAGCTATTTCAAAGCCACTCACAACTAATAAAAAAAAATCATGCATCTAAGACTAAACTATCAATCCGTACACATCCAACATCCAATGGATTTAGTGTAAAGACGTCATGATTGTATTTTTCGGAAGGAAAACACTATTTTTTTCTCAGCAAGTTTTAAAACAGGTTTAACATATACATAACTGCTTTAGATATCTATAACTACGTGTTAAAATGTCAGGTGTTTTAGTATTGCATGGTTTCACAAGACTTGGTGCTTGAATATTTCTAGATCTGTGTACAACAAATGGAAGTTTTTAACGACCTTGATTTGCTGTGTATGTAGCCTACAGCACTATATATAGGACTATGTCGGATATACATATAATGAATGAGTGTCGTAATATCATCCACGACTCACTCCGTACTTACTGTTTGAAATGGATAAAACGCGAAAAAGCTGACAAAAAATCTTCGGATTCTTTTTTTAATTCAGTAATGAACATAGTTGATATACGTATTCAACATTTTAAAGAACATTTTACTCTTAACAATAACCACAATAAACCTATTTCTCGTATCAAACATAAACTAAATTAAAGAACTAACCAAGGAATTTGTTTTGTCCCGGCCGATAAAGCTGCTAATAATATTATTATTGTTTGACGTAAATTTTACATTTAGGTTCTACAAAAAGAAATCACCAATTCACCAACATATCAACTGACTCCATTTTCAGAAAACGACATCTGTAACACACATAAACTTTTAGCTACCGCTCTACAAGCAGAACTAAAAACAATGAAAGTCCCAACTATGTATAATTGTCTTCCGAAGCTACACAAAACACCTTACAAATATTACAAATATAGATTTATTTCGTCTTCAAGCCATTAATTGTTCCACTACTAAATTATCTATTCTTCTTACCAGTACACTTGGTACAATCAAAAACCTGATAATAAATTGTTCAAATAAGGCAAGTTCGAAAGCAGTGGAATTAATTACTTTTGGAGTGTCAAGAACTCGTTGGAAGTACTTGATAAATTGCATGCTTATATTGGTGATTTTTAATCTGTTCAAAGTTTTGATTTTTCTACCCTATATACCACATTGCCTCATATTCTCATTAAAAAAAAAAAATTCACACACCTAATTAAATTGGCAATTAAAAAGTCAGAATGTGAATATATATGTTCAAACTCTTTTAGGTAATTTTTTAGTAGCAATAAACAAAAAAACTATGTCAATTGGACATGCTTCGATACTATAACTGCCCTTGAATTTTTACTAGATAACATTTTTGTTCGCTTTGGAGATTCAGTATATCGTCAGGTTATCGGAATTCCTATGGGAACTAACTGTGTACCACTTATTGAGGACCTTTTTTTGTATTGCTATTGTTACAATTTATGACAAAAATCAGCAAAGACCCATCACAACAACATCTGATACACAAATTTAATAATACTTTTAGATATTTGGATGATATTTTGGCTCTCAATAATGACGACTTCAGTATGTATACTAAAGAAATTTATTATGTTGAACTTACTTTAAATAAAGCTAATACTAACAATGACCACTGCCCTTTACTTGATCTTGATATCTATAAAATTATCATTAACGGAAAGCTTAATACTAAAATTTATGATAAAAGAGATGATTTCTCATACATTTTCTATCGTTGATTATCCATTTTTAGATGGTGACGTTCCCTTGTCATCATCTTACGGTGTTTATATATCTCAACTTGTACGATTCGCTCGTGTATGTAATAATGTTTTAGATTTTAACGAGAGAAATTTATGTATTATTGAAAAATTGTTACACCAGGGTTTTCGATATATCACAAACTAGTCAAAACATTTACTAAATTTTATCATCGGTAATAGGACATCATTCGTAAATATAGCTCAACATGCAGACTTCTTATACTTTCAGGTATTTCACATCCAATATTTTATGGAAATATTATTTACAAAGCACAGAAATGTCAGTATTCTCCTCAGAAGCTAACAACACCTTGAAATAGACTTATTAAGAAGGGATATAGTTACGATACTGTTGTCAGGTCATTAAAGATTGCATATTTTGGCGTTAATATTGATTCACTTTTAGGGTCTTTGCATCGGAACTAAACACATGAATTTAAAAACCAGTTGTTGGCATGACACGGGTTATGTTCTTCTCATATATGTTATGATGGTATGATACTAAACCCCTAACGGGAAGGATTGTGCCTGATATTCATATGATGAAGACATAATCTTTCAATCAGTTTAATTGAAGTCTGGAGCTGGCATGTCAGTTAACTGCTAGTAGACTGTTGTTATTTATGTATTATTGTCATTTTATTTATTTTCATTGGTTACATCTTCTGACATCAGACTCGGACTTCTCTTGAACTGAATATTAATGTGCGTATTGTTATACGTTTACTTTTCTGCATTGGCTTAGCTAGAGGTAAAGGGGGAGGGTTGAGATCTCATATACATGTTTAACCCCGCCGCATTTTTTCGCCTGTCCCAAGTCAGGAGCCTCTTGCCTTTGTTAGTCTTGTATTATTTTTAATTTTAGTTTCTTGTGTACAATTTGGAGTTTAGTATGGCGTTCATTATCACTGAACTAGTATATATATCTGTTTAGGGGCCAGCTGAAGGACGCTTCCGGGTGCGGGAATTGTTCGCTGCATTGAAGACCTGTTGGTGACCTTCTGCTGTTGTCTGCTCTATGGTCGCCGGTTTGTTGTCTCTTTGACACATTCCCCATTTCCATTCTCAATTTTATAATAAGGAGATGAATGTTTGATCTTGTTTTCCTCCTATAGGTTTTCCCTAGGTTTTAGTTTGTAACCCGTTCTTGTTTTCTCTCAATCTATTTATGACTTTTGAACAGCAGTATACTACTGTCATGTTTGCCAATGTGATAGCTACCGTCTACGGTAAAACTAGATCACCGTAAGGTCTGAAACGTTGATCAAAGGAGAATGGACATAACTGAAATAAAGCAGGTCGTTGTTTTTTCTCTTTTGCATTTCCCACGTTTTGTCATGCTTGGGCCATTTATAACTGACTGTACAGTAGGGGTTTTAGCGGCCCATTGTTGAAGGCCATACGATAATTGCTTACATTGACTTTATCTGCTGGATAGTACATGTAATCTGTTGTCCCACCCGGAGTACATGCAATCATACAAAGTATCCTTACTATTTTTTATCTCGGGGGTCCACTTCCTATATACAAGGTGATAGAACGTGTCGCAGGAATAGGTCACCGTTTTAAGCTTGAACATATGTGAATATACGTCGGGAAAACTATCAGAAATATATATGATAAGGTTAATAAAGTTCCAATAACTTCGTCTGTCATCTTTCTTGGTGTTCCCGGCGGTGTATTATCAACCAATTTACTATCTTTTGGCATTTTGGTATTCCACTGTTACATTACACACAACACGAAACACAAACAAGACGAGAAAATGTAACATTTTTACCTACGCAATATATGAAAAGGTACAGATCTACATTTTTGAAATCTAAATTAGATGAAAAGGGTGGGGTAACAGAAACCCAGCGGCACCCTCTATCAATCAAGTATTGAAGTGCCACCGCCCCATACCCCCTCCCCGATATTTTTTTTATACTGTACCACTTACAAGTACGGTCGAGGAAAAACCCGCCGTTTTAAATACGTCATTGCATGACGTAATAGTACGTAGCTTTCGAAAGAAAAAAATGAAACGTGGATTAGTGGTAGTGCTTTCTCTGTCGATAACTGGATTGCTTTTGACAGGCATGTCCTTACTAGTTGTTTCATTATGTGTATGGTACAAAGACAACCATGATGGAGATAACATTGCTGTTTCTGCTATATTTATATCACTTGGGATTTTCCAAGCATTTTTTCTGTGGTTCTTTATTCGACACAAGAAAGGGTGCGTCAAAAACACAACTACGAGTAAGACGAAAAGAAATATCTTGGAAGTAGTGACAATAGAAAGTGTCGTACACCAAGATGAGAATTGTACAACGTTAGACAAAAAACCGGAAGATTTGTAAGTTTAAATATGCATGAGATGAGGGAACAGCCATTTAACTTCAAAAAGGGGGATTATTTTTTTTCTGATGCAGAATTTGTTTTTGCAAAGCGCGAACAAATTTATTTAGTTTTTTTGACACTATCAATCTTACTATCAGGTATAGGGGAAATCTGCATTCAGAATAATATTTTGTACATCTGCTTGACCAGAATATTTTTTTAGAAGTCCTTAGAAAGGAATACACACCCCCCTCTTTCCCTTTTTGAAGTTAAATGGTTGTTCCCTTAGATGGTTTACATGACCTCGTAATCACGTATAACATGAGGGATGAGGGTCCGGATAAAGAATACCTAGTTCAAAAATACCCTCACTTTGTGAAGACTGTAAAAGTAAGGCTTCTATAGCTAGATGACCCTCTACTTATCTATGGATTAAAAAATGGCAAAGAAGAAAAGAAAAGTAATGTAAATTTAGATTTAAAAAAAAAAAAAAACCCAAAAAACCGTTACGATCAGGTAAATATAAACTCATCAAAGATACCGGGATTGAAATTTAGTATTTGTGCCAGGCGCGTTTCGTCTTACAAAGACGCTCGAATCATAAAATGTTAAAAAGGCCAAATAAAGTACGAAGTTGAAAAGCACTGAAAACCAAACATTCATAAAAGTTTTGCCAAATACTGCAAAGGTTATCTATTTCTGAGGTATAGAAAAGCCTTAATATTTCTAAAAGATTGAAATTGAAATTCCCGCCACAATTGACTTATAAAGGTAGATAATTTTGTGTATTTGAAGGTCAATATTTAGAATGTTGACAAAAGTATTATTTCGTATGTGTATGGTCAAAAGAACACAAAATAATTTGCATTTGGCTTCAGCGAGACACATAACAGGTATTTTTTAAATATTCAGTGAACTAAATGTGTCAGTGAGGACTTGGAGATAACCTTATTATCATTATGTATCCCATGACTTCGTTCGTTAACAAAGTCTGTTTAATACCCATATACCTAGCTAGCTAGTACTAGTAGTAGCCTACACAACCTTATTTTCTATCATAAATCTTACTCTTACTCGGACTTCTCTTGAACTGAATTTTAATTTGCGTATTGTTATGCGTTTAATACTTTTCTGCATTGGCTAGAGGTATAGGGGGAGGGTTGAGATCTCACAAACATGTTTAACCCCGCCGCATTTTTGCACCTGTCCCTCGAGGCCTGTCCCAAGTTAGTAGTCCGAGATTACTCTGACGTCCAATGGTTGTTTTGCCAGTCCCACGACCCCAGCTTGTCTGGCAAAACAGCCGTTGGACGTCAGAGTAATCTCGGACTACAAGTCAGGAGCCTCTGGCCTTTGTTAGTCTTGTATTATTTTAACTTTTAGTTTCTTGTGTACAATTTGGAGTTTAGTATGGCGTTCATTATCACTGAACTAGTATATATTTGTTTAGGGGCCAGCTGAAGGACACCTCCGGGTGCGGGAATTTCTTGTTGCATTGAAGACCTGTTGGTGACCTAGCTTCTGCTGTTGTCTGCTCTGTGGTCGGGTTGCTGTCTCTTTGGCACACTCCCCATTTCCATTCTCAATTTTATCTTGAATACTAACATTATGAGCCTATACCCCATCCCCCCAGTAGCAGACAAAGGGAAGGTTAGACATCTCCCGTTTTATAATTGCATCCGCCATGTTGGCAGGAACATGTTCTATTTTTTTTTTGGGGGGGGGGAGTCTAATTGCAGATGTAAATTTAAACATACTGCAGTTCAAAGCGGAAACTGTGTCCTTTCTTAAAGTAAACCTGCAGTTGTTTATAGAACCTCATTTACAAAGAGAACAGCATATATATTGACAAAACCATAATCTGATCATGGATAACCTAACTTGATGACACTATACCTGTTTGTGGAGTGGACCCCCCTTTTTTACTTTTGGTTTTTATATTTTATTTGAAATGTGATTTAACAATATTAGTAAAAAAAAATCCCCTCTATCATGAACAAATATTTTCAAATAAAATACAAAAACCAAAAATAAAAAAAGGGGGTCCACTCCACAAACGCATGTGCATGAAAACGCTTAGCTAGGAAGACCCCTGTTTCAAAAACCAACCATTGAACCAACCAAATTCAAGATCAATCTTATACATTCACTATTGGTTTTCATCCTAAATAGAAATAAATCTGTTTGGGAATTTAATTTTTTTTTTTATATTTACATCATTAATTGTCCTTTTCTAATATCCCGGAATAATCGCACGAAAAACATGGGAATGGATTAACGCCAAAAAGAGACATTTTAAATATCGTTCTCTATTTTATTTCCTTTTTTTAAGTTGGATATGCTCCTTCAGTTCCTTCTTATGGTGTTTATATATTTCCCAATTCGTTCACTATGTCTGTCATGTCTGTAGTGACTTTTTTTTTGTAGATTTCAACGACCGTAATCTATGCAATCTAGGAATATAGCTGGTAAAATATTAAGTAGGGCATTTCGTAAGTTACTTTTAAAAAAAGAGTACTCAAGGGGGATATGAATCTCGCTATGAATTCACAGGGATGTGGGTATACACCAAATTGCAATGAGACAGCAGCGCCAGGAAGTTTGTAGCCTTATGAAATCCAGAGGGCAATATATATAGTATTCAAAGTGGTGATGATGGGAAGTTTACTGAATAGAGAAAAATGGACTAAAATATAAAGAATAGAGAAAATGGGGAAAAATATAGAATAGAGAATAATGAGATGTTGAAATATAAAGAATAGAGAAAAATGGCCCTTAACATAAAAATTGAAGTGTACAGAAATTAATTAAATGTTCCGAGATATCAAATTCCCTGATTCAGTATCAACCATCATTGACCATGGACTTTGTTAAAATCTTTTGTTTTTAAAATGGTAGAAGTCTTTTTATGATCTTGAAATGTCACAGTGGAAATTGTACAGCTTAATTTTGTTTTCTTAACATGTATTTCAGACGACAGCCTGAGTCGATGGGAATACTGGAATCAGAGGTATAAGGAACGTAACGAGTCATTTGATTGGTTGACAGATCCTTATTTGACAGTTCAGTCCGTTTTACCATATTTAGAAGAAACCAAAAGTAAAGACATTTTACATTTACTGGACTTGGGTACCGGAACATCGCGATTCCCATCTGAATTATCTAAACATTTAAAAGACAATTTTAATTTATTTTGTTTTGATTATGTGAAAGAATGCCTGCAATTTCAGCGATCTTCCATATTTCGATCAGACTTTCGGGATGCTTCTAATCCTTTTGCAAGAATCATGTTTGTTTGCGGTGATGCAGAAAGTCTTCCATTTAAAGCAGACGCGATGCACATAATTTTCGATAAAGGCACGACAGACTCTTTACTCAAAGATAAAATAAAAGGAAAAGAAAGAACTCATTTAGTGCTGTCTGAAGCATTTAGAGTGTTATGTCCGAACGGAAAGCTGTTACAATTTACAGACGAAGACCCGGATGTAAGAATTCCTTTCCTGGAGGAATCGTGTAGGAACTGGAATATTTCAATTAGTTACAAAATTTTAAGCAGTGAAAGTATTGAATATTTCATGTATACTGTAGTGAAAAAATAAATATAATTTTTATTATATTCGATGTTTACTTACCAATATTATATATTGTACTATAATCTTAATGAGATATAATAAATGTATAGAGTGAACGCTTGTCTCCTTCTATCCATAACCAGCTTTATGTGTTAAAGAAGAAGATCTGCAAACTTCCATTTCTTGTAAACGATGTATATGCTCTGTAGTTTCCTTTTAACATTTGACTTTTGTCCTTGGTCTCATTTAATGGTCAAATGATTGTTGTTTGCTTGGCAGTTTTTACCAGCGTAACGAGTACAACAATTTTTGGTAAATATAAAATCATACATTTCTCCCTGACAGGGTTCAGTACCAGTATATTAAGACATTAACAGCAGAGCATCATTTTCCTCTCTTCAATTACCACTGCCATTTTTGGCGTGATTCGGTGTTTATACTGCCATTTTTGCCGTGTAAGACGTAACAACAATAACTAACCATCCAAATATAAACGAAGAAAAAACAAAAACTGCTGAATGGATTTCGATGAAATTTGTGCAGATGGGATACAATAGAATCATATTCATGATGTGAAACGGGTTCGATAAATAGTATGTCAGTTCGCAATCCAGTGGCCATTTTCTATATTCCATAGATCAGTAATATTTGAAAATTCGAGTTAACAAAAATAACAGCAAACACTTCGATATTACAACATTTTCACATAAATCATAGAAAAGGTTAGCCATCTCTACATGCAAATGTGATTTTATTGAATTTTACGAAAACATTTTATTTCTGACACAGCTTCTCTCATTTTATTTTTTTCCAGTATTTTCCGTGTCTCCCTAAAATGTTACCATAGGTCCATTGTTCAAGATTTTTCAGTACCATGATAAATAAGGATATTTTAATTTTGTGACAGACAAATGATCTATGAAAACAAATGTTACAACTGAAATGTGATTTTTTTAATGGATTTATTTTAGCCTTCAATGTCAAGGAAACGTTTAATTTTTCATCAATTTCAATCAAGTTTACCATGTCTCCCCAAAATGTTACCACGTCCAAGGACGTATAACTAACAGTCTAATATACGTCCTTGCCACGTCCAAATTGAACGTTTTTTGCACGGAACGTCAATGTAACGTAATTTATATATTTTTAGCTCACCTGGCCCGAAGGGCCAAGTGAGCTTTTCCCATCACTTGGCGTCCGTCGTCCGTCGTCGTCCGTCGTCGTTAACTTTTACAAAAATCTCCTCTGAAACTACTGGGCCAAATTAAACCAAACTTGGCCACAATCATCATTGGGGTATATAGTTTAAAAAATGTGTGGCGTGACCCGGCCAACCAACCAAGATGGCCGCCATGGCTAAAAATAGAACATAGGGGTAAAATGCAGTTTTTGGCTTATAACTCAAAAACCAAAGCATTTAGAGCAAATCTGACTGGAGTTGAATTGTTTATCAGGTCAAGATCTATCTGCCCTCAAATTTTCAGATGAATCCGACAACCCGTTATTGGGTTGCTGCCCCTGAACTGGTAATTTTAGGGAATTTTTGCTGTTTTTGGCTATTATCTTGAATATTATTATAGATAGAGATAAACTGTAAACAGCAATAATGTTCAACAAAGTAAGATTTACAAATAAGTCAACATGACCAAAATGGCCAGTTGACCCTTTTAGGAGTTATTGACCTTCATAGTCAATTTTTAACCATTTTTCGTAAATCTTAGTAATCTTTTACAAAAATCTTCTCCTCTGAAACTACTGGGCCAAATTGATCCAAACTTGGCCACAATCATCTTTGGGATATTTAGTTTAAAAAATGTGTGGCGTGACCCGGCCAACCAACCAAGATGGCCGCCATGGCTAAAAATAGAACATAGGGGTAAAATGCAGTTTTTGGCTTATAACTCAAAAACCAAAGTATTTAGAGCAAATCTGACAGCGGTAAAAGTGTTTATCAGGTCAAGATCTATCTGTCCTGAAATTTTTAGATGAATCCGACAACCCGTTATTGGGTTGCTGCCCCTGAACTGGTAATTTTAGGGAATTTTTGCTGATTTTGGCTATTATCTTGAATATTATTATAGATAGAGATAAACTGTAAACAGCAATAATGTTCAGCAAAGTAAGATTTACAAATAAGTCAACATGACCAAAATGGTCAGTTGACCCCTTTAGGAGTTATTGACCTTTATAGTCAATTTTTAACCATTTTTTCGTAAATCTTAGTAATCTTTTACAAAAATCTTCTTCTCTGAAACTACTGGGCCAAATTAAACTAAACTTGGCCACAATCATCATTGGGGTAACTTGTTTAAAAAATGTGTGGCGTGACCTGGCCAATCAACCAAAATGGCTGCCACGGCTGATAATAGAACATAGGGGTAAAATACAGTTTTTGGCTTATAACTCAAAAACCGAAGCATTAAGAGAAAATCTGACAGGGTTTAATTGTTTATCAGGTCAAGATCTATCTGCCCTGATGTTTTCACATGGATCGGACAACCCGTTGTTAGGTTACCGTCCTGAATTGGTAATTTTAAGGAAATTTTGCCGTTTTTTGTTATTACCTTGAATATTATTATAGATAGAGATAAACTGTATACAGCAATAACGTTCAGCAAAATAAGATCTACACAAAAGTTTACATGACCAAAAGAGTCAATTGACCCCTTAAGGAGTTATTGCCCTTTATAGTTAATTTTTAACATTTTTCATAAATTTTTGTAAATTTTTAGAAAATATTTTCCACTGTAATTACTGGGCCAAGTTCATTATAGATAGAGATAATTGTAGCAACAAGAATGATCAGTAAAGTAAGATCTACAAACACATCACTATCACCAAAACACAATTATGTCATGAGTTTATCCGTGTCCATTGTTTAATATGCACAAGACCAAGGTGAGCGACACAGGCTCTTTAGAGCCTCTAGTTTTATCTATTGATAAATAATACGTTTTCTATAATACAGAACCTTTCTACTTTGGAACCTAGTAACAAATATGTTTCTGCTAGTACGAATGTTTGTTGTATACACTAACAGTCATTTTCAGGCATCCAACAAACAGACGCATGTGAAAAATACTCATTCTTTTTCAAGGACTAAAGATCACTTTTAAATTTTAAATAAAATGAGAAATTCCAAACTGCCGTTTTCTTTCCAAAAGTTGAGGATGAAATTGAAATTATAGATCAAGCAAAAAGGGGATATATAGTAGCTGTGGCTGCTATAGATCCGAACGAGGATTATTTTTCATTATAATCTTCTCGAAAGACACATATTTGGGATTTTGGTAGTACGGATAGAAAAACCCTAACATTATTTGCTAATTGTAGTTGAAGCTACAATTGAAAGCGGGTTGATAACATTTATACTCTTAAATCACTAAACAGCTGTGATACTGGCTTACCTTAGATACTTGTGATGACGGAATACTTAGCATCATCGAGGATATGCATTTTGCAACAATTGACATGCTTGGGCAGTGAAAAATATTTGATGTATAAACTTTCAATAAGTTAAGATTATGAGGATTTAAATAAAATTGAGAATGGAAAGTTTATTAGTCAAAAATATATAATCAGTCATGTTAACAGTCTAAATTTTTAGATAAGTAGTAAAACATTAAAATGCTGCCAGCTGTATTAAAAATATTGCAAAGCTTTGACGTTTTGTACAGAACTCGGTTGAAACTACGTCAAGTAACGTTACCATTACTAAACCGAACACTGTGCGTAACGTCAATTGTGATCGTTAACAACGAACATATGTCAGTATTGCGGCTTAAGTATAACAGACCAACAAAATAATATGTTATGCCCCATTTATGGCCATTATGCTTTCTGATCTGTGCGTCCGTCCGTTCGTTCGTCCTTCCGTCCGTCCGTCTGACCCGCTTCAGGCTAAAGTTTTTAGTCACGGTAGTTTTAGATGAAGTTGAAGTCCAATCAAACTTAGTACACATGTTCCCTATGATATGATCTTTCTAATTTCACTGCCAAATTAGAGTTTTGACCCCAATTGCACGGTCCACTGAACATAGAAATGATAGCGCGAGTGGGGCATCCGTGTACTATGGACACATTCTTTTTGACTTCAATTTTACAGTAGAATTCCTTATTTTGATACTTTTAAAACCATGATTTAATTCAAGTTCATTTAACATACATGTACATGTATATATGAACCCTATCGCTATGTACTTTGGCAAAGTTGAACAAATATAACTCAATTGAAACCACGTGATTACGATGTTTCTCTAATTGGAAATAAATTGGTACATGTATCAAAACTGTGTTTCCTGCAGATGTAAACAAACAATCGTACGTATAATTATTTCTTCAAATTAATACTTTAACACACTTTAACATGTTTAAATGAAAAGTGGATCAACACATATTTGTTTTGATATCTAGTTTCAGTTTTGGTTTTACCAGCTGTGTTATCTTCCCGTTGTAAATTGATGGTCCGACTTGAGCATGACAATTTTGATAAGCCATCCTACTTTTTTCTATAACACCCCTTTAATATATATATATTTATATATCCTTCAAAATTATTGCACAAATAATTATACATGCATATTATACTAGCAATAACCTGTATATTTACATAATTTATTACCATTGCCTAGTTCACTACACACAACAGACATTGGTATATATGTATCTATTTATTAATAAATTAGCAATGACCTCTGTGGATAGTATACTAGAAATTGATTGTAATTATTAGTAATTTAATATACAAATATACGTTTTTATTTCTAGTATATTAAAAATAAAACGCGAAATTCAAAAAAAAGAAAAAAATACCAATTTTAGAAATAGGGCCTTTGTTAGGCTTGTATGATTTTTTTTTTATTTAAGTATGATTTATAGATTTTGGAGTTAGTAGGACGTCCATTATCACTGAACTAGTTTACATTTTTGTTCAGGGGCCAGCTGAAGCACGATTTCGGGCGTGGGATTTTCTCGCTGCATTGAAGACAATATTGCGCTGTCTTCCCCTCAAAAATGTACCTATGCAAACTCACGAAGACGTTTACAAATTTGTCAAAAATGTGAAATTGTCCATCTATATCGTCCCAAGTCTAAAAAAATGTGGTAAAATCTTAACAAAAAAACCTACAATCTACCATCAACCACAAAACAACAAAAACAAGAAATGCAGAAAAAACCCTCTTAGTTATTCCATACGACCTCTACTCTGACGAAGGTCATGCTCATGAAAATATGTTGTCCTGAACTGAGTTTTTTTTCTATCTAAATCGGCCCCCCTTTTTTTCAACTCTTTGGCTCAAAGTATCATTTGATGTCCGTTGCTCATCGTTGTCGTTAACTTTATACAATAATCGTCTTTGAAACTCAAGACTAAATTTATCAAAACTTGGCCATACTCATCTATAGGAACTCTAGATTTAAAAAAAGTGTGTCCGATTCCCGGCCTGTTAACCAACATGGCTGACAGGGCTAAAATTAGAACGTAGGGGTAAAATGCAAGTTTTGTCTATCATATTGAAAACCGCAGTAAAAAGAGAAAATCTGACGGGTGGAGAAACATAAAAAAATGATCAGATTAACTTAAATCCGATTACATGAAAACTGATCAGCAATGCAAGATCTACATATAATTCAACATAACTTCTTTTTTTTGGAATAATTGACCTTTAATAACGGTTTTTGTTCTTCTTAAGAGTTTTCCTTATTATCTGAAAAACTATAATTACTATAGATAGATCGAAGCTTAGATTAAATATGATCAGCTAATAAGTCAAACTTGGTTGGATCTGACGACAATTTATTTACTTTAAAATTGAGAATGGAAATGTCAAATATGTCAAAGAGACAACAACCCGACCAAAGAGCAGATAACAGCCGAAGGCCACCAATGGGTCTTCAATGCAGCGAGAAAAATCCCACGCCCGAAATCGTGCTTCAGCTGGCCCCTGAACAAAAATGTATACTAGTTCAGTGATAATGGACGTCCTACTAACTCCGAAATCTATAAATCAAACTTAAATATAAAATCATACAAGCCTAACAAAGGCCAGAGGCTCCTGACGTTGGATAGGCGCAAAAATGCGGCGGGGTTAAACATGATGTTTTGTGATATCTCAAACCACCCCCTATACCTCTAGCCAATGTAGAAAAAACACACAACAATACGCACAGTAAAACTCAGTTTAAAAAAAGTCCGATGTCAGAATAGATAACAAAAGAAACTAAACAAAATGACAATAGTCAGGTTCATACATTAACAAAAGACTACTATCAGTTGCTGACATGCCAGCTCCAGACCTCAATTAAACTGATTGAAAGATTATGTCTTCATCATAGGAATATGTCTGCATATTGAATTGTATTTACGAAGGATGTCCTTGTACCGATGATAAAATTTAGTAAATGTTTTTGACTAGTTTGTGCAATTCGAAAACCCTGGTGTAATAATTTCCCACTAATACATAAATTTCTCTCGCTAAAATCTAATGCATAAAATTGAGAATGGAAATGGGACAGGCGCAATAATGCGGCGGGGTTAAACATGTTTGTGAGATCTCAACCCTCCCCCTATACCTCTAGCCAATGTAGAAAAGTAAACGCATAACGATACGCACATTAAAATTCAGTTCAAGAGAAGTCCGAGTCTGATGTCAGAAGATGTAACCAAAGAAAATAACAACAGACTACTAGCAGTTAACTGACATGCCAACTCCTGACTTCAATTAAACTGACTGAAAGATTATGATTTCATCATATGAACACCAGGCACAATCCTTCCCGTTAGGGGTTTAGTATCATACCATCATAAAATATATGAGAAGAAAATAACCCGTGTCATGCCAACAACTGTTTTTTGAATAAATGTGTTTAGTTCCGATGCAAAGACCCTATAAGTGAATCAATATTAACGCCAAAATATGCAATCTTTAATGACCTGACAACAGTATCGTAACTATATCCCTTCTTAATAAGTCTATTCAAAGGTTTTGTTATTTTTTGAGGAGGTAAATACTGACACCTTTGTGCTTTATAAAGAATATTTCCATAAAAAATTGGATGTGAAATTCCTGAACGTATAAGAAGTCTGCATGTTGAGCTATATTTACGAATGATGTCCTTAATAAACCGATGATAAAATTTAGTAAATGTTTTGACTAGTTTGTGATATCGAAAACCCTGGTGTAATAATTTTTCAGTAATACATATTAAATTTCTCTCGTTAAAATCTAAAACATTGTTACATACACGAGCGAATCGTACAAGTTGAGATATATAAACACCGTAAGATGGTGACAAGGGAACGTCACCATCTAAAAATGGATAATTAACGATAGGAAATGAAAAATCATCTCTTTTATCATAAATTTTAGTATTCAGCTTTCCGTAAGTGATATAGATATTAAGATCGAGGAAAGGGCAGTGGTCATTGTTAGTATTAGCATTATTTAAAGTAAGTTCAACAGGATAAATTTCTTAAATATACATACTGAAGTCGTCATTTTTGAGAGCCAAAATATCATCCAAATATCTAAAAGTATCATTAAATTTGTTTATCAGATGTTGTTTCGATGGGTCTTTGTTTATTTTTGTCATGTATTGTAACTCATAGCAATATGAAAACAGGTCCGCAATAAGTGGTGCACAGTTAGTTCCCATTGGAATTCCGATAATCTGACGATATACGGAATCCCCAAAGCGAACAAAAATGTTTACAAGTTGAGATACATAAACACTTTGAAATGTTGACAAGGGAACGACCATCTAAAAATGGATTATTAACGATATGAAATGAAAAAAAAAAAATCATCTATATTATCATACACTTTGGTATTAAGCTTCCCATTTATGATTTAGATATCAAGATCAAGGAAGGGCAGTGTTCATTGTTAGTATTAGCATTATTTAAAGTTAGTTCAACAGGATAAATTTCTTTAGTATACATACTGAAGTCGTCATTATTGAGAGCCAAGATATCATCCGAATATATAAAAGTATCGTTAAATTTTGGTATCTGATGTTGTTCGATGGGTCTTTGCTGATTTTAGTCATTAATTGTAACTCATTACAATACAGAAACAGGTCCGCAACAAGTGGTGTACAGTTAGACCCCATTGGAATTCCAATAACATGACGATATACGGAATCTCTAAAGCGAACACAATTGTTATCTAATAAAAATTCAGGGGCGGTTATAGTATCAAAAGCATGTCCAATTGACATAGTTCTTTTGTTTGTTACTAAAAAATGAGATTAAAGAGTTTGAACATATTATGTATTCGCATTCTGACTTTTTAATGCCCATGTAATTGGTGTGTGATTTTTCTTGATAAAAATATGAGGCAATGTGGTAAAAAGGGTAGAAAAACCAAAACTTTGAAAAGATTCAAATCACCAATATTAGCATGCAATTTATCAGGTACTTTCAAAAGTAATGAATTCCACTATTTTCAAAAGCCTTATTTGAACAATTAATTATCAGGTTTTGTTTATTGTACCAAGTGTTCTTGAAAGTAGAATAGACAATTTAGCAATGGAACAATGCCTTGAAGACTATATAAATCTATATTTGTAAGGTGTTTTGTGTTGCTTCGGAATCCAGTACATAGTTGGAACTTTGTCTATATGCCTGTTTGTTTTGTCTTTGTTGACATATTTGTTTGTTTTTGTACGTAATGATTAGGATTATAATACAACGATGACTGCTGTACCACTATTTTTGACATTTTTACCTTTTATGTCAGCTTGTTTTTTCACACATCGTTGTCAATAATACGGAATTTTATGGGACTGTCATATATGTGAAAGGTTTAGCTAGCTTTAAAACCAGGTTTAATCCACCATTTTTACATAGAAAATTCCTGTACCAGGTCAGGAATTTGACAGTTGTTATCCATTCGTTTGATGTGTTTGAGCCTTTGATTTTGCCATTTGATTTGGGACTTTCCCTTCTGAATTTTCCTCGGATTTCAGTTTTTTTGTGATTTTACTTTTGGATTGATACATGTAGCGTCTGTCTCAGACAAAATGGTTGCTCCCTTACATATTTTATTTTGAATTCCTACTATGTTATAAATAGTCATGCTTTATTGTTTAGTAATACGTTATATTCCAGGAGAAATGACGTTAAATATTTGACATGGCCTCAGTTGGTGGTTCTGTCGTATCTACAAAGACACACTACGCTCGTCTTGGCCATGCTGCACAAAATCTGATACCCAGATTCCTACAGGAAGTTTTATTATATTATGAAAACCCTAAAAATATTGATTACAGTTGTAATACAAATCGTTATCTATTATTCCGTCTAAAATCATCAGACTGGACAAAAATTAAAGAAGCGGTAATCACAGAGTCTTACAAGAATTTTGATATTCCACTAACTTATGCAATTTTGCGAAACATTCATAATTTGACACTAGAACCAACTGATGGATGGGATTATAAAACCGATCCTCAACCTCATCAAATGAAGACAGGTGATGACCTAGAAAGATGTCGAAGGAGGAGAAATAAGATAATACACAGAGGAAACACAGAGGTCAGCGATCAGGAATTGCATGAATATTTTGATGAATTTAGAACAATTGCAAGTAGATTACAGGTAATTTGTAATAAAAAGAACAATGAATTTGTTTCGGAAGTTGAAGATCTACGAATTTGCTGTATGGACGAAGATACAGAACGAAAATACTTGGCAGAAATTGAAGAATGGCGACGTAGAGGTATAGACTATGAAGAGCAAATTTCACAATTAAAGGAGCACCTTGCGGGTAAGTTTGCTTTAGGAATTTCATGGCAGTTAAACGGGAGATCCGAGTTTATATCGAAAACGTGAAAATATGGACCCAGTCTTTAGGCGGCAAGGTTCTTTATCGAAATCGTAATAGATACGTATTAGGTAAATTAGAATGATGATTTAATTTCGTATCCATTTTACTCCTTGAATGTCCTATCAGTCCGATATGCGGTTTAAATAGAACAAAAGAATTCGACCTCTTGTGTTTAGAAGGTAGAAAAGTGAAATAAACTTTGTATTCGGTTGTCAAGATGTCACAAACGTTACTTTCCGTAAAGTCATTATAGACATTTGCATTCACGTTGTTTAATTGTCATGTTGTACAATTGTTAACAATGCAACTTGCAAACAATCGTTTTTAAAACGACCATAAGTCAAGCTGTTACGTCATTTAGGGGGTCTACTTATAAACTGCTACTTTTTTTGCCCGACATAGAAACAATCTGAGAAAAATTACAAAAATTGAGAAATGAATTGTCAATCGTTTAAGACCATTCCCTAAGTGGCACACCTAAATTTGACATTTGGACGCAACTTCAAAGTTGGATGTTATATGACGGGGTTTTGTTAATTAATTTACGCATCGAACACACCCGTCCTTTATATGTAACATCACATGACTTTTAAGTGATGTAAACTAAAAAAAAATAATATTTGCATGTTTGACATGTTTTTTTCTTAAACAATTACAATTACACTGACAGTCATAATTTCTGTATTATTTAAAATAACACATTTTGTTACACCTTAGTTATACAGTAACCCGGATGGGTTGACCAAATGTGAAGTTGAGTTTTTGGGGTAGCATAGATTCATACCTTTGTATTCCTTTTGTTTTTTATCACATAAAGACTCGATTGTATTATAGTACTTTACTTGAATAACCGCCCTACTGTTAGTTGTATGTTAGTTCTTCACAACTCAGAAACAGATTCAAGAATATCAAAGTTCCCTTATATCAATTTTTACCGTATACGGTGGCTCACTCTATTTTTCTCATACATGCTCACTATTACAAGCCAAGTACTATAGTAGTACACCGGTGTCTTCATATTTTATGTACTACACATGCGTATATATATTACTAGAGTGTGAAACATGCAACAATACTCTACCAAAGCAAGCCAGGAAACAATCCATCAACAAGGAAGTAAGTTAATCATTTAACTTCAAAGGGGGTATGGTTTTCTTGTCTGATCGCGAACATTTATTGTCCGCCTCCATCAATCAAATATTTTTTTCTTTCAGAACTTAACACTATAAGGTTTTAGAAGATCAGAATTCATAATATTTTTTTTGGTTTTAAATTTTGACTGACAACAATATTTTTTCGAACGAATTTTGGATCAGACCAATTTTTTTTAATGAATCTAACCCCCTCACTCTTTTTCACAGTTTGAAGTTAAAATTTCGTTTCCTCGTATGTGAATAACCAGCACAAAGACTTACATTATCTTTTTTTTTTATATAATATACATTTGAAGACTTCCATCGCACTGTTCAAACCAATATTCAGTGGCGGATCCAGAATTTCACATTAGGGGTGGGGGTTGGCGCTGACTGAACTAAGGGAAGCTCGCTCCAGGCATGCTTCAGTGATTCCCTATGTTAAATCAAACATATTTTTCCGACAAAGGCCCCCCTCCGCCGAATCCGCCTATATTCTTGAAAACGTTGTTCTTATACATACTTACCTCCAAGGTATAGTCTCAAGTCTTCAGTCTCTGCACCGAACACTTACAATCAATCAAGCCGTTGCTAAGACGGTGCTTAAAAGAGCAGCGGCTTAGGTTGAAATTTTACTTACTAGACAGTCTTTTATAATCTGTTACAGTTTTGTACAAGAGTTATTCCTTTGTTGTTTTAATAATAAAACGGAACTATTATGATGTTATGGAAAATATCGAGTTTGCTTGATATTGACAAATCAAAAACTTAAGTCACATGGTAATATTTGGGTTGCTTAAACCTTTGACATATTTTGTAAGTTGAAAAATGAATATACTAAAGACCTTTTTTGGGTGTTAACATTTACGGTTGACTGGCATATTTTATGTAGAATGTACAACCTGTTTAAAAAAATGATGATTCTAAAAGATAACGAAAATTAATCATATGCTCTTTTAACTGTTCTCGTACAGGGCTCCAATTTAAAAAAAAAAGAGTTCAGATGATCAAGTTCTTTGAAGAAAGAGAAAGGGGAAACTAATGGCACTGCTATATCATCTCAGAAATTATATAAAGTATTACCATCCGTATTAAAAGACTAAGGATGCATTCACATCTCTTCTGTTATGGATACGTTTGACAAATTATGAATATAAAAAAAAAAAAGCTTCTTTTGTGGCATAACTTTATTCATATAAATTATTTCTCCTACATATCTTTATATATTGCTTTCTTTAGTTCAAATTGGTATCTCAGATAAGCATCTGGTACTTTAAAACCTCTCCTCTCTGTTTCATGCCTCTCGTCGACATGTGTACTTCAGAATAATTCGTGACTGTCAGCTGTATAGCAGAACTTTCACATAACTTCTTGATAAAACTGCTGTCTATCTCCCTTTTCGATACTGCAAACAAAAAATCGAACAGGCAATTAAAGAGGGGATTGCAACCACATGTTCCCCGTACAAACGGATCGGAATTAAGAGCTCTTTCCCAGATCTGCCACAGTATTTATACATCAGATGCATCACAAATTATAAACATGTTATTAAATATACTAGAATATGAAATAAAGAAAAATTTAAATCGAAAATGTTGAATTATCATTTATGTCTACGAAACCACAAGATCCTACTTAATTGGTCATGTTTTCAAATCATATCAAATGTTTTCATTGGTCTTCACTTGTTAGAAAAATGTACTGAATTTATAGTTTAACTTAGCTAAATTATCAATGTTAGGTTATTGCATATTCGTCAGAGCTGTATCTTGAACTAATGAATTGAAAAAGAGGGGATGGATATACGCATTAAACATTTGTCTGTATTTTCAACATATCTAACAAACATGTGAGAAAAATTAGTTCTAGAATACGAAATATCTGTCTCATTCTGTAAACAGATATTGTAGAATTGTAAAGGTATTTTGGTGTTTTTATAAGCCCCTCCCCCTTTCTTTAGTAATATACATCACAAAAAAAAACATTTAGTTAGGATAAAGAACTAATAAACGACAGTCCTATATTGTAAGGCGTCAGAGTTTCATATCATTTACATTCAACATGTTTATCGAATTTTGTTTTTACTATCAATGTTGAACCGTTAATTTTTATCGGATTTTTGTTAACTACCAATGTTAAACCGTTGAACCGTTCAACATTGATAGTAAACAAAAATTCGATAAAAATTTTTGATTGTAAATGATATGAACCTCCGGTCTTATATTAAAGGACAATATATAAGACTTCTGAGGTTCATATAATTTACATTCAACGGTTTTATCGGATTTTTTTTACTATGAACCGTTCAACATCAATAGTAAAAAAAATCGGATATAAAAACGTTGAATATAAGTGATATGAACCTCCGACGTCTTATATAATAGCACTACGGTAAATAGAATAATTAAAATTCAGTTAATTGAGTGTGGGAGGCTATTTTAATCCACGTTATGAGTGTGTATTATATAATGTTACAATGTAACAAACCTATCAAACACACCGTGAAAAATAACATTATCTCCCCTGGAAATGCCTAACAACAAGACACAAAAAACTGCTACTTTTTTTTTGCCCTATATCACATAATTATGAAAACGCATTACATAGATAGGGAATTCTGTGCTTGTGTACTTTCCTTTCCAGCTATTCCTGATTATGAATTAATCCAAAACATGCATTTATCCCAAAGCAACAACTATTAAACAACTCACCTATACCAATGGTGATCGTCTATTTCCTAGCTGATTCCTTTAATCGTACCTTTCTTGACGACACCCATCGTTGTAGCGTCTACCATTGGAGATAGCGAAATAACATGATTTGACAGGAGAGCGAAATAAACAAGGGGAGCAATTTTATCGAACCGCATTCCGGACTGCTATGATGTCTAACAACTAGACTGCCACCAGCAGAGAATTGCCTCAAAGATAATCATGCCTCACCGTCTATGTTTTGTGCTGGAAATAATTTAAATAATAGTAAATTAATGATTGATACAAATCGTGCTTTTACACACGATAACGAAAAAATGATACAATTCCCATTTTGCAATACTTTTCATACTCTATTCAAAGGACTGCATGCTAATGTATGAATTAATACCGTGTTCATTGGTTTGTGTATCTAATCTATTTTATTTCACCATATATGATTACGATTCCAAAGATAACGATACCAAAACCCATAGAATAATACAAGAAATCTAAAAACAAGAACAGAGAAAACCATTATAATATCGGTATTCAGAATATAGACATTATAATACAAAACATATTCTCCCTGAATTCACGGTACGTGAGACCCTGTTTTCAGCAAAAGAGCAAAACATCAAATGCCAAAATAAATGCGCCAGAGTACTTTCTTTACCAGTGAAACGAAATTTATATGTTCACACTGTCATCATTAAAGACCTTACATGAACATTGTTTATTTTTGTTGTACAGCCATGGGCATATCAGAAAAGCAAGATACTGAAAACGGTAAGTATTACAATGTTTCGTTTTTTTTTTTGTTTTTTTGTTTTTTTTCAAAAATTGAATTGTATGTATTACTCCGGCAATATTTGACAAAATTAAGTACTTATACTACACATTTTTGGTTTTGAGGGTTCCGAATCAATGCAATTTAATAAAAGCAGGATCGGACATACTATCATTATCATTTTATTTTATTTTAGTGTCCATGTGAATAGAAGATACTACTAGTAAACGTAGTTTCTTTATTGTACTGCGTTTTTCTCTCCAGAAAATATTTCTAGTTAAAATAGATATAAAAAAAAAACATTACGAAAAAACTAATTAAAGACCGCCACACTACACTCAACTGATATTGATCAACGAAAACCCCACTAAAAACAATCGGGCAGACCTCATTTC
The DNA here is from genome assembly GCA_019925275.1 of Mytilus edulis. Classification (NCBI taxonomy): domain Eukaryota; kingdom Metazoa; phylum Mollusca; class Bivalvia; order Mytilida; family Mytilidae; genus Mytilus; species Mytilus edulis. The sequence goes on along the minus strand of CM034356.1, from coordinate 35,195,575 downwards.
CTAAAAAAGTGTCAGATCAGTTCTTGCTTCATTAGTGACATCTCAGTCTTGCTTTTGTTACAATAAATGTGCATTGGCTTCATAGAAATTATATAGCAAGATATATTAGAGAAAGCTATATATTTCTATAAAAATATAACAGAATGATGCAATTGTAGCGTTTGAACATACCGGATCTAAATTGTATTTTGAATAAATTTTCCTTATTGTGCCAATGCTTTGACTGCTTATCAATTATTACTTTTTTTTGTTTTGCAGTTGTTTTCATCAAACCTTTGCAGAAGACAACATGTGTTGAAGGCAATACAGTGCCCTTGCAATGTATTGTAAGTGGGTCAAAGTTTATAGCAGAATGGTGGAAGAATGATGAGAAAATTGTATACGACCAGAAAAGCAGACAGGAATGTTTAAGTGATATAATAGATGGTATACATGTCCAAGTCTACAAGCTTATCATTTCAGAATCTACCAATAAAGATAGTGGAACATATGCACTAAAGCTTGGGGGTAAAAAAAGTAGTTGTGTCCTATCTATCACAGGTGGGTATCATTATCTAATTATCACAATTTATTATGCAGGAGAGGGGTGGAATATACCAAAATATATCATTATGCAGTTGGAGGCGGAATCACAACAGCATGGTAAAAACGAAAAACGCCGATAAACAATAGTCAACATATCCAACATAGAAAACTAAAGATGAGCAACCCAAAATTCCCCCAAAATCTTGTACTCCATAAGGATAAACAGATCCTGTTCCACTTGACGCAACCGTCATGTTGCTATAGCAAGTATACATTTGGTGATTGGTGATGAATGTATTTCGGTGATGTAATCTCCAAAGAATAGAGTATATAGCTGTGGTTATGACAAGTCGAACATATCAGTGATCATCTGTCACACAGACATTCCAGAATTGTAAAATAACTCGCGATAGCGTCCGAAAAATATTCTTACAAATGACCTCCATTTTATCACTAGCTGAGGGAATGTGGGATATATGCAAACAAGCATGACAATGATATAAAACGCCCTAGAGGTTAAACAACAAAAAAATAATATCACAAAATGATATGATTAAAGCTTGCTTCGAATGTTGTAGATTTATATTTTTCAGTCAATATTGCTCTGCAATAACTAATAGTCACTTAAAAATAGAATTATAGTGTTTTCTGCTTGAACTTATAGAAAGGAAACCAAGTTTAATTGAGCTACGAAAATATCAAGAAGAGCTTGTCGAGATAGCTGTGTCAGGTCAAAACACTATTATTTGTGCTGGAACCAATGCAGGAAAGACTTATGTTGCTTACCATATAATTGAAGACCATTTAATCAAATACCCAAATGGTAAGATACATTATGTATACACTTGACAGAAACAAATTCTGAACACATGTAGTTCTAAATGCAACGAATATCTTATTCCTATTTTTAAACAACTGAACTAATATGATAAAGTATAGCTGAAATGTAAATTATATGATTTTGTTCAAGTTGTTGTAAAACTTAAATTTGGTTTATGTTTCTTAACGTATAGAATTATTTTTCTATTGTAGGCAAAGTCGTTTTCATAAACAAGACAAATGTTCTGTTAGAACAGCAGTACAACAGAGCATGCAGGACTTTTACAGACCTAAATATCCAGGTATCGACAATCGAAGATAATGAGTTGTACCTCATATTGGTTAATTGTAACATTTGAATTGCAAGCATTGTAAAACTTACCATTTTTAGGAAATACCAATGCACATAAAGTGGCTCGTCTGATTGATTATTTGCATAGAAATATACTAATGCATCAATTAAAATTAAGTCATGTGACGATATTTATATAATGAGAAATAAGTCATGTGACGATATTTTGATGAAGAGAAATAAGTCATGTGACGATATTTTGATTATGAGAAATAAGTCATGTGACGATATTTTGACTGAGAAATAAGTCATGTGACGATATTTTGATTATAAGAAATAAGTCATGTGGCGTTATTTTGATAATGAGAAATAATTCATTTAACGATATTTTGATAATGAGAAATAAGTCATGTGACGATATTTTGATTATGAGAAATACGATTTGTATAATGCAGCAATCTCTTTATCATGTTTATTTAATATGGTAACATATTTAACATTTTAGGGAAAGATTTATAAATGGGACGCAAGTTTAGAGGGTGAGTGTGACTCCTTTCCAACCATAATACAACGTGTATCTTTATTCTTCTGTACTCCACAATCACTTTGTAATCACCTGGACGAAAAGTCGAAAAATAAAATCTCGATGGATCTTCTGACGCTGATTATTCTGGACGAATGTCACCATGTGATGCGACGAAATGCTTTCCAACAAATCATGAACTACTACAGAAGACACAAGTTTGAAACGAAATCCGGGAAAATCCCACAGGTTTGTTAAATTAGAATGGGTGAATTAAAATTTATATTCACGGTAGTATTATTACAGTGGTGATTGTTTGAAGACGGTTGACACAAATACAATGCATTTAGAATTACCTGTTATATCAACAATTGTCAGTTGTTTTAAAATAATAAGTGAAAAATCTGGATTTAAGGAATAGGGTAAAATGCAAAGAAAACAATGAGTTACAAAATGGTGTTTTCGGGTCCATCATGAATTCATTTATAAAAGTACAAGCGAAGTTTTAAATGGGAATTAATTTAGTGTTAGTATAGTAGTCCAATCTTGGTTATTTTATAAAAATAATAATTGACTTACGCTTAGTCACGGATGACATGTTTTCGGAGGGACGACCAACTGTTATTTAAACTTGTATAGGTATGCCATTTCAAAGTATTTGTATTTATTTAAGACATATTGAGATAGTATTGGTTTTTTTCCCTTCTTCTTGATACTAGTACATCAATTGTTCTTTCCAGGAAATTAGATTTATGAACATGTCAATTTCGCAATGCTTTTTTTCCCCACCCTTCCCGGTAAAAACAGAATCACAATTTTATATTAGATATTCAAAAATATAAATAGGGAAAACAAGTATCCTTTCACGCATGTTTTATCTTTCGCATGGTAATTGAAGGAAAGGCGGCAGATAACACATTGACAACGCAATGAAAAAAAACCCGACCAAAGACAAACAGCCATTAGAACACGACACATTAAAAATAAAATAAAGACTGACTTACACGAACCAAAAACAAATCTAGGGGTTATATAAGATGCTCCTGGAAGGATTAGAAATCATGCTTCACTTGTTGCACCCTTCGTGTTACTTAAACACTTCAAATCCTATTTGGTGATTCCACATTCGAACCACGCCAAACAATCGATTAAAGACCATTAAATTCGTTAAATTGGACATTATGCAATATCAATCGATCAACATATCTTTGACAAAAAAAATTCAACAATCCAAACATTTCTCATGTTACAAAGATTTTCTATCTTTACCAATGTTGTTATGTTTATTGGACGAAATGCTAGCAAAGCTATTGGATGTGCCTAGAATATCAAAAATTAAACATGTTAGAATAGTATTTTTGAGATGATCATTTACTTGAATAACTCAACTCTAGACTTTCCACTTTTAATTGTCAACGATTATCATTTAGCTAACATGTCTAGTAACGGAACACAAGTCTTAAAATGTTGACTTCGTAAGTTCGTTACATACATATGGTCAAAATAGGATAGATTATTACACAAAGAAAGTACCCCAGAACCAGCCTTTTCCATTAGGTTTTAATTTGACTATTACATTGAACATTTCAGGTTCTAGGTCTGACTGCCTCGCCAGGAACGAATAGGGCAGACGACGGATTTTCTGCTGTTCAACATTTGCAAAGCTTAATGGCAAACCTAGATGTTTCTAAGCTGTCAGTTGTCAGAAAACATGAACAAGAACTGTTGGAATATTCATCAACACCTACAAACGGTATACTTGATTGTGTCTATAAAAACATTATTGTAATGCTATATTAGAACTGTACTATAATACAACGGAATCGTATACTTATAACTATCTTATTCTTTTCCAAAATATTTATTATCTATGCATATGCAATTTATACAAAAGTAAAATCACAAAAACCCTGAACTCAGAGGGAAAATTCAAAATGGAAAGTCCATGATAAAATGACAAAATCAAATGATAAAACACATCAAACGAACGGACAACAACTGTCATAATCCTGACTTTGTACAGGAATTTTCAAATGTAGAAAATGGTGGATTGAACCATATATTATATCGCTAAACCTCTCACTTGTATGACAGTCGCATCATATTCCATTATACTTAAAACGATGTGTGAACAAAACAGACATAATAGGTAAAATTGTCAAATTGGGATACAGCAGTCATCACCGTGTCCATCACATACGCGGTTGCACATAATTTTGATAACTAGTAATGTAGCATATCATACATTGTGTATTCTAATACAATGAAAAGAAATGTATTGATGAAAAAATAACATATTATGCACAATCGCGCAAAACTCCATCGGGCAAACAATTTCTATCACTAACTTGCATCACAAATTTACACAATTAAATATTGGAGAAGCCACGCGAATCTCCCAAAAATATGAAGAAATCTGTAAACATTTTTAGGTTTAACATGTTATGACATATTAAATGTCCATCATTTCTAGCACACTTCAACGTTAATGTCCATCATTGCAAACCTAAACAATTCTGAGTAACAGAGATTTTTTGTTTCATTTTAGTGATTAAAGCATTGATGAAATTACCTATTGTAAATCAGTTAATTATTGAAACGGACGAAATATGCTAATGTTTGTTTTAAGAATGCAAATGTAATTATTTACTGCATCATAATATACATTAGGTACTAGTAATACATAAATGATCATGCAAACAAATTTTATGTTTTATTTTATTTTACTTAGTTCAAATTTGTTCCACTAAAAGGCGACAAGACCTTGTACAAGACATTCTTCTCAAAGCCATTCAGAATGTTGAACGTGTATTTAGTGACAGAACAGGTACGGTGTTGTTTGCCTAAATAAAAGTATGAAATAACAATGAAACAATCTTACCTCATTAATAATGGTTTATGAAATATGCATATCCTCAGGTCCTAGGTCTCATATATCCTTGTTATATTAGACCTTGGCGTTTAATTTTATTAAGAAATAAATGTTCCAACTCGCTTAGGAAAAATTGACCATATACGCATTTGGCTATTTTTTCACAGGACTTGTTTGTCACGAAGATGTTATTGTGTGTGGTCCTATCCTGATACAGCAAGTGACATTTTATGTTCATTGTATTAACACACTGCTTATTCCGTTTTGTCTCTTGTGTTTTCCACTTTATATATAATGTTCTTATAAAGAAGATTGTATTTGATTGTTTTTTATTCAAAAATTGGTCAGTGAGATATATGAACATTGATGTTAAATTGTTTTTAATTGAGTATTCAAGTTGTTTTTAATATTTTCCCAATTTAGAAGACAATTTAGGGAACGCGACTTTTCTTTCATCTTCATATTGTCTACATTTGCTCTCATTAATGACGCGATTGTTTTACACGTTTCTCTTCAAAGATAATAAGCGCTACATACGCTTTTCGTGAATTAAGTAAGTTAATTCGTAAAAGGCGTGCTATATATATAACTTATACTTCTGATATTGATCGTTGAAAAGGATCTTATCTTTTCAATTATGTCGCTTTCATTTAAAATATAACAATATAAGTAAGTATAATGATGTCATTTCATGATTTTATAATAAAATGGTACAATGATTTTACTTTTCAGTGAGTTCATTTCTTATGGTAAATGGATTAGACACAAAGACTATGTTAACCGCCCTTGAAAATCCACCAAATAATAAAAGAGAGAGAAGATATGTACATTGGATTAATGAAACAAAACGAAAAACAGAAAGTGTTATGTTAATGGACGCAGATGTGCCTCGCCTAATACATATTTGTCTAAGACTTTTGGAGGTATGTTGATATTTTAAGTAAAGTTAGTAAGAAGATAAAAAATAAATAACCAGCTTGAAAATGATGAAAAATTCACATGTTTCCCTCTAAAGAAAAGTCTAAGCACAACTGATACAATTGAAGTAAAAGTAAATACTGACCAATTTGAGCCTCATAAATAACAAGTGGTGAACCCAGGAGCTCTTTGGTGGAAAGGAAGTCTTGTGGTTCCCATCATATACACTATCAACGACAATATTTCTTCCTCAACCATTTGTGCTACCGAAAGCAACATGCATTACATTATATTCTATGCATATCTAACCATATTAACGAAACTCTTAGAATCAGACTAATCAAAATGAAATATGGCAAAGATATGGAAATCCAAAGAAAAACATTTACAATATTTATTGTATAGTCAAAAGCAGAGGAACAGGGAATAAGAGGACAATGACAAGAACCCCCTCATTTCGGAAAGGCCCTGATAGTACGACAAACTATTTACATCCTCTAAGCCAACTGTTTGAAAACAATTATTTGCATGTCAAATGATTTGTCGAAGACCAGCACAAAATGTTTAACCTATTACTATTGCCACCCATCTCCACCATCTCCCTTTTTTTTTTAGAAGTATCCGTCCACTTCTCCCACTTAACACACATGATGGTAAAAGCAGATTAAACTAGAAGCTCTGTTAAAACTATAGGTCACCGTTTGCAAATGAAAACAATACCCCATATAGCAAGCTATAAAAGACCATAAAATGACAAATTTAGAGTGCATTACTTTCTAACACAAACGATACAGACGTTCCAGCGAGCATACGTTTAGATCATTTGATTCTATTATAGGTTTGCAAAGTTTGCATAAACTTTGACAAACTATGCACTTGCTAAAAATGCTTCTACAGTTTGTCGTTCGTCTGTTGTAAGTACAATTTCTGTATTTCTTTCTAACTTTAACATTAAATCAATTATGTATTCATATTTTTCCCACTAAAAGAAGATTAATACTGACAAAAGTAAAAGAGATATAATCCTGATTCTCATAACTCATAACAGTATCAATAATTACTCAAATTTAGGTATATTTGGTATTTGCTCTCCTTTCAGTGCTGCTATTTTATATTCATCTGATGAGGACGAAAAACTTTATATGCACATAAGTCCTGTGTGTTTAGAACATATTCTACAGAAGCTATTTCCCTGCGTAATAAGTTTGTTTACACATTTGACAGTTCAAACAAGGTCAGAAACGATGCATTTGTTTCTTCATTTGTAACGTTTTACAAACTATAACAAACGACACACAACGTTTACAAAACTTTGCTTAGAAAGAAATGCACTCTTAAAACTATATAAAAAAGGTTGAAAAATTCTCTCACCTTTTTTCCTTTTTGATGTTATTGCAGGTATACGTAGAATCTCTTGAGATGAATTCATTACTTGAAATTGCACATGTTACTGAATTGCTGACTGAAGCACATGGACAATTATTTTATGAAAGTCAACAAGCAAACACAATACAAGAAAGACAAATTATAGATGCACTAAAAGGCAAGTATATATTTTTTTTATCAGACACAAGATATCTGTAAAAACTTCATTTGTATATCATATATTGACTGTTTAAGTATATTTATACCACACGGAACAAAGTTGCGTAGGGTATAATGTTTTTAAACCCGTCCGTTCGTCAGTCATCACAACCCCTCTGGAACCGCTCAAAGGAATTACATGAAACCTTGGAGACAAGAAAGACATACTGCGTAGTTGTGCATGTCGTCACGAAATTACGATTTGATTTATTTTCTATCAGTTATGCCCTTTTGAAACTAGAATTTCGGCCTAAATATACTTCTGCATCATTTTGTCCCTAACTCCTCTGAAACCACACAACAGAAAATTATAAAACTCTATAGTTATTGAGGACATACTATGTAAATGTGCTTATCTACACAAAGAAATAATAATAGATATCGTCGATGGGCTTCCAAAATGTTGTAAATAACAAATTTTTCAAGAAAAAAATATCTCACAAACACATGAAACAGGCTATGAAATTTTTTACAAAATGCATGCTTCCAAAATGTCGTATGTGAACATGAACATTTGGATGAATAGCAATGAAATAAAAACTTTGACATTTCTGGGTTATCAGAGAATTTATATTATTTTCACAGAAATAAAGAACTGTACAATTATTTTATTCCCAAAGCCATTATTCAACGATTTTCAAGTTTTCATACAACATTTTGGAAGCAAACTTTACAAACAACTGACATTGGTAATTTTGTAATATGTCTTATTTCAAACGTTTTAATTGGTCTAACTGTATGCTACTTTGTAATACCAAAGATTTTCTTCCGCCCAGACCATTGGTGTCTTAAAGTTTTTAGCCAAAAAAGTCATAACATAAACGACATTTTGGAAGCACAGCGACGATATGTGTCTTTGAACTTAGAAATCTGGTGAAATTTTGTTTGCTTAGGGACAATGTGGGGACGTGGGGTATCTGAGCGTGCTCACTAAGGTTCTGGAATTTTCATAATCTTCTGTAACTCTGATTTAAATTCTTCACTTTATTTCCTTAAACATTTCGGTTTTAAAGATAGCTCAGTATACGTGCAGACACCTTTTATCGTACGTGTAGTATATTACTTAAGTTCTTAATACTCTATAAAATCATTTATATTATAAACAAATATAGGAAAATGAACTCCTGTTTCAGATGTAACATCAGTGTTACGTGAGATGAGACATGAAGTTGAAAATAACCCTGACGTTAATGAAATAATACGCACACTTGTCCATGAGTATGAAATATTAAAGGAGGACTCAAGATTTATTGTATTCGTTAAAACAAGAGCTTCTGCAAAAGCTCTGGCAAAAAGATTACCAGAGTGTTTGAAAGCTACCCACCTGACTGGAAGAACAAAAGCGAAGGATAAAGCAGGTAACAAAATTGTTAGTGAAATAATGTGATGGCGTGCTTAATCGCATATAAAGTAAACGTTTTTCCATATATGTGGGATTTTATGCTGTTATTCCAGAAAATAAACCATGTTATGTGCATAAATATATATAAACAGTACATATACAACTCGTCCAAATATCAACCCAACAATGTTAGATCTGTAAAGGAGTAGGGGCATTAACGCCTGGTTTTGGCCAAAGAAAATAAAATGTTTGATAACTTTTTTCAAGTTGGCACATAATGTTTGAAAATGCACAGGGTCAAGAAATATCAATGAAAAACATTAACATTTTTATGTAATGACGTCACAATTACGTCATAATATGTAACTGTTTTCATAAAAACGATGAAAACTACAGAATTTATGCAGTTTTCTATCTTTATTTCTGTTGTGGAAACATTGTGCGCAGCCAAGAAACAACAAAATAAATAGAAGCTTTATGATAACTATTGACAAAATCTCACCAAATATAAAGTTGTTTCTCGGGTGCTCACATACTTTATCAATCTCAAATATACTTAAAAATTTGATGAAAACAAAGAAAATCACGAAAAATGATTTCCACGTCAGTTTTAATCTAACGTCGTACTACAGTACATGATATATAAGGCATGAAGATGTTATTTTTACAGATCAGCTAAATTATCTATAGTAAAGGATCCTACAAATTAATATAAGATACAGTCACAGAAAATAATTTTATTTATAAGTACGTCTGAGCCAGTGACAACTCTACAACAGATTTATCCATCGGATCACCAGCAGTGATTGTGATACATGGCTGTGTACATTATGTAGATACAACTCGTCTAAACATCAACCCAACAATGTTAGATCTGTAAATTTGCAAATTTTTTGTTCTTCCCTCGCCGGGATTCGAACCCATGCTACTGAGATATCGTGACACCGAATCGCCTGCACTGTAGCATTTAAACAAAACGCATTTGACTAACAGGTCGAACAACTGGTGGCCAAGATTTTATGCCAACAACATAAGGTGTCAATATTTTTTTAGTACACCAGATCCGGATTTCGACAATAAATGTCTCTTCAGTGATGTTAGGAATCGAAACGGTATTTCGAAGGCCATATAGGATGAACGGATCATATAAACAGGGAGGGAAAATATGATACAAGCCCAAAAGAAAAAATATAAACAAGTCTTAATTGAAAACAACGTTCAAACCTATGATTGCGTTGGATAAAAACCCCAATTTTTATACGTGTGCATGTAAAACAAATTTCGTTGTATTAGGGTCTAAATACAGCACAAACAACATTTTCCAAAAGACCAAAAAAGTGAAAAAGTATATTTAAACAAAACGCATTTGACTAACAGGTCGAACAACTGATGTCCTTCAACCCTGCTGACTGCCATTGGCGATTGCCAAATTAAATTGATCACAAGATGTAACAAAATGAATCTCAATATAAATTTAATACTAAACAGAAAACAAATAACTTGTGCATGTTGTGGCTAAGATGTTATGCCACAAACATAAGGTGTCAATATTTTTTTAGTACACCAGATGCGGATTTCGACAATAAATGTCTTTTCAGTGATGTTAGGAATTGAAACGGTATTTGGAGGGCCATATATAATGTACCCTCATTTTTCGATAGACTCTTGAATTTTAAGAGTCAATATAGGATGAACGGATCATATAAACCGGAGGGAAAATATGATACAAGCCCAAACGAAAAAATATAAACAAGTCTAAATTGAAAACTACGTTCATACCTATGATTGCGTTGGATAAAAACCGCAATTTTTATACGTGTGCATGTAAAACAAATTTCGTTGTGGAAGGGTCTAGATACAGCACAAACAACATTTTCCAAAAGACCAAAAATGTGAAAAAGTATATTTAAACAAAACGCATTTGACTAACAGGTCGAACAACTGATGTCCCTTAACCCTGCTGACTGCCATTGGCGATTGCCAAACAAAATTGATCACAAGATGTAACAAAGTGGATCTTAATATAAATTTAATACTAAACAGAAAACAAATAACTTGTGGCCAAGATGTTATGCCACAAACATAAGGTGTCAATATTGTTTTAGTACACCAGATCCGGATTTCGACAATAAGCCCAAACGAAAAAATATAAACAAGTCTAAATTGAAAACTACGTTCAACCTATGATTGCTTTGGATAAAAACCGCAATTTTTATACGTGTGCATGTAAAACAAATTTCGTTGTAGAAGGGTCTAAATACAGCACAAACAACATTTTCCAAAAGACCAAAAAAATTAAAAAGTATATTTAAACAAAACGCATTTGACTAACAGGTCGAACAACTGATGTCCTTTAACCCTGCTGACTGCCATTGGCGATTGCCAAATAAAATTGATCACAAGATGTAAAAAAAATGGATCTTAATATAAATTCTATACTAAACAGAAAACAAATAACTTGTGGCCAAAATGTTATATAAATATATATATATAAATATTCATTAAGGAAAGCTGACAAAATACTACAAATTCAATTTACACCCAACTGTTGCTTGATGTTGCTGATCGACTTCATACATATTACCCGTCGGGCAATGATAAATACGGAATCTTGTGACAAATTAAAGTATGACAAACGAGATGATTTCAACTTCTAGTATCCAGTATTCAATTTCGATTACTCAGCAGAAATATACACTCTGTACCGTCATATGGCATTAACATACTTCAGTAAAATCGTTAAGGTCATTCCTGTTATATTATACTGATGGAATTAACATGGATGTGCTCTTTACATGAAAAAAAAACCGACAACGTAGTTATGTGGAAAAAAGATAGGATTCGACACTACATAAGTTTTAAGGTCACCATCACAAACTGGTTGATCGATAAGATATGTCATAGTCTTTACTCACAAAATTCATATTTTCAAAGTCTTATACATTTGGATAGAAGAATAGTCATGCATATATATGGTAAACCAACTAATTGTCGCGAGTAGAAAAATAACGCGAAAATAAATCGTCGCGAACTTGTTAAACTTGGATCCTTCCTTATTGAATAACATCAAGTAAACTTGAAAATCGCGAAATTAAATTGCCGCGAAATTGGCATGAAAGGACTATAGTATCCGCGACAATAAGTTGGTTTACAGTAGCAGGACACTGTTTAACCCCTTTCCTATCTAAAAAAAAATGCGCGAATTATCAGAGTCCCCAGCCAATCAAATAGAAAGGTACAGTTGATGACTAGTCACAAAACTTTGTCTGTAAATATATCTGATGATTGAAAACATTAATTATTACTTTTCACTGAAAGGTCGATATCAGAATATAGGTTGAAGGAAGGAATTACAGATGACACAATGTCTATCATGCGAGTTTATTATTTTATTGGTAAAACTAAAAACCTTCAATTTACTTACAGGTCTTCACATTGAACAACAACTCGAAGTTATGGAACGTTTTAGAGAAGGAGAACATTTATGCATTGTTGCAACTTCTGTTGCATGCGAAGGACTTGACATCCCACAATGCAATTTGATGATTAGATACAAGTTCAGAGCAGATGTAATTAGTAGCTATCAAATGCGAGGTAATAGTGAAAATGCTTGGAATGAAAAAGGACAAACGATATTTCTTATGAAATGTTCCTGGTTGATCTTTGATAACTAACATACATTATTATCCAAAGCTCTATTTAGCAGTGAGAAATATTTGATTTAGTTCTCACAAGTATTTTGTAAAATCCTGAAATAAGTTTGTGTGACCGTAAATAAAAAGGGTGATACCAATGGTGTAATCAAAAACTATGAGTCGAAAAAAAACAAGATCATTCAAAAGAAAAACTATATAAAGACACCCAAAACGAACAGTTCCGAAAATACTAAATACTGAACAACAAGAACATTACCAAAACTAGTTTTAAAGTCGGGTGTTCCAGTAGCGTTATCGGTCGTGTTGCCCACTATAAGTAAAAAAACTTATTACAGATATTACAATTGTCATGTTTTATCATCTGACTTAGTCAAATGGACTTGGATATACCAATTTATTATTGTTGGAATAGTATGTGAAGCAAGTATATGAACTGTAAAGCTTATTAAAACTTGAATGATAGAATTTTTGAACGATGAAAAGTCACATGAAAATAATAAATTAAAACAAAAATAATGAACTCCGAGTCATCTTTAAACAGCCGAAGTCCATAAAAATTGACAAATAAAACGAAATCAATAAACGAAACAAGTGAAAAACAACTGCTATATTCCTGACTTGGTGTAAGCATTTTTTGAAGAATATAGTTATGTCTTAAAATTTGGAAAGCAACGTACCAGAAGTGAGACTTGAAATATTTCTTCTTTTATTTAGTTTAAATATTTCAGTGATTTTGTTTTAAAATGCATCGTTTATATCTATATTTTTGTTGTTAGGGCGTATTAGAAACAAAGGTGGAAAAGAAGTCATCTTGGCGTCATCAGAAGATTTTGAAAGAGAAACACAAAATATTGTTCGGCAATACTACATGAAGAATGCAATTGAGCAAGTGATAGACCTTGACCTCTCTGCAAATATAGCAATAGCAGAACAAGGGATATATGCGTCCGAAATTCAGGAACGGCTTATCCAACAGCGTCAAGCAGATAGTAAAACAATAGGAACTTTTAATGTGCATTGCAGGCTCTGTGGAACACCAATTACTGATGGTGATTTCATTAGACACATTAATAGAACTCACTATATAGTGTATGACAAAACTATTTTGTCACGAATAAAATGCAAATCTTTTGAAAAGGTAAAACAAATTGACAAGATAAAAAAAACTCAAAGTGTGGATGGCAAAATATGTGGTCACAGTTGGGGAGTAATACTTGTTTATAAGGAATGTGAATTTTTAGCAATTGCAAAAGCCAAGATAAATTTCTTTGACAAATATTCCAAACAATTGGTTAAATTCAAGAAATGGGCTGAGTTCCCTTATCGCATTGATGAAGTTACAGACGAAGAGGTAAACAAATATTTTTTGGAATAATGAAAATAACTCTGAAATTAAGTATCAGAAGAATTTCTTCATCAAATTTGACATATTTTCGAAAGATTACAAATTTGCAAAATTATTCGAAGGTTTTTAACCTAAATATTATCGGCTAAGAAATGAGTCATCATACATTCAAACTAATACTATATCTCGAAGTTGACTGTAAAAGGCAAAACGTGTGGATATGTTTATATATTCATAGATTGAGTAGTCTATTGATAACACACTAGTCGTCTTTTCCAATGATAGACACCATACATTTCACAGAAATCTAATTAATTATATTTTGTTAAACTTGACGCAACGTATTTCTCTCTGAACTAAACTTTCCGTTTTGAATTTTTCTCGGAGTTTGGTATTTTTGGAATTTTACTTTTTTCAATCTATAATCGTTATTTTGGAAGTCTTAGAATGTCAATATGACAGTTGTACTATACTTGTTTGATTAATATTTTTCATCGCTTTGAATGAACGATTGTTTGTCATTTTGTCGATTTGCTTTTTATTGAATTCAAAGAAAACTATTTGAAAAAGATGTTCTATATACCTGGTAATGTTCACCTAGACCTTCTCCAACAATGGCCGTTTCCTACATTTTTATATTAATAAAAACATAATTCATATATAATGTTAGCATGTTGTTCAATTTATTTATCTAAGTGAAGCTAAGTGATTTTGTTTTTGAATATTCTTGTGCCGCTTATTTTTCGCATAAGATTTTTGCCAAAAATATACAATATTGGTAAAAGCATTAATTCCTAGGTAAAATTGACGGACAATTGCGGACATATTGCCTCATTAAAAGACCCTACAAACCAGTAAACGTCTGACATGGCTTACATCTGTACTCGACTGTACCCGACTATGCTGAATTATTAAAGAAACTGCATAAAATTAATCTTATATAGTTTTTGCCAAGGTGATTTAAATTTAGGGTGAAGGTTTGCGAATGTTAAATTAAACGTTTATACCCGCTGCATTTGTTTGCATCTATCATGAATATTGTACCTGGTGTTAATTGGTTGTCGTTTTTTCATGTGGTTAATAATTGTTTCTCATTTCTCTGTTTCTTTTATAGGTTAGACCGTTGGTTTTCCTATAGATATTTGAATTGTTTAACATTATGTGGCACTTTATAGCTTTCTGATGTGAGCCAAGGCTTTGTATTGAAGGCTGTACTTCGACCTATAAGGGTTTGTATTTTAACACATTGTGACTTAGGCGGAGTGTTATCTCATTGCACTCATATCACATCTTCTTAATTCTATTTGTTTAAAATACACAACCACATGCACATTGGTTAAATTTCTCATTCATAAGAATTAATTCCTAGAATGACTTGACGGACATTTGTAGCTATGTTGCCTAATTAAAAGACCCTACAAACCAGTAAACGTCTGAAATGGCCTACACATGTACTCGACTGTACTGAGTTTCACTCGACTATTCTTAAATGGTCTAAAATTTACTCGACTGTCGTCTTGACCATAATTAATTGAACTGGTACTAAACCTTTACTAGATCATGACTTAACCATCAACAAGGGTCTTATCAATACTCGACAAAGTCTTTTTAACCCTTCTCGACCAAGTATGAAGCTATGTCGACCTATTATGAACCATTCTCAACCTACTCTGGGTCATACTTGACCTAGTCTGAAACATACTAGACCTAGACCTATTTCTTTATATATTTATTTATCAATTTGTGGTTATTTTTAACAACAGTTTATTTCCTAAAGTAGAAATATTAACAACTATTTGAGATGACCCAAAGGTCCAAGCAAGCTTTTCTCATCTAATTCAGACATGTAAGAGTTGATTAGTTTAAAATGACCGTTTCAGTAGAAAAAAAAGTTTATAGTGCTTGTTTTGTCATGCCGTGACATTTGACATATATAAAGTAGATAACTTTAAAGTACGGCAATGAGGTTCTGAATGCAGTTCAATTACTAACATTCACATGATTCATCTCATCTGTTATGATAGTTATGTGTTGTCACAGTAGATACAATCCTGCAACATCTCGTTCCTTGTTTTCAAATTAAACACTGATTTGTTTCTAGGCGAAAGGCTAAAAAAATGCCTGTACCAAGTCAAGAATATGAAAGTTGTTATCCATTCGTATGATGTGTTTGCACTTTTGATTTTGGCATTTGATTAGGGACTTTCATATAATATTATTCATTTGAATAAAAATGGCTAAGAAGAAATGAAAAGAAATGTAGAAGAGATTTAAAGGAAAAAAGGTTACTAAATTCTACGCTACAATCCAGTATAAAAGATTGAAATTGAAAATCGTGACATAATTTATAGATATAGATTTCGTTGGTCAATAATCGTATTGTTTAGTGTTTCTACGATTAAAGGAACACAACATATATTGACTTTGGCTTGTACAAGACACAAAACAGGTATATTTGTAATATTTAGGTAAATACATGTGCTAGCAAGGACCAAGAGATATATAGTCGTCATTTTCACGTACGACATGTGCATGATGTGATACTCCGTTCTTTCACAAGGCTATGACCAACTGTTTCGACTCTTTTTTTATTTAGTTTTTTATCATAAATCGAACTTTGAACGCTAATATTATGAACCAACACAGCCGAACACAAAGGTAATTGTATTTATACATCTCCTGTTGTATATTGTTGTTTTACTTGTTTTATTTGATTGTTTGCTTGATAATAAGTTTGTTTAGTTTGGTATGTTGAATAATTTTTGTGTTCACTCGATCATAGTTTGAACGGAAAACAAATACAAAGTGTTAAAGTAGCAAATAGGACAAATATGGTAGGCAGCTAGAAACACCGTTTGTTATGATCACCAACGATAGAAGAGGGGCATTATGTTATACGGTCTGTTCTTTCGTTCGTCCGTTCGTACGTCCGTCCATTCGTTCGTCTCAATCTGTTGATCCGTCTGTCTCGATTCAGGTAAAAGTTTTTGGTCAAGGTAGTTTTTGATGAGTTGAAGTTCAATCATGTCTCGATTCAGATAAAAGTTTTTGGTCAAGGTAGTTTTTGATGAAGTTGAAGTCCAATCATCAACTAGAAACTTAGTACATATGTTCCCTATGATATGATCTTTGTAATTTTAATGCCAAAGTTGACCCAAATTTCACGGTCCACTGAACATATAAAATGATAGTGAGAGTGGAGCATCCATATACTATAGACATACAGTCAAACCTGTTTAAGAGACCACCTGTTTTAAACAAAAATCTGTGTTAAAAGACCACCAATTTTAGATCCCTCTATAGTACATTTCATATATATTAAATTGAACCTGTAATTTATATAAAAGACCGCCTGTCTTAAGACATTTAATCGATTGTTTTCTTGTTTTGTTATAAAGTTATAAAGTTGATCTCATTTAGCAATTGTAACTGAGATTTTAATTGCGATCCTCATCTAAAATAAAAATGAAATATCAATATAAATAGTTATTTAAGGTACCAGGATTAAAATTTAATACGCCAGACGCGCGTTTCGTCTACATAAGACTCATAAGTGACGCTCAGATCAAAACACTTAAAAAGCCAAAACAATAACATATAACACAATTTAAAGCCAGAAACCGTGTCTACTAAATAGAACATGCAGTTGGGTTGAAAACCCTTTTGTGCAAAGATAAAGAACAGCAAATTGACAAAACATGGATACACTTATAGAAGGACCCCTTTCCCAAAGTGTCTCAAACAAATCACCAACTAACCAAAGGAATGCTCAATTGCATAATCACGGCTCATCCTCAATCGGCGTAAAATTGTTCATTGAAAAAATAAATATAATTCGACCTTAGTTTACCACTATGATATGGTATTACAATACAGAATCTTATGTTGATTTACAAGTAAAGGTGCACATTAACTATCCAACTCTAAACTTTTCATTATTCAATACTATGAGGATCTGGATGGGGAAGGGCGGGGGAAAAAAGGGAGATGCTCTTAACTTTTTTTTCTTCTTCTAACTTTTTAGACTGTTTTCCTGTTTTCACCTTATGTTGACCTTTATGTTTATTATTTATACTTCATCACCCTATGTTTGTTCCTCTTTTTTTTTCTCTTTTCTACTCTTTATATTTGTTTTACTCTATTTTGCAGTTTTTGTATTAATTCTTTATTCGGTAAACACCATTCAGACCCTCTACTATGCATGGAATGTTTTTTGAACTAATTGTTGACCGTTTGTTTGCAAAGTCGATCCTTTGTCGATTCTTAATTATTTGGTTGATCCCTTTGTGTCTTCTTATTTTTATTTTGTTTCATCGGATACAAATACCGTCAATTAGCAAAATTTAATTCCCTTTGGATTTATAGTTAATATTTTATCGTCCTGAACTTGTTTGAAATATTTACATCTGGACATTAAGGAATAAAGACATTGAATCAAATATTTATGATGTTTAAAAGGAAATTTATTTAGATTGGTCAAACAAAATGTAAATACCAAAAGAATAGAAACCTCTACTTCTTTATTTTTTTAATTTCTTTTTTAATTAATTCAGAATTAATTTGCATTTTCATTTTCATTTTTCAACTATTTGATTCACACGTGAGTACAGTGTAACATAAAAAGTAAAATAACGAAAATATCGAAATCCGAGGGAAATTCAAATCAGAAAGTCGATAATCAAATGGCAAAATCAAAAGCTCATACTCATCAAACTTATGGATAGCAACTGCATATTCCTGACTTGGTACAGGCATTTGCATAACGTAGAAAATGGTGGAATAAACCTGGTTGAATAGGTTGCTAAATCTCTCACTTGTTTGACAGTCGCTTTGAATTTCATTATATTAACAACAATGTGTGAACAAAACAAACAGACATAACATTACTAAACTTACTCACAACTGTATTTGTTTTCATGATTAGATTTGTAAATGTCACAGTGGGTATGGTTGTCCTGCGAGAGAACGTTCTGTGCTGGTGATTCGGTCCTGACGGGTGCTGGTGATCAATGAAAAAATGTAAACAAAGACGAAAATGAAGATTTTTGACGTTTTCACTCATAAAAAATTGAAGAAAACAGTTGAGATTTCATTAAGGCAATTTATTCATGTCCTGATACTGTGCTGGTGGGTCCTGTCATTGTGCTGGTGGGTCCTGATACGGTGCTTGTGATTTTGGATAGGAAGTTGGTCATATTTGAAACAAATGTTAAAAAATCAACAAAATTGGGCAGATAATTGTTGTCAATAGGATCTATGACTCCTATTTTAGCTCTTGTGCATCCATTTGGCTGTTTAATATGTGTTTTCAAATGATCGTAACTTGTATTACATGATTACATAAAAGGGCAACATCTTTCGTCCAATATCAGATAACAATATATAGTATCTAAAAAAAGAATAGTTTTATTAAGATATTAAATGCCTCTTACATTGATGCTTCAACAATGATCAAAGCCCATGCCGCATAGACATGTTTGTTAGCGCTCCGCATACCCCTCCCCACTTCCACCCAACCAACCCTCCTCATTTCCTCCTTCATTGTTACAGTGGTGTACCAACACAACAATTTATCACATAAAATAATAACACAAAGATACACATTATTGAACAACGAATGCTCGCAGGTACTAAAAGCTAGTTCAAAGCCGCATTTTCAACTAATAGATAAACCATGTTCTCATATACAAAAATCCCAATCGTGTCGATTAAAAAAGTCTCAAAACTTAAGTTCACATTTTAATGTTTGATGAAGCAGAACTTTAAAAGTGTGCAGTGAATCTTGTGCTCACAACAGTTATTGTCATTATTATGTTTACATAAGACTTATAAAGGAATTAAGAAGGTACCAAGAAATATTCTACAGTTCAATTTAATGATCATGAATGGAAGGAAATGGTACGGAAGTTTACATAGGACAAAAAGAAATTGATAGTATTTTTTGGCGAAAGACTTAAACGCTTCTTTGCATTATATAGTACAGCTCTTCTATAAAAGCATGCAAAAAAAAAACAACAACTTTTGATTGACTTGCTTGCTATGTTTGCTTGGATGTTTTCAAACAATAGGTAGGCGGAGTTTCAATACATACTGGGATTTGATTGGACAAATACAAACTGACAGGAATTGAAGTTAATGTTTATTGTCCAAACAAATTCTAGTATATAGTAAACAGACTACTTACCTGTCGTTTACAAACATCCAAACAATCATAGCAAGCAATTGGATCAATGGTTTGCTTTGCATAGACTCTATATTTTTAGAACAGCTGTAAATTCTTAAAAAAAAATATCTTGTTGTCGTAGATGGTTAAATCCTCAACAAAATCTCAATAACTTTGTTGGAACGAATAAAGGTTTTAAATCAAACTTTTTAGCTTCCACCCTGACGAGGCATGTTAGCTGTTCGTATGATGTTGCACCTGACGCACGGAAACTTTCACATTTCCATCTTCTTTTCTGAAATATTTTACCCAGCTCATACTTGACAGGATTGTTATCCTAGTAAAAGGTGTAACCAATGAATTTAACACGAGTTAAAAATTCCACAATACTATATAATTCATTTTATGTGTCAATTTGTTTGAAAAAAGTCGAAAAGAAGAGAGTTTTTTTAATGTCATGATTATCTGTCGCTTTCTAGATCTATGCTTACTAGCATTTATTTCAGATGACATGGACTCATCACCCTGGTGACCCTGCTGCCTTTCATAGCTTTATCCGTATACATATATTAATAGATAAACAAAAGGCTGCAACTGGTATTTTTGTATCTAAAATTATTCGTTGTAACGAGAATATTTGTGGTGAATGGAAACTGTGAGGGTCAAAATCTTAAATTGCTTATAAATGTTGCTGGACCCAGTTTCGTTATCTGATCTGAATTTTCTGAAATGTGCAAGGTAGATAGACATTGGCCTTTTGACTTTTTTTACTCGGTAAGTTTTGCCCTAACTTGTTGAACTTTTTCAATATTAAAGCCGATTTTGATGAGTGTGTAGACAACTTTTGATTGACTTGCTTGTTATGTTTGCTTGGTATTTTTTCTCTCATAATAACAGTAAACAGATTCACAACAATGTCAATTTCAAGAAAGCAGACAACAGTTAATTAGTCAATAACAGTACAGCATCAATAATCTTGAATAAATGCCACTTTTAACTAAAATATAAAGGCACAGAACCAGGACATAGGAGCACAGAACCATGACCGTTTTTCTTATCACCAGCACAGCGTCAGGACAATTCCGTTTAACGAACTTGCACGACTTTTGCAATATAATATTGTTGTAATATACTTTGCATGGTACTTATGACGCATCAGAGAAAAATTAAGCAACAAAACAGTCGTTTTATTGCCGTTCTGATACAATGTAAACAAACCCACCAGCACAGAATCAGGACCCAACAGCACCTGACAGGACCAAATCACCAGCACAGAACGTTCTCTCGCAGGACAACCATACCCACCGTGAATGTGGTAATAACAGACAAAGAAGTTTGTATCCATTTTTAATTGATCTTTCTATGTGTGGATATTGTCATGGCCAACGTTGTATATATCGCGTAAAATAGGAAATTAAAAAAAGTGGGGGGCGTATGCCCTCTATACCCTTAAATTTGATCCGTAACTATCGTAGTTCCATATAGCTTAAGTGCCATGTCAGATATATGTAAGGTTTGAAATAATCAGTTGAAGGGCGGGAAATTCGAACTGCCGCGTACTACACAATGAGGGTATGTTGTACAGACATACATCTCGCCTTGAAATACACTATCTATGTACTCATGCAGAAGGTTGTTTCTAAGACATTGGATTTAACGTCTCAATACCGATCAGACGTCGCTGCGTATCTATACATCTCTCACACTCACCAAATGGTATGCTACACTTTAACAACAGTTTAGCTGCAGTGAAGGGAAAAGTCCAAGGGAGCATCATATTCCAAAACCAAAGTCGACCCTTTGCGGTGCCAAATTTTAAAAGGGTAAAAACTGAACACTACAGATCTATGTACCGTGACTGTTTTAGTTTAATTCTCAGATTAATTAGCTTCCGCTATTGAGAATACAATGATAGTACTGTATTAAATTCTTTGTATTAAAGGTCATTGAGGATTGCGATTTGTCCCGGCCGTGGAATCTGCAGGAAGTATTCTCCTCTAAAAAAAATAGCAAAAACTATAACCCAAACAAGCATAACACCTAGATCTCTTTCAATCTTGTATTGTTATTATCATCAGAACTAGCAAATCCCGCTATTTATTTCTTCTTCTGATATTCTGACAAAAACTAAGTTCAACTTATGAAAGTGCACCGTTCTATGGTCGGACCTATACTTGCCTGACATATCTCGTCCGGAATGTGTAAAAATATCTGCCACTGGACGTTAAACAACATTTTAATATCAACTAACTCAGAAAATAGCAGATACATGCTATGTGTGATACGATTGCAAACACCTATTGGTCATCGTACGGCTTAAACATGGTTAGGTAATTTTCAAATCTTTAATGTACTAATATCTACATGTCATATTTTTATTGTTGTATGAAATAATTTTGTTTAAAGTGGAATCTTTATGGCAGGTTTTATTCTTTAGTGCAGTTCTTCTCTTTAATAAATGTATGAGGGTCTGAATGAGTGGGGTCTGTTATTCTGTAAACATTTAATTTTCACCCCCTTTTTCTCTAATCTTCAAAAAATAAGACTATTCTTTAAAAGTGATTTTTTACGCAGTGTTCTCTAATTTTTTCCCCAGTTTTCTTTAATCTTTAAAAAAAAGAAGTAAAAAACATTCTTTTAAATGATTGAGAACGATGATTTCCAAACAACAGCAAGGCTTTCATTTGTTTCTCAACAATGACGTGCTGATGTGTATTGTTCTGCATGATTAAAGTGCTAGTTCCTTGAAGTAACAAGTCCAAGTTCTCATCAGTTCTTTCCAGTGATTTTGACTACATTTAAGAAGATGTGGTGTAATTGCCAATGAGACAACTCTTCAAAGACACCAAATGACACAGAAATTAACAACTATAGGTCACTGTACGGCATTCAACAATGAGCAAAAGCCAACCGCATAGTCAGCTATAAACCGGGGCGGATTCAGTTTTTTTTTAAAGAGGGGCCGTAGTTTGTAAAGATAGGCAAGCGGAGCGAGGCGAAATTTTATTTTGGCCCCTTTTTAGTACTAAAAACATAAAATAAGTGAAATATGCACTTCTTAAACGGTTCCTGGCGTGGGGCATGCATATTTTCAGTTGCTGGTAAGGTGTAAGGGTTGGACAGTTTAGATGCTGTATCTCCCTATTAATTTCTATCATTAAATGATAGTTTGGATCCAAGAGCTATATACTGATACATTTAATGTGTGATTTGTCAGTAAAACATAGGCATGGAAAATTCTCGCACGTTTGTTGTAAGTTAAGTTAGAATAACCTCACAGAGTTCTTGTTGTTCACAAGATATACGCTGGGCTATTCGACCGACACGTGTTAAAAAAGACAAACAAGCAATTTTTATCCAAATGTTTGGTTGATTGATATGTTTCACCCAACAACATTAAGGGAAGTAAAGGGTTCCAAATCAATCAAAAGCTAAGAATGAGTCTGAAATGACAACGAATTTATGAAAGCCAGCCGACAAATGAAGACATAAAGGCCACATCCAGCAGGCAGGTTGCAGTCTGGTCTTGAAAAAAGTATTCTTTATATATCAGTTCGACGAAACAGACATTCCGGTCAGACATGAAAACCCCTGCCACAAAAAAATATGTCCGCTTTTATTCATCATGTTCATTTAATGCTAAATAATTCTGTTGGGAATTTTCGTTTCTGATAGCAAAAAAGTGGACAAGATTTTTGTTTTGCGTTTAGAATTTTTGTTTAAGGCAAAAATCAGAGTTAATTTTTTTTCTCTCAAATATCTAAGACTGTCTCCTCAAATCAAATGGGTCGTAATTACGACTTTAAATCTATGTAGGGCTTGTACTGACTGGGGATCATTATTCAGCTATATTATTTTAAAATAGGCTGGGGCGTTTGGGGTTAAACATGTTTCCGTAGTTAGATACTATTGCTGTGGAACTTTTTTTTCATGAGAGTGTAATAGTCTATAGAGCATTACTTTCTGTTTGGTGGAATAGTGAAATAGAAGTCAATATGTTCTTGCTAAATCCTGTGTCGCTTTGAAGGTGTCATGATTGTCATCCTCATCCTACGCAATGTGTTACTGTAATTTGAATTTTAAAATGACTGAGAGACGTTTTATTCGACGCACTGCAGGTCAACTCCACCATATCGACTCACATGACTTTGATAATCAGTAAATTCAAGCGAAATATATCTTTATAAGTCAAGAATTGTCGTAAAAAATTAAATAGTAGTACCGTGACGGGAAATGGCAAAGTTCACCATGTTCACGAAGTCTTGGATCCGCCACTGAATTAAAAGTCAGAGTAGAAGTGTCGTTAACCAGTTCACATTGACTGGATCCTATATGTAGTCTGTTATCAAGAAACCAAAAAAGGTTTACCAAGTTTGTTTTCACTTTTATCATATTTTTACAATGATAATTTTGATAATTTTCTTTAGATTTTAAGAAGGGAAAATTCTGTAAACAGTAAATTTTTAGCGTTTTCTTTTATTAATCATTCAATATTCATTATATTTTTAGACCACGCATTTCTCTAATCTTTATTTTTTTTTGCCCATTATTCTCCTATCTTCATTTTTTAAGGGCATTATTCTCTAATCATTTAACCCCATCCAAACCCTCATGTATTATATTTGCACATTTTTGAATCAACTCAATTATTTAAATTTGCCCTAATATGGTCATTGTGAATTTTCAATGAATTTATTTGTTTTGTTATATATTATGCAATATAAAAATGTAAAATACATGATCACGTGATTTCTGTTGTGGTTATGGCAGACAGAGATCAATATTTATTTTAATATGGAGAAATAATATTACAATTGTGAGTAGACTGTCATGCCGTTAGCATTTGTAGACTGTTAAAAGATCAATCTTACTAGAAAATTCTTAACATTTTATATTCATGTGTATATATGTCATACTTAGGTATTCATAGATTTAACGGCGAAAGAAAAAAGGTTAAAACGGTAGTACATTTATATATATATATTTACTTTCACTTTCGTTTTAAACAGGTTTTCTGTAAATTCATTCTTTCCGCCCGTCCATTCCCATTTGTCTGCTTCAAATGTTTAGAAACTTAGTAAACATCTTAATTATGACGTAAATGTTAAAACATACATAATAGACAATAACTGTTTTGTGTCTTCAAATATCAGCTGTGTTTATCCTGCAATTAATATTGTACATTTATTTTATTTTCAAAGAAAAAAAGCCAGCATTCATTGCATTTATTTTTTATTTGAAATCCTTTGAGGCCCGTGTAGTAATATTTAAAACAGCACACAATCAGCTGGCGACTTGTACGCCTAAAATAATCTCGCATTGTCAGCAATAATACATAGTCCTACGCTTCAGAATTTCGAACTGTCCATGCATTCACTGATTATTGACATTGTTCTATGGTTAATTTTGTGTGTTCCATATTTTCACATTCAAGATTTAAACTTGTCGAAATAAGAGTTAATCCTGCTGTTCGTGTTTGTGTTAGAGCAGAAAATTGGACGCTGATCGGAGACTAGAACATTCACAGATGGATCAATACGTCATTGTAATGCAATTGCAATACACATTATGAAGTCATTAAAGTGCAAACAATTCTCGTCAACAGCAATACACTGAAACATGCAGTCCGGCAGTGGGCGGAGCTTTAAATCGATATATGTTAAGTATACAAATACAGGCTATATATGTCTCTTACAGTTACGAGTGGAAGGTATGATGAGAGCCATTATTTGCCAATGAAATTTTAAAATTATATATATTTCTAATGGACAGACCCAACGTGCGCGTCTGCGATTGCTGATGTTCTGGCCTTTCTATTTACATTTATTCTAAAAACAGTTATTGGCATGACACGGGTTATGTTCTTCTCATATATATGTTATGATGGTATGATACTAAACCCCTAACGGGAAGGATTGTGCCTGATGTTCATATGATGAAATCATAATCTTTCAGTCAGTTTAATTGAAGTCTGGAGCTGGCATGTCAGTTAACTGCTAGTAGTCTGTTGTTATTTATGTATTATTGTCATTTTGTTTATTTTCTTTGGTTACATCTTCTGACATCAGACTCGGACTTCTCTTTAACTGAATTTTAATGTGCGTATTGTTATGCGTTTACTTTTCTACATTGGTTAGAGGTATAGGGGAGGGTTGAGATCTCACAAACATGTTTAACCCCGCCGCATTTTTGCGCCTGTCCCAAGTCAGGAGCCTCTGGCCTTTGTTAGTCTTGTATTATTTTAATTTTAGTTTCTTGTGTACAATTTGGAAATTAGTATGGCGTTCATTATCACTGGACTAGTATATATTTGTTTAGGGGCCAGCTGAAGGACGCCTCCGGGTGCGGGAATTTCTCGCTACATTGAAGACCTGTTGGTGACCCTCTGCTGTTGTTTTTTATTTGGTCGGGTTGTTGTCTCTTTGACACATTCCCCATTTCCATTCTCAATTTTATTTCAAATTCAATATTTATAATGAACCAGTTTATGTTATTTTGAAAATTTAGTACAAAAAATAGTAATGTCACTATTACGTCATTAACATGTCCAGATATTTGACCTGAAATGGCCGTTCTACACTTTTGTTGAGAAAACAGTAAATATACTTTATTACAAATGCCTGTACCAAGTCAGGAATATGACAGCCGTTGTCCATTCTTTTGATGTGTTTTATCATTTAATTTTGCCATTTGATTAGAGACTTTCCGTTTTGAATTTTCCTCGGAGTTCAGTATTTTTGTGATTTTACTTTTTATCATAAATGTTGAAAGTTTAATTTTTGACTTTCAGATAAGTTAAAGAAAAGCTTTTTTCCTTTTTAATTTTAAGTATTGAAAAATAGTTATATATCTTCTTGCCATACATAAGACGAAAAAAACCCTATAGCACTTGAGAATAATCTTAGAATAAACAAAATTCGTATCCCATTTAATGATAATCAATACCAACTGACGGCGATATCATTCCAATGTATATTAGTTAAATGTACAGTTTAAATGCCTTCAAATGAATAATACATCGCTACGTTCGATCCACATCAATCAGGACTTTTGCGTTCTTTTTACCACATAAATCAGTTTGAATAATGCATTTTAACAGCTGATAAAGAACTTATGACACACGTGATGATTTCAGTTATTTACAACTTACCTCTAATCATCTATAACAAACCATAAATACAATCGTATATTCAGTTAATACGTTACACTGGTGCACGACACACGTCAACAGAGTTATGAGGAAGAACGTGACAAGTTTTTGTCGACGAATAAAAATACGAACTGGTTTATCGATACAGTGTTTTAATTGTATCAAAAAAGTTGTATGATCTGTTATCCCATTTCCAGTTGTGACATTTTGACTGAGTTCGAATTTGCATTGGTCGTGATGTCTCTCTATTCAACCAGTCTCGCTAAATTCTGGTACCTTTGATAACTATTCTTTTCCTTTGCTTTTGATGGTCACCTGGGTTTGTATCTTCGTTAGCGAAATATGACATTTAAATATCTGTAAAGCACAGTTGACACATCTGTAAAGTACAGGTGATTTAATATATCATCATTCAAGATTTTAAATGTGATATATCACAAGGTTATATTTCAGTTGAAGCACTCCAGATTGTTATAGTCTACATGTGGTTTTCAGGAATAAAGTAACGACAATTAGTATATATCCGTCAAATTTGTAGGCGTAAGGTCTAATATATGGAAATAGAAAATGAACTTACTAACCAATCATTCATGAAAATTCATGAACTTTTTTTATTAACTGTTGGATCAAAAAGATATCATGTTTAGGACCAGTTACATGCACTTACATCTAATTTGCTTTTATTATATTTTCGATGTTGAACACGATCTTTCTTTATTATTTAGTAGTGTATCGTTTTATTTCAGGAAAACGAATGTTGACTTATTGATATGGCCACACAGCTGCGTAGTTCTGGAGTATCTAATAAAACACACTATGCTCGTCTTGGACACGCTGCACAAAATCTGCTACCAAAATTCCTACAAGAAGTTTTGTTATACTATGAAAACCCTAAAAATATTTATTACAACTGCAATACACATTCTCAACTAATATATCGTCTAAAATCATCAGACTGGAAAAAAATTAATGAAGCGGTAAACACGATATCGTACAAGAATTTTGACATTCCGCTGATTTATATGATCCTAAGAAATATTCATTACCAAACACTAGTGCCTACCAATGGTTGGGATTCTGACGATCCAAAACCTAAACAAACCAGGATAGGTGATGACCTAGAAAGATGTCGTCGACGAAGAAATCAGATCATACACAGAGGAAACACAGAGGTCAGTGACCTGGAATTAGATGAATATTTCGACGAATTTAAAGAAATTGCAGGTAGATTACAGGTGATCTGTAGTAAAAGGAACAATGAATTTGTTTCGGAGGTAGAAGATCTACGAATTTACTGTATGGACGAGGATACAGAACGAAAGTACTTGGAAGAAATTGAAGAATGGCGATGTAGAGGCTTAGAGTATGAAGACCAAATTTCACAACTAAAGGAGCACCTATTGGGTACGTATTTCCATGAATATCATTAACATATACAACGCAACTGCCTGATAATAACATATTAAAAAGAAATACATAGAAATGTCGCATTGAAGTGTTATTCCGAAAATGAAACTTAAAAATTCTCAGAGAAAACAAAATCAAAAGTATTTACGGTTCATGTGGACCCTATCAGTGCATTCATCTACCAAAACGTGCGCACCAATCAGAAAATATATTATAAAAAATTTCGGGTGCCTGCGGTGCGATTGGTCCATGGTTTCATGTGACTACAGGATGCTAGATGCTGACCCACAACATCCGCCATCTTGCTGAATTCATTTAGACCCAAACCACAATTTTTGTTCGCCTCAATTTTCATTGTTTTCAGTCGAAACAAAAAGACATGAGTTCCGATGCAAGAGTAAGTGGTTCAAATTGAAGATTCCATCCTGTTTTTAAATATCTATAGCACGTGCATCTCATTTTCAGTTTGGTCGCCGAACTGTAAAAATTATATCGGATAATTTGTGTCAAAATATTCTGCAGAACTAAACAGAAATAATATGTGGAGTTTAAATATCATTGATTGATTAATAGAGCTTTGAAAGATCTATTTTTTCATTCATCAATTATTTATACACCGATGTCGGCGACTTATATTTCAAAGGTCATTGGTGGGAAAAAAGGGGGGGATCTGTCTTTTCGAATCAATTTGCTATAAAATTTCCGATTTCCATTGAATAAATAGCAGGTTAGATTTTTCTTTCTTACCAAATCTGCCTGTACTCTATTAGGGAATGACCATTTAACTTCCAGGTGTGGGGTTATGTTGTTGTTTTTTATTAAATATTGTGAGTCCCAATTTGATGAAAAAGAATTCTAATCAGGCAGATGAGTACAAAAAATAATCTAATTGATTGCGTTGAACAACTCACAATGCACATTGACAACATGAGGAGCTGCACCATTTGTAAATTGTCAATAAATGAACTTGGTTTTGACACATTTTGCTTCATATCTGTCCAGTGTTTTAATGAAATATTTTGTTCACTTTTTAGTCGTTCATATGATTAAGTTATTGTGTACATGTATCTTTACTTGTAACGATTCAGTGCCCTGGTATGAAAGAATGTTGACTAATATCATGAATATTTAGATGTTTTATATATTAATATTGAATTTATATATATGCGAAAGCAAATTTACAGATCTAACATTGTTGGGTTCATGTTTAGACGAGTTGTATATACATAATGTACACAGCCATGTAGCACCATCGTTGCTGGTGATCCGATGGATAAATCTGTTGTACAGTTGTCACTGACTCAGACGTACTTATAAATATAATTATTTTCTGTGACTGTATCTTGCATTAATGTGTAGGATCCTTTACTATAGATAATTGAGCTGATCTGTAACAATAACATCTCCATGCCTTGTATATAATGTACTGTAGTATGACGCTAGATTAAAACTGATGTGGAACGGTAACACACGGCCACTGAAAGCTTTATTATTTGTGAAGCCACTGTGGTCTAGTGGACGGCTATAAGCTACAGTGCAGGCGATTTGGTGTCATGATATCTCAGTAGCATGGGTTCAAATCCCGGCGAGGAAGAACAAAAAATTTGTGAAAGCAAATTAAAAGATCTAACATTGTTGGGTTGATGTAAAACTAATTATCAGTTATTGCGTAACACTGACCGACCTCTCAGCGGTGATGAGCAACTTGACAATTTTAACCAACATTTATAATGAAAATGTGAAAATTAACACGCTGCGGGATCAAGTATTAAGGGACAGCGGACAATTAAGACGCTGCGGGATCTTCGAAAATATTATGAAGGCGCTGCGTATCGGCCTGGGGAGAACACTGAAGTTTAGACGAGTTGTATATTTATATTTTAATATCATATGTTTAGTAGTAAATACAGTAGTTTTCATATTTGATAAATAGCCTGCTGTTTAATCCATATTGTGCAACTTTGATGCGCACCCTTTATCCCATACCCTTTATCACACCCTACTTTTTTATTTATTTTTTTATTTTATTTTTTAAGAAATATTTTTCATCAAAATAGGTACGGTCATTTGGGCGTGACGCAATTTATTGAATGACGTCATTATTATGTACATGTGACGTCAAGAACGTCAAGTTTTCATATTTTTTGGCACACTAAATGGCTTTATGCAACTATAAAAAATGCAAAACACACAAAAAAATACAATGATAAACAAAATATTTTTAAAACAACAGCACGCAAATTGTAAGGTTACCCAGTTGCTTCGGATAAGTAATTGAGTAGTTCTTTGAAGGCCTTTGAAACAAGACAAAAGTAGAACTGAAGGTAACCCGGTGCTATGGATCAGAAAACAGTTGATATAATATAATACTCTCCTGTTGAAATATATGATAAAGCGTATAAAACATGGTAAAATCCGTATCGCATGCCGTATCACCCTCAACCAATATCAACCCTCGGGC
Source organism: Mytilus edulis (assembly GCA_019925275.1). Classification (NCBI taxonomy): domain Eukaryota; kingdom Metazoa; phylum Mollusca; class Bivalvia; order Mytilida; family Mytilidae; genus Mytilus; species Mytilus edulis. The sequence goes on along the minus strand of CM034356.1, from coordinate 35,164,518 downwards.
CTAAAGCCCTTGGGCTGATATTGGTGTATACATGTATATATACAGAATAATTAATACATGGCAAAATCCGTATCATTTGTCGTATCATATATATATGTACCATGTGTATACCGGTTATATACAAGTATAAATTTAAATAACCTTTAAACCTATGATTGCGCTTTATAAAAACCACAATTTTTATATGTGTGCATGTAAAACAAATGTCTTGGTAAAGTGGTCTAAATACAAACAACATTTTCCAAAAGACCAAAAACAGTGAGAAAGTATTTATTTTAACAAAATGCATTTGACTAACAGGTCGAACAACGGTTGTTCGTAAGTTCTGCTAATATATATAAAATATGCATATTATAAAATGAAAAACATTGTTTGTAAATTGTTTTAAATGGAACAATTATATAGAATTTTTTTTATATATATTTAAGACTGTTTTTGGAGCAACATCATCCAGACCAGAACTTCAGTGTCCAGCCGCAGCAACTGTACAACAGTTTGATGATAGGGGTAAGACTAATTATGCTTTGGTACATGTACATGTACCATACTGTGAATGAATGAACAAAGAAGTTAATATTTTATTCTTGAGCACTTGAAGTATTATGTAAACAAAATTAACTTTTGATAATAAAATCACTGCATCTTTTATGCACCATAGTAGTCATTCCAAAAGTTAATTATTTGCCATCATTCCAATGGGTAGTTGCAGTTCATGCACACATGTTATTTTATTGTTTATTGGAATAACCTGTCTTTTTATTTTACCAGCTATACATGTAATATGCCATATACAACACTCTTATTTTTTTCAGAATGGAAATCCAATCTATTCAAAAATTTAAGTCAGTGTACTGATGTCATTCACCAAGAGGAACATTGTTCATCTGCCCTGAAGGAAGCTGGCTTTGCTTCACCAGAAACTCCATTTTTATTACAACTAGAGAAGTCACTTCTTGATATAGCTTTGCCAGCCTTATCTGATGGGACATTTTACTGTTCATTGTTCAAAATTGAGAACAACTGCTACTGCAGATTTTTTGAAAGTGGTGTTTTGGAAGGTTATTTTTTAGCTGAAGGTAAGTTTTCTAATGAATAAGCTTCACTGTTTTATAACTAATCAATAGTTGTTGGTTACTGAAACTATAGTGGTCTTATATTATTCAAGTTCTGTTTGCATGTTTCTTAATTGTAAGGTACATTCTTACTAATATCAGTAATCATATATACAGTATATCCAATTATTTGAATCAATATTTTCCCCCAATAACAGAGTAGTTCCTTAATGTTGTACAATATATATGTCAAGTAGTAATTAGAATGCAATACATGTCTAAGCAGTTTTTGTGTTGTAAATTTTTTTCAAAGTTATCACATAAGTAATATACAGAGTAAACAGTCATGCAATCATCTGTAATAGTTATTAATTAAAATTGTGTAAAAGGATCTGTATAAAGCATTAACATTGTTTTTTTTAAGCAGTTCATTACAATCTCCATTCTTTTCACATAAAACAAAGAGATCATTTTAGATTTGAAATTAGTTTTTATTGTTATTGATATATTACAGGTATAAGATATGTAAAATCTTACATGGAAGATAATTTTGACAATATTTCAATGGGGAAGTTTATTTGGTGCCAAGTCTCAACTCCAGAAGATATAACACAGTACCATCAAAGATATGCCAAAAGATTGGACAGAAAAAGAAGTCATAAGGCTATGAGTAAGTTTAAAAGCACTTGGAAAAAATATCCAGTGAGATTGTTTGTTGTTTTCTAAGCATCCCTTTTTGGCGTTTTATTGAAATATTTCTTTGTTTTTAATTTTATTGAAATTTTATTTTAACTATCATTAAATATGCAACAAAAATATCCTTAGATTAAAAATTAAACTATCAAAAAACCTTCTATTTGTATCTGATAGGTTAGATGTATTAATGCAAGTCAATTTTCTCATTGAATTTGATCAAATTCTATCCCTTAGGGTTTCCTCATTTTCCCCTATAAAAAAATATTTTTGTTTATTTCAATATACATTTATACAAAAAAAACAAGATCCATGATCCTGAAGTTTTCTATTAAAGTTTGAAAGAACATTGGCATAGAAGTCTTTGACAGAAGTTTCATGAAAAACATCATTGAATATTTAGAATTCCAGAAACCTTAGGAATACTCTTTTGTGGTATACAATGTGAATACATCTTATTTACATTCAATTCATCAAATATTGAATATTAAAAAAGAGTTGCCAGTTCTCATTTCATGTTAATTGCAATGTCTTTCATATCCTATACATGTGACCTACAAGATAAGATAATAGATTATTGATTTCCTCATTACATATTTCAGGTCAACCCTCTGCAGATATTGGGCGAAGATTCAATTATTTGATGACAAAAAATAAAGGAAGTGTTGTGAATGCACACAGAAATCTTTTGGCGAAGGCACAAACAATTAGTCCAACTTCAGAAAACCTCCAGTTTCTTGGCACTGTTTTGCATGTTATCAAAAAGAATTCTCACAAAGAAACAAATCAGTTATTAGCAAGGTTAGAAAAAAAATATTGTATAAGACCAATACACGTTTTTAGAAAGTAAAAATACATATATATATATATCTTACTAAAACTGAGTGTGAGTTCTACTGAAAAGTTTGCAGCTCACAATTATTTTTTTTCAGTAAGATTAATGTATTAAAAGTTTGTAGTAAAAGATATTAAGCAAAATGGTCTGCTTGATTATTTGTAGAGTTAAATGTCGATGAGAAAGTAAAACAACAATTTACCCAATGTATTATCATACTCATTTTATGATTACCACTAGAGACATTTGGATTCATATAAAGATAAGTGCTGTATTTGGCAAGCATCTTTTGTTCTAAATTTGGCAAGCATCTTTTGTTCTAATTTGAACTAGTATTCTTTCAAACGTGACAATTTGTTCTTGTATTTTCAGTCATATAAATATGCATGATACATTTGATTAAACAAAAAATATCCAGTGAGATTGTTTGTTGTTTTCTAAGCATCCCTTTTTGGCGTTTTATTGAAATATTTCTTTGTTTTTAATTTTATTGAAATTTTATTTTAACTATCATTAAATATGCAACAAAAATATCCTTAGATTAAAAATTAAACTATCAAAAAACCTTCTATTTGTATCTGATAGGTTAGATGTATTAATGCAAGTCAATTTTCTCATTGAATTTGATCAAATTCTATCCCTTAGGGTTTCCTCATTTTCCCCTATAAAAAAATATTTTTGTTTATTTCAATATACATTTATACAAAAAAAACAAGATCCATGATCCTGAAGTTTTCTATTAAAGTTTGAAAGAACATTGGCATAGAAGTCTTTGACAGAAGTTTCATGAAAAACATCATTGAATATTTAGAATTCCAGAAACCTTAGGAATACTCTTTTGTGGTATACAATGTGAATACATCTTATTTACATTCAATTCATCAAATATTGAATATTAAAAAAGAGTTGCCAGTTCTCATTTCATGTTAATTGCAATGTCTTTCATATCCTATACATGTGACCTACAAGATAAGATAATAGATTATTGATTTCCTCATTACATATTTCAGGTCAACCCTCTGCAGATATTGGGCGAAGATTCAATTATTTGATGACAAAAAATAAAGGAAGTGTTGTGAATGCACACAGAAATCTTTTGGCGAAGGCACAAACAATTAGTCCAACTTCAGAAAACCTCCAGTTTCTTGGCACTGTTTTGCATGTTATCAAAAAGAATTCTCACAAAGAAACAAATCAGTTATTAGCAAGGTTAGAAAAAAAATATTGTATAAGACCAATACACGTTTTTAGAAAGTAAAAATACATATATATATATATCTTACTAAAACTGAGTGTGAGTTCTACTGAAAAGTTTGCAGCTCACAATTATTTTTTTTCAGTAAGATTAATGTATTAAAAGTTTGTAGTAAAAGATATTAAGCAAAATGGTCTGCTTGATTATTTGTAGAGTTAAATGTCGATGAGAAAGTAAAACAACAATTTACCCAATGTATTATCATACTCATTTTATGATTACCACTAGAGACATTTGGATTCATATAAAGATAAGTGCTGTATTTGGCAAGCATCTTTTGTTCTAAATTTGGCAAGCATCTTTTGTTCTAATTTGAACTAGTATTCTTTCAAACGTGACAATTTGTTCTTGTATTTTCAGTCATATAAATATGCATGATACATTTGATTAAACAAAACATATGAGATTGTATATCACAGTATGTGCAGTGCTGTAAGACATTAAAGAATGTTAATAATGACAGAAAGAATATTAAAATAATGGATTATCTTTTTAGGTACCATGAGGCTACAGGTGCATTTAGATCGACCTCACATACTTGGGAAAACTCCTTTCAGCAGTATAGAGTGAATGGTGTACCCCAACATCCACCTGAATTTTCCTCTCTTTTAGATGCTCCAAGAAGTTCCCATTTCACTTGGCATGAGAAGTGCATGATAATATCTGCTATCCCCAACAACCATTACTGGGATGAAGTAGATCAGGCCCATGTGGGATATGCTAGGATGCTGTCTGTTAGAGATGAAGTAGGGAAGAAAAAACCAGCATCTTTAAGAAATTTAATACTACTTCACTGCAGAGACAAAGATTTTGGTACCATCTATCAGCTAGTTAAAAGGTACAAGAACCCAGCAACAGAAATATCCGCAATCCAGAGTTCAGTAAACCAAACATCAAATCATACTGAAGTTAGTCAACCTGAAGAACAAAGATCTGTTAGAACAAGACGCAAAGCTCTCACAGAGGAAGACATTCTAAGAAATTTGACCATCTTAAATCCAGATTTTATTGAAGAAAACAGATCCACAGAAAATTCATTGTACCAACAGTATAAAACTGCACAAATAGAAACAGGAACCCTTCAATGGAGACTTCACAAACCCCACATTGACATATTATGCATGAATGATATCAACATGAATACTGGAACTATATATGATTTTTCTTATGTTCATATGACTAGAACTTTGGAAGGAAATGAACTACATTATAGTTGTACTTGTAAACTTTATGCCACCCTTCTTCAACTTGCAACTTTAAATGACAATCTTGATGCTGAGATTTATGATGTTAATATTCGATGCTGCCATATTCGTCTTTTTAAGGAAGTGATTGAACCAATTTTTATTAATGTTTTTACTCCAGAATCCATTCCACAACCAACTAAAAGTCAAGAAATTGTTATCAGATCTTTAGAACTTCTGGACAGACCTGTTTGTATTTTGCCATCAACATTGAAAACCAAGAAATTTACTGTAAGAGACGAAAATGATACTGAATCTTGTAATTTTGTTCACCTATCCAAAAACCGTTTAATATGTCAATCTGGGAATGCCAAACAATATACGGATGCTCTCAAAGAAAAGTAATATATCTAGAAGAGACTACCAACATATGTCCTCATCTTGATGCCATGAAGAAGAACAGAGATTTATGGTTAGTTAATCTGGATAACATGGAGGATGACAATGATGATGAAGACGATGATCAGTTTAACAACCAACCCAACTTGGATGATGATGATGCAGAACTCAATGAACCTGTGCAAACTGATACAATTTCACAGGTATATTTAAAGAAAGCCTATTAGATACATAGGTATATGGAGATGTGGTATGAAAAAATAAATAATAATAATATAATTTTTTTTTCTCTGGCATATTTTATTAAAATTCCAGTTAAAAAGTCCTTGTAAAATAAACCTTTTATATGATACGTTTTCTTAAATAACTCATTATATATATTAATCAGACTGTGAAATGTTGTGGGTGGTCAAATCAATCCATGGTCTCATGGATAATAATGCAGAGTTCAGACCACCACATTTTATGGGTGGCCAAATCAATTTATGGTCTTATGGACAATTATATAAAGATAAGGCCATGACATGTTGTGAGTAGTCAAAACAATCCATGGTCTTATAGATAGTAATGTAGAGTTAAGACCATGACATGTTGTGAGTGGACATATCAATCAATGGTCTTATATATAATAATGTAGAGATGAGACCATGACATGTTTTGAGTGGTCAAATCAATCCATGGTCTCATGGACAATTATGAAGAAATAAGACCATGGCATATTGTGAGTGGTCAAACCAATAATGTAGATTTAAGACCATGGCATGTTGTGAGTGGTCAAATCAATCCATGGTCTTATGGACAATAATGAAGAAATAAGACCATGGCATATTGTGAGTGGTCAAACCAATCCATGGTCTCATGGATTATAATGTAGATTTAAGACCATGGCATGTTGTGAGTGGTCAAATCAATCCATGGTCTTATGGACAATAATGAAGAAATAAGACCATGGCATATTGTGAGTGGTCAAACCAATCCATGGTCTCATGGATTATAATGTAGATTTAAGACCATGGCATGTTGTGAGTGGTTAAATCAATCCATGGTCTCATGGACAATAATGTAGATATAAGACAATGACATGTTGTGAGTGGTCAAATCAATCCATGGTCTCATGGATTATAATGTAGATTTAAGACCATGGCATGTTGTGAGTGGTCAAATCAATCCATGGTCTCATGGACAATAATGAAGAAATAAGACCATGGCATATTGTGAGTGGTCAAATCAATCCATGGTCTCATGGATTATAATTTCTCTTATGTGCGTGATTTCCAACAATAATGTAGATTTAAGACCATGGCATGTTGTGAGTGGTCAAATCAATCCATGGTCTTATGGACAATAATGAAGAAATAAGACCAGGACACGTTCTGGGTGGTTAAATCAATCCATGGTCTCATGGACAATAATGTAGATATAAGACCATGACATGTTTTGGTTGTCAAATCAACCCATGGTCTTATGGATAATATTGTAGAGATAAGACCATGGCATGTTGTGGGTGGTCAAGTCAATCCATGGTCTCATGGACAATTGTGAAGAAATAAGACCATGACATGTTGTGAGTGGACATATCAAGTCATGGTCTCATGGATAAAAATGAAGAGTGAGTACCATGGCATGTTGTGAGTGGACAGATCAATCCATAGTCTTCTAGATAATATTGTAGAGATAAGACCATGGCATGTTTTGAGTGGTCAAATCAATCCATGGTCTTATGGACAATTATATAAAGATAAGACCATGATGTGTTGTGAGTGGTCAAATCAATCCATGGTCTCATGGATTATTATGTAGAGTTAAGACCATGGCATGTTGTGGGTGGTCAAATCAATCCATAATCTCATGGAATATGATGTAGAGATAAAACCATGGCATGTTTAAGTGTTCAAATCAATCCATGGTCTCATGGATTATTATGTCGAGTTAAGACACATCATGTTTTAAGTGGTCAAATCAATCCATAGTCCTGTATTTAAAAGAAGCAATTTTTTTTATAGATATTGTGTGTGTCCCGTGGTGTTCTCTTTTTATTTTTGATGGAGATATTTGGTCTCTTATTTAAACTTATTATTTCAATATTTGTTGAAAATTAATAACTAAAATAATATATTTAGGTCAAATTTATAACCATACATGCCAGATAAAAACAAAATGTTTGGGTGTTTGGTGGTGTTCCATGTTGTGCATGTTGTGCGGAGGTGCTCAGTCCAGTGGTGAAAATACTTACCGCAACTTAAGATCCATTTTGCATTGGTGTAGACCGATATCATTTAATATCAAATAAATATTTTGAGGAACTGTTCTTAAATGTACAGAGAAGGTAACGCCTTCATCATGTTCATTGTCTTAATTGCACAGCGGCACTCATACCATATCTTCTTATATCTATGAAAAACAGCTTGAGATTGTAATGTGACGTTTTTGACAGATATCATTTTTTATTGATATATTGTTTATATTTTGTTGAACTATTATTTAGGTAATCTGGTAAATACTTTATGTATAATGAAGACTTCATGTTTTAACTTAAATACCATTTACATTGTCTTGTCTATATTTCTGCCAACCGTACTTTGTGTTATTTTATTAAAGCAGTAAATGTGGGTATTTTATTTCATTATTACCTACATATTGTTTAATCGTTTTAATATTGTATGTTCCAGAATGATAGAAAACGTGTGTTTTCTTACCGGCAGCTTTTGATTAATTATAAGTTACTTTCACTTTCGCTTTTACCAGAAGTCACAAGTATTATTATAAATATAGTGACAATAGAAATTGTATAATTTGTAGACTGTCCTGAACATGCTGTAGTTATATTTTTTGTATGTTTTTCAAAATAGGGATAAATGTTAGAGTATTTTATGTAAAGTTTAGGTAGAAGGAAGTTTTATTTAGATTATTGTAATAACTTCTTATGATCTATTTTTGCACCTACATGTATGTTGCGCACGTTTTCACAGTAATAGGGCTGTGTTGACGTCATTTGATCAGACGTTTAGTGCAAAGATATGTACCTTATAAGGAAGTTTCCTCATTGGGTCATTGATTTCACCCATATTTGGAATTTCTCTCACGCGAAGTAACAACACTAGCGTAAGATTGATAGTATTTTACGTTAGTTCCAGCTTGTCCCTTCCGTCGTCTAGCAACTTTATTTACGTGTCTCATAAATTTCAAGGTACAGTTTTTCTAAAGCAGCCGTTTAAGTTCCAGAATGTTGCAATACATATGCAATATAATTATTTATGCAGTTCATATAATTGTTCCAGTTTCCAGTTTTTAACGGAGGCAGAGATTTAATAATTTTCTTGTTTTCAGCTAAATATTATAAGTTTTGAGAATAAAGTTTGATAATGAATTTTAACTTTAAATAGAAGAAAGGTGTGTAAAGTCGGCAAAAGTGTCCGTTTGTTTTAATTAGTCAGGGTTGCTGTTAATATATCTCTATAATATCGAGGGTTAGGAAAATTGTGACTTATTTATTTGTGTAGTATTTTACTAACTTTAACTAAAGTATTTATATGGAGAGTTGCCGATAGAATCTGTGTTTTCTTGAATGTTGATTTTTGGTGTACCTGTTTTAAAGAATTATCTGTTCGTCTAAGCTATACGAAATATTGTTAATTGTTGATTGCTGCTTAAGAGATTTATATCTGTTAATTCGTGTTCCAGTTGTTATAATATTATGCCCGGTGAATAAAACTTGTTATACACTTGAAGCGATTTTGTGTTTACATTCAAAACATCAACGTAAATTCTAGCCACTAATGTGATACTTATTTGCATTACATATAAAAATACAATCCGTTTTGCACACACACATAAAAAGGAGACTTTTCCGACCTAGAAACTATATTTGTGTGATATGCGGTATGCAGTAGTGGCTGCAGTAGTAATTCTGAGCATTCATATGTCCTGTTTAATTCTTTTGGTATGTTGTTGGTGTCTGTCTGGTCGGTTGGTTGGTTTAGTTGGTTAGAAAGGTTCTCACCGGTTTGCGAACACATTACAGTAATTTGTTCTATAGTAGGTGTTGCAGATTAAATTGAGAGGGGCGGTTTGAGGGGTACTAATCCCGAATCCCAGGGCTTAAAAACACGAAATACCAAGGTCCTGTATTTAAATAAATTGAAATCCTGACATCTCGAAATTCAAAAATTAAATTCCCAGATCCCGAGAGGGTCAATCCTGAAATCCCGAGCTTAGAGAACAGACGACAACAGTCCCCATAAAAGTCGACATTTGAGGTCAATTTCTTATCACTATAATTGGTCAATATTTTATTAGCGAATAGTTGAATATGTAAGACTCTTCCAATTAATGTCAATGTGACAATGGCTCTAACCCGTTCCTTCAGGGCACATCTATACATGTAGATGGAACGGCAGACCAGTTTATTTCCCACCTCATTAGGCAATACACCTTATTGCTAATCCTGGCTGACCCGGACGTTGAACAACAATCACTTTTCCATTGTGGCGTCAGATATTTTGTTTTATGAAGTCAAAATTTTACAGGGTAAGGCAGCAACCATTTGATTTTCTGGGGGGGGCTATGGTTTTTTTTGGAAAAAAAAGTTTGTTTCCAGTTTTTGGAGAAAAAAATAATTTGTTTTTGATTCTGAGAAAAAAAATTTGTTTGTTTCACCCTCAGCTGCCACTATATGTAATGCTGAAATTGAAAGAAAAAAATTGTTTTCGACTTGTCGCAAAAAAAATAGATTGTTTTTCGCCGCAGGCGAAAAAAAAAAGTTTGTACAGAAAAAAAAACCATAGCCCCCCCCAGAAAATCAAATGGTTGCTGCCTAACGGGATCGTTCGACCTGATTACATGTTCGCCCTAGGTTTGTTCGCACTGAGTTTGTTCGCCATGGTAATCCGTTCGCCCTATTTTCATTTATGATATGTTTATGTTACATTAATGAAAGAAATATATATTTATATATATTAAAATGTATGTATATCTATTAACAGTTAAATACAGAATATTAATTAAATAAAATTCTTGGCTGCATTGTTACACTTCATTTTATAATTACTTTTAATTACTGTTGATTGAATTTTTATTGCTGATTAGGTATGATTTGAAATCTTTGATATCACTGATTGGTATATGAATTGCCTTTGATGGATTAATAATGAAAATAACATTTTTCTCAAATAAAATAGTCAGCTTGGATGGGTAAAAACACTGATGTACAAATTGTTAGACATGAACTTATAATCTAGTAGCAGCTAGCTGTAGACAACATAATACATCGTAAATATTCGGCGAAATTGTAGACCGACTTCAACATATTTAATTAAATACACACAACACAACACTATAATAAAAAATAAAAATCAGGGCGAACATACCCAGGGCCAACAGGTATCAGGGCGAACGGTCTCAGGGCGAAACGGAACTAGGGCGAACAGTAACTAGGGCGAACCGAAATCAGGGCGGACAGACCCGGATTCATTTTACAGGAACCTGTGTGATATCCAGTAATGGCGGACAAAATAACGATAAGGTGTATAGCCCACCTTTTGTTGATAAAAAAAGGGGGGGTTAAAATTCTAAAATAAAAATCATGTGTTTGTAAGAGCTGAAGAGACATGATCTTGTTCAAGACAGAATACAAAATAATTATTCTGCAACAAAAAATGCAGGAAATAAAAATAACATGTAAGAGTAAACAAAACTGTTACAAGCAAAAATATACGTTCGTGGGCAAAGCTGCCTTGTGTTGCAACAGCTAAAAATTAGGTGTGTGCACCATGTTAGCTAGGTGCGATCTATACTGTTCAAACTTACTCCTGTTGTGTCGCCTCAGCCCTTTTTCGTTCCGATCTCCATCCACATTCTTTCGTTACAGCGCCATTGTTGTCGTCTTTCATTACTCCACACAGGAGAGCACAATTCGTGATGAGGCTACTCGTTCTTATATGGTAAACCACACCCACGACCAACCGCAACCACGCTTACATTTTAATATAATAGCTGATTGGCTCGCACGTTTTAGTATGTGAACACCCTCCTATGGCTAAAATAGCCGTATTTTCACCTCAAAATTTACTCTGAGTACAGACAAACCTGCGCATCTGTAAACAATTTCAGGCATAGCATGCCCTAGATAAATAAATTTCAAATATGTTTTATGTTTTAGAAAAATAAAAACTTACCAGGATTTTGCCGTGCACTTTTTTTCATTCCTCCAGAAGGTGTACAAAATAAACTAAGTTGGGAAACAGGTTTGAGAACTTCCCCACAGGTAATAATTTAAGTGAGCTGAATTGCTTGACATGGACATGAGATGGACAATAGATACCTGACAATAATTGGTTATTTAAATTATTTAAACTGTGTATCTGAGTGGACCATATCAAGGTAAACTCAACTGTTTGTTAATTTTATCATCTTCTGCAGGGACGAAAAAAAGTGTACGGCAAAATCCAGTTAAGTTATGAATTTTCTAAATCATACATTGCATTTGAATTCTATATATCTAGGGCATGCTATGCCTTAAAACTTTCCCAGATGCACAGGTTTGCCTGTACTCAGAGTAAATTTTGGTGTGAAAATACGGCCATTTTAGCCATAGGGTCCACATGAACCTTAAGGATTATGTACTCTTGTGTTGATTCAATGCTAAACATATGGAAATTATATAGAAAATCCACAGCATTTATCCTTGTGCCGTCATATTTGGCAATTTCATGACTGATAGATATAAGATTATTGCATGCAGTGCTAGCATTGATTTCATTAAAACAAGTTTATTAATGTAGCTATTGGTTAAAACAAAATAGAATACGGACCAAATCAAGTACACCTTTAAGGGTGCGCTCGACTTTAGTGACTCAGCAAGAGATATTTTGAAATTTATAGGTTGTTTAGAACGTTTTGTACAAAATAAACACTAGCACATCATAGAAGTGCAAGTGAGTTATCTATGTTTCAAATTTTATAACAAAAATCTCTGCAGAAGGGGTCATAAACCCTTAAGGTTTATGTAACCTTCTGTAGCCATTTTTGTACGAACTTTTCAAACTTCAATTGTATCAAAACTACAGATATAATGAATAATAGAGATAGGCCAT
>CM034356.1:33720992-33894669 GCA_019925275.1 Mytilus edulis | reverse complement strand
TTAATAACAGACTCCTGACTTGGGAAAGTCAAATACAAAATAAGAGGGATCACAACTAATTATACATCATGTATATATGAATAAAACATCAATCGGTACATATCCAATATCCTATGGATGTAGTGTAAAGACTTCATTAACAGTAACAATTTGTAAGTTGTTTTGAATTCTAAAGAATGATACTGTAGATACCATGATACAGATATACCATGATACCGAGATACCATAATACCGAGATACCATGATACAGATATACCATGATACCGAGATACCATGATACCGAGATACCATGATACAGAGATACCATGATACAGAGATACCATGATGCAGGGATACCATGATACAGAGATACCATAATGCAGAGATACCATGATACAGAGATACCATGATACAGATATACCATGATACAGAGATACCATTATACAGAGAAACCATGATACAGAGATTCCAAGATGAAGAGATACCATGATACAGATATTCCATGATACCATAATGCAGAGATACCATGATACAGAGATACCATGATACAGAGATACCATTATACAGAGATACCATGATACAGAGATACCAAGATACAGAGATACCATGATTCAGATATTCCGTGATACAGAGATACCATGATACAGAGATACCATGATACAGAGATACCATGATATAAATGATAAATGTAACTTCGCGAGTAATCAGTATCCCAGAATCCCTGTTTCAGAGCTATTAGTCAAGAATATTGCCAGCACTTCGGTAATGTCATGAAAATATTGATATATTGTAACGTAAATTTTATGCTATAAAATATTTTAAACAATTCTACTATAAGATATCAACCTTGCTAATGCATCGTTCTGATTCCTTGGCTACATTTCTGTGTCCCTTATGGTTTAGAAGCTCTACATTTGGACACCGAAGAGACATTAAGCACTGAAGAGACTTCAACTGTCGAATGCACATTAAGAGCAGCAAAATAAGCATAGTTGAAGTTATTCCAGTTTTTGTTTGAGCTAACTTTTATAAATACTACTTAATGATAAGATGCTTTTTCACAATTATAATGAATATTGACAAGACTCTATAATGTGGTTTTTAAAATTGGTCATACAGAAATGAAGTTTAAACATCGTACTTGGTTAAACAATGCACAGCAAAGACACACGACGACACAGCCAAAACAGCAAGCAGCAAAATTTGAGGACTTTGGTACCTTAAAAAATAATGTATAATGAATTTTTAAAACGACTCATTTGTTCTGTATGTGCATGTCTCAAGACAGAATCGTGTTATTCAGTGCTTGTCATTTATTGCTGTATATCCTTTTCTTTAAACGGATATTGGTTTATATATAAATCAAGGTGTCAGTATTTAAGTTTGAATTGTTTTACATTTGTAAATCTTATATCTGACGATGCGATTTTTTCACAAAGGAGTGATTTAGACGCTATTTTGTTCTTTGTAGGAAATTTTATATAGATTAGACCGTTGGTTTTTCCGTTTTGAATAGTTGTACACTAGTAATTTTTGGGCCCTTTATCGCTTGCTGTTCGGTGTGAGCCAGGGCTCCATGTGGAAGACCGTACCTTGACTTATAATGGTTTACTTTTATAAATTGTTATTTGGATGGAGAATTGTCTCATTGGCACTCAAACCACATCTTCCTATATCTATGTTTTTTGAGTTGTTGCATTCAATTTTAATTTTGAATTTTGAATCTGTGAGATGCTGGTTTAAAAGATATTTGATGAAGATACTTGATGAAGATACTTGATGAAGATACTTGATGAAGATACTTGATGAAGATACTTGATGAAGATACTTGATGAAGATACTTGATGAAATCTTGATTAGTTTGATATTTCTCTTTTTATTTGAACAAATAAAGAACATCAATTAAAATATATGTAAATTTTCGGAATGAGTAATAAATAAGGAACTTCCTATCTTCGCGAACAAAACGTAAAATTATAAACAATACCAAACTCAAGGAAAAATGTAAAACTTAAAGTCCCTTATCAACTGGCTAAATTAAAAGCTGCAACACATCAAACGAAAAGAAAACAACTGTCATAGTCCTTACTTAATACAGGCATTTCCATATGTAGAAAATAGTAAATTAAATCAAGTTTGATTGCTAGTGAAACCCCTTGCTTGCATGATAGTGGTATACGATTCCATTATATTGACAATATTATCAACAAAACAAATGTATACGTACATGATAGGTAAAAATCTCAGAAATAAGAATACGACAATTAAACTTTGTGTTATAGTAATTATTATCACTATAAAAAAAACCAAATATGCCAACAAAGCAAAACAAAATGGCATATACACAAAGCCCATGGACAAACATGAATGACAAGAATTCAAAAATACACATGTCTATATATGGCCTTTATGTTTAAACTATGTTCATTTTTTTTATGAATCCATCAATTTATGTATCTATGTATAGACATACAATAACATAATATCTATATAACTATTGATCTATTTATCTATTGTTCATGTTTATTTCTTTCTTTTTTTATATAAAAAATATTATTTTTTTTAATTTAAAATTCGAACTGTTCTTGTGTAACATCTCTACTCTCCAATATCTGGAGAAGAACATTAACTTTTGGTATGTTATGAACTCCGAATACTGGATAAAGTACTTTGTTTGAGGCAACATTTTCAAACGAAATAACAGGTTTTTGCGTATTTGAAATTTTCAAAGTAAACTTATTTTTCTGCCTGTCTATAAGTAACTCAAAGGTACCATTTTTCTGCAAACCTTTACTGTTCCCACTGAAGAAATCATTAGTATGTAGTGTTCTAAGATGTTTTGCTCTCAAACAAATGTTGTTTGAAGAACCACATCTGGCAAGTGCA
Organism: Mytilus edulis; assembly: GCA_019925275.1. NCBI lineage: Eukaryota > Metazoa > Mollusca > Bivalvia > Mytilida > Mytilidae > Mytilus > Mytilus edulis. The sequence goes on along the minus strand of CM034356.1, from coordinate 33,891,804 downwards.
AATGACCAACCCTTTTGCTGTACATTTCCAACAAAATCAGATCGATCAACTTCGTCCCTCTGTGAAAGACCTACTTCTAAAATAAGATTAGTGGCCGACAAAACAGTTTTCAAAGTATAGCTATAGAAAACACGGTAATATATTTTCTTTCCATTTCCGAAACACTGGTCTGCAATGACTCCACTATATCTTTGTAGTGCGCCTCTACCAGGAGACCCTTTGGGTGTTTGACTTGACCAGTGGTTGCTCAGAATTGTATTGTCTCTTGATAAATACCGTTTCGCATTTAGAGTAGATGGGTCGAAAGCCATATCCAGTAATACTCTTCTACCTAGGATGGAAAATATACATTTTCAAATTAGTGTTGTTATCTCTTAAACATTCATATCTCATTATTGAAATATTTTGTAAAAGGCCTTAATTCTATAATAATATATGAAAATGGTTTTTTTTTTCAATTATAGCTTCTTCAGATGTTGTTTCACATCAGAAAAATATGGGATTTTGCTATATGAGAGAAAAGTAATTTGAAAAAATTAAATACCACTGTTGATTCTTATTAACTTTAATGCCACAGATTCAAACGATAACAGATAACAATGCATCGACGCTGAAAAAACAACCACTTCTGACATCAGACTCAGACTTCTCTTGAACTGAATTTTAATGTGCGTATTGTTATGCGTTTACTTTTCTACATTGGTTAGAGGTATAGGGGGAGGGTTGAGATCTCACAAATATGTTTAACCCCGCCGCATTTTTGCGCCTGTCCCAAGTCAGGAGCCTCTGGCCTTTGTTAGTCTTGTATTATTTTAATTTTAGTTTCTTGTGTACAATTTGGAAATTAATATGGCGTTCATTATCACTGGACTAGTATATATTTGTTTAGGGGCCAGCTGAAGGACGCCTCCGGGTGCGGGAATTTCTCGCTACATTGAAGACCTGTTGGTGACCCTCTGCTGTTGTTTTTTATTTGGTCGGGGTGTTGTCTCTTTGACACATTCCCCATTTCCATTCTCAATTTTACTATACTATGTTTTAGGTTTTACTACAAAATCTTGAGTAATTATCCTGGAAATAATATAAATTCAGCAGCTTTATGCCGAAGTCCAAAATGGTTTTTGAGATTGCTTATTGTCATGTCGGCTATCAACGACAAAGTCAGCAGTCAGACATGTCTTCCTTTACAACTAGTACCTGAGTTTATTCCGGATCATTTCTAGGAAAGTAGGCTGACATGAAAAGTATACGAGAGAAAAATATTAGAATAGACAAATTTACGGACTTAGTCTTCACTTTCCAAGGATCAAACCTCTTTACCTCAAAATGAGCAAGCTATAGCGAGCTGTCGGTGCCAGCTACGGATACGAAACGAAAGCATTGTGTAATTGCTTGAAAATATATAAATATTATTTGAAATGAGAGCCGAAATATACCAAAAAGTCATTCAACTGTTTCGTGATATTATGTCAAAAAACTATTTAGCATACTTAAAAACCTATATATCAGTAACATTAAAGGAGATATAAAACGGATGTAGAGAAGTCATATTACTACCGGTACTATTTGTATTATGTTTGTTTAACGAGTAAAAGTTTGTTGTGACGACTGATCGAACAAATTGCTGTTCGAGGCTATATTTCTGTTCGGCTTTTCATGATAGTGTATAAACATGATAAAGTAATAAATCACCAAACGATTCTGTATACCAATGTTCTTGCCCTTCTTACTCATGTTTTTCATAGCTATATGTATATCTTTTTAATTTACATTATTAATAATTAAAAAAATGTTATCATCATGTACCTTTGCAAGGGTTATTAGAGCATGTTCTTGTGTCGTTATTAACTTTATTATTACATGTTCCAGTGTGTTGTCTTTCTCTATATTGTGTACCATTTCCACATGAAACACTGCATTCTGACCAGGAAGACCACGTGTCCCACTCACATACCGATATGTTATTATACACTACAATTACACATGCATCTCATGATATAAAGACTCATATTTATATATTTATAATTGATTAATATTACAATGAACATTTTAATCAAGAAAATGTAATAAATATACTCTGATTTTAAATAGTTGTTTTCTTTCTAACCTATGACACATAAAATAATTAACAGGATACTAGTATATATATATAGAGACCTATTGAATATTAAAGATCAATATCGTAGATCATCATCAACGAGTTCCATCATTTGATTCGTGTACATTTGGCGCTAAGTGCCATTGATTTGTAGTTATATGATATTTGACTGTTTTTGACTTTTGATATAACAAATGAGCACATAAATAAGCTGTTGACAAAACTTCGTATTTGTCGAACTACTTAAGACTTTCTACCTAGGAATAAATAACCTTATGCTGCATTTGGCAAAACTTTCCTGTACAGATGTGTAGGACTTTTCATGTTAACATAGAAAATGATGTGTTTTAACTTTGCCACATATACTTGTAACTCTTTTTATCACACAAAATTCGGTTTCCATGTTTATTTTTATACAACATCTGACAATTTTGAACAACCTGTAGCGTGAAGAAAAGCCTGTGGTGATCCACATATGTTATAATATTTTTTAAAATAGCATAATATACATTATATTTTGACAAATTATTAAGACACTTAATGGATTTTAAGTTAGACACCCATCTACCTTAAATATAATTTACACATTTTTGAGAGAAACTTTTTTTCCTCAAGTGAAATATTGAGCGGTAATTAACAAATAGAATAAATACCTTGTGCCTGAATGTTGTACTTTTCAAGATCTTTAGACATGTTCGAATTAGTATTCAGCAACATAAACACAGCCACACTAGCTATGCCACCTCCCAAAAGAAAACCAATAACGAAACACGCACATTTCTTTCCTCGCTGACCTACGATAGTTGTTTGCTTTTTATCACGAGTTAAGTTCAGTTGTTTTCCATCTGCAATCTCATATATGTTAGAGCTGCGAGAATTCTGTTTTTGTAATTCGCTATAATGATCATCTTGTTTAACCTCTGTCGTGGTAGCATAACAATAAGTATTTTGATTATAGCATAGTCTCGATTTCGGCGCTGAATTCACAAAGTTTTTAGATACATATGCTGCGTCTGTATGTGTTGAATCGTAAATATTTTGATTATTACCACGTTCATTAGTAAATCTTTCATATGTTTGATTGAGCTCCATGTTACAATCCCTTTGGTCTCTGTTACAACTGAGCTTGTTTTGATGATTTTTTCCAGCATTTTGAACATTTTGCAAGGTATCATACCTGCCATTGGATATTGGCAAGTGAATTGGTTTTAAAGGCTCATACGTGTGGTTTTCATCGACAGCTGTTTTCGGTAAACAAAGATTATGTCTATCACGAACAGAATGTGATTTTGCCATCACATACACGTTTCCCTTCGAACTTTGATTTGATAATAATGTATTTTTTTATATTTAAAGCATATTAATTCAAATGACACTTAGAACACCGTAACTCAGTATTTTCTCTTCAAACAGGAAGATTTACTCATCACACAGGAAAACAAATATATATCTAGTAAGTAGTTTTCTATTTAAATAGGACATTTCATTTTTCAAAGGATATATACAGATAACGTGACATGTTCTTGTTGTTAGACAATGAAAGTCCAAAGTGATTCAAGATTATATATAGAATAGAATAGAAAAGAGAATAGTTTTATTCACCAATTTGGGATCCTTGAGGGCAGATAACATATACACATAATTATTATAAACATAGGCAATACACAAACAATAGATATGTACCATGCGTAATGAAACAAATAAATATATATACTACAGGAAATACACACAACGAAAAAGCAATATATAATAATTTGATTAGAACTGTGTTGACATTGACTTAAGTGCAACAGGTTAGTGTATTTTCACTATAAAAAGACAATCAAGAGGCATAAGAAATTTGTGCGGAGAAATCTCAATATAAAAAAACAACAAAAAACCCTCCAATATAACCATACAAACTCATTATGATTTCCATGGGCTTATTGAAAGAAAAAGACAACACTCAAAGAACTTATTTTAGGAATTTAAGAAAGTTTTGTTACACGACTGCTTGTTTTGAATATTCGTAAAAAGGAAACATATTCGTTTTCTACCATATTTTATTACCTGAAATTGAATAGGAGCATATCACACTTTAATTATCAAATACATAAGATTTAACTGAGTCATTTAAAGTACTATGAACAAGTACGTTCTGCTTATTTTCGTAGCACTACAACATACAGAACATGTTGTTTAAACTTTTCGTCTCTTGATCAGACAGATAATGGCATATTTTCACCCATGGTTCATTGTTTTTGTAAAAAAAAAAAATGATTTTTAAGTTGTGATCAGCTATTATATGAAAATCAACTATAAAATATAATTCAATTAATTTATTGATTTTATGATCTGAATATCCTTCAAAAATAGGTTTGAATATTTCCAATAGGAGGAAACGTCATTATTAATAAAAAGTACACATATTTCCTCTTTGAATTAAAGGGTCAATGTGATAACTATCATTACAGAAACTATACATAACCAATTGCTTGTTTGAAGGGTTTTCTTTTCATATTGAAATAGTTCCCTAATCTCACAAGCATAGAAACGCATTTAAAATTGATACAGTTTACTGGAAAGATATACCCTTTGCACACACTATATAAAAAAAGGCAACAGTAGTATACCGCTGTTCAAAACTCATAAATCCATGGACAAAAAACAAAATCGGGATAACAAACCAAAACCGAGGTAACTGTAGTCATGCAATTTCAAGAAGTTCATTTTGTTTGCTCTTTTTGATATATTAAAACATAGAAGCTACATAAGTCTAAACAAAAAGGAGAATCCAATGATTAAAAAAGATTAAAAAGGATTTCAAAAGAAAAATCACAAAAATACTGAACTCTAACGAAAAATTCAAAAAGGAAAGTTCCTAATCATCTGGTAAAATCTAAAGCTCAAACACATAAAAAGAATTAATATCAACTGTCATATTTCTGATTTGGTACAGAGCACCTGCAAAGGAAGATGTCAATATGTCTCTTCCGATTTTGATAAATACTCTTTCAATAACAGTACTTCAAATTATAATATTCGTATAATTTGCCCTCAATTGTATAAGGCATTTGAGTTTCCGTTTATCGTGTTTGCCTATTTCTGTTTAGATCAAGTATCAAGGTCCAGTCATATTGCTTCAAATAAAATTTATTTACGTAACACAAAAATCCTCACAGTTACACGGTGGGTATGGTTGTCCTGCGAGAGAACGTTCTGTGCTGGTGATTCGGTCCTGACGGGTGCTGGTGATCAATGAAAAAATGTAAACAAAGACGAAAATGATGATTTTTGACGTTTTCACTCATAAAAAATAGAAGAAAACAGTTGAGATTTTCAATTTTGTTTCTTATGGGTTCATATGTAAACCATTAAAAAGTTGACCCTCTAAACTGTTTAAGTAAGCGTAACACAAACATGCTCATTTTCAGAAAATCTAGAACTGAAAAAATAAAACAAAAATCCTCATAGAGTCCGCTTTCTATACCGCAATCCACACGACAAAACTATTTTGTGAAAAAACATTGCAATTTATTAAAATTTAGCATTTTCTCAATTTATTCATGTCCTGATACTGTGCTGGTGGGTCCTGTCATTGTGCTGGTGGGTCCTGATACGGTGCTGGTGATTTTGGATAAGAATTTGGACATATTTGAAACAAATGTTACAAAATCAATAAAATTGGGCAGATAATTGTTGTCAATAGGATCTATGACTCCTATTTTAGCTCTTGTGCATCCATTTGGCTGTTTAATATGTATTTTCAAATGATCGTAACTTGTATTACATAATTACATAAAAGGACAACATCTTTCGTCCAATATCAGATAACAATATATAGTATCTAAAATAAGAATAGTTTTATTAAGATATTAAATGCCCCTTACATTGATGCTTCAACACTGATCAAAGCCCATGCCGCATAGACATGTGTGTTAGCGCTCCGCATACCCCTCCCCACTTCCACCCAACCAACCCTCCTCATTTCCTCCTTCATTGTTACAGTGGTGTACCAACACAACAATTTATCACATAAAATAATAACACAAAGACACACATTATTGAACAACGAATGCTCGCAGGTACTGAAAGCTAGTTCAAAGCCGCATTTTCAACTAATAGATAAACCATGTTCTCATATACAATCTTGTCGTTTAAAAAAGTCTCAAAACTTAAGTTCACATTTTAATGTTTGATGAAGCAGAACTTTAAAAGTGTGCAGTGAATCTTGTGCTCACAACAGTTATTGTCATAATTATGTTTACATAAGACTTATAAAGGAATTAAGAAGGTACCAAGAAATATTTTACAGTTCAATTTAATGATCATGAATGGAAGGAAATGGTACGGAAGTTTACATAGGACAAAAAGAAATTGATAGTATTTTTTGGCGAAAGACTTAAACGCTTCTTTGCATTGTATAGTACAGCTCTTCTATAAAAGCATACAAAAAAAACTTTGATTGACTTGCTTGCTATGTTTGCTTGGATGTTTTCAAACAATAGGTAGGCGGAGTTTCAATACATACTGGGATTTGATTGGACAAATACAAACTGACAGGAATTGAAGTTAATGTTTATTGTCCAAACAAATTCTAGTATATAGAAAACAGACTACTTACCTGTCGTTTACAAACATCCAAACAATCATAGCAAGCAATTTGATCAATGGTTTGCTTTGCATATATTTATAGAAGAGCTGTAAATTCTAAAAAAAAAAATAATCTTGTTGTCGTAGATGGTTAAATTTTCAAAAAATCTCAATAACTTTGTTGGAACGAATAAAGGTTTTAAATCAAATTTCCGTGGACTTTTTAGCTTCCACCCTGACGAGGCATGTTAGCTGTTCGTATGCTGTTGCATCTGACGCACGGAAACTTTCACATTTCCATCTTCTTTTCTGAAATATTTTACCCAGCTCATACTTGACAGGATTGTTATCCTAGTAAAAGGTGTAACCAATGAATTGAACACAAGTTAAAAATTCCACAATACGATAAAATTCATTTTATGTGTCAATTTGTTCGAAAAAAGTCGAAAAGAAGAGAGTTTTTTTAATGTCATGATTATCTGTCGCTTTCTAGATCTATGCTTAACATTTATTTCAGATGACATGGACTCCTCACCCTGGTGACGCTGCTGCCTTTCATAACTTTATCCGTATACATATATTAATAGATAAACAAAAGGCTGCAACTGGTATTTTTGTATTTAAAATGATTCGTTGTAACGAGAATATTTGTGGTGAATGGAAACTGTGAGGGTCAAAATCTTAAATTGCTTATAAATGTTGCTGGACCCAGTTTCGTTATCTGATCTGAATTTTCTGAAATGTGCAAGGTAGATAGACATTGGCCTTTTGATTTTTTTTACTCGGTAAGTTTTGCCCTAATTGCTTGAACTTTTGCAATATTAAAGCCGATTTCAATGAGTGTGTAGACAAAGGGAATATCTTTGGTTATCTTGCTTGCTGAACAGAAAAGTCATTGTTAGTTTATGTAAACTATCCTACTTTAAGAGCAGACTAGTCCGACAAATGACACATCTTTCTGTCTGTAGGACCAGGCTACTTCGAAAGGAGGGTAGTATACCTTACCTAACAATGACTTCACGGTTTAGCTAACAAGCAAGCTAACCAAAGATATTACCTTTGCCTACATACTCAATGGAATCGGCTGTAAATAAAAACTCGAATACATTTTAACAGACAGTGGTCATGTTTGTTGATGAATATTGTTTTTCCTAGATTCACTCTTGAAAAATCATTTGGTAACATTTGGTCAAGTAATTTCAGAAATTTTTTAAAGATCTTTTTGTAATTGCGGACGCCAAGACAATACATGAACCTCACACGACCCCTCGACACAGGTGAGCTTATATATGATCTTATAGCGATTCGGGTTGATAACCAGTTCAAATTAAGCCAGTTGTTTGTGTGTGTAGATTTGTATTGTTTTAAACTGTTATGACCTTTTAAAGTTAAATGTAGGTGTACATGTTTAATCTAAGAATTTCTTTTTTAAACTTATATACTTGTTTTGTACTCAATTGGTAGTATGAAGCTACGAGATATTTTAATTTTTGAAATTGACATATTCTAGTCTGCCCTTTCATAAAATAGTGATTTTTTTTAGTGTTCTATCAAACTTTCGAAAAAAAAATACCTGATAACCGTTCAGACAAAAAAAATATGTTGAAAAAATCTTACAGATACAGCAAGTGATTCTTAATAGCTATACTATACATTTTTCTTTTAAAATACAACTTTTAAATCTTACGGGAAACTATTCCAAACTTAAGACTTTCACTGTAACCTCGCTCTAACTTATCCCCCATCCCCCCCCCAAAAAAAACAACAAACCAACCCGCAATACTATTGTCATTCTTATAGTCAGCACTAAATTGTTCACGAACAACTGTGTTTTAAGCTGCTAAAGACATATGATTCAAACGCTCAGAAAGTCCTTTGTTCTATATTTTTGCTCTCCATTTTTATGCAAAACCTTTTACATTTTTATTTTATGGGTTATTGTTGAAGGTCGTACGATGACGTATGGTTGTTAACACATACTTCCTTTGGTTTCTTATGGAAATTTGTCCATTGACAACAAACATACCACATCATCTACTTTATATAAGTATTGTATAAATTACAACGTATTTTGGTGATCTTGCAAAATGATCGTAATCCCGAAAATCGTAAACATATTTTCTTATCTTAAAAGGGGGCAAGAAGGGTTCCATTAACAGGCCAATAAATAAGATTACAGTTAATTTAAAAAAAAAACAAAAAAACAATAGGGGTATTTTTTCTCTCATAATAACAGTAACCAGATTCACAACAATGTCAATTTCAAGAGAAGACAACAGTTAATTAGTCAATAACAGTATAGCATCAATGATCTTGAATATATGCCACTTTAAACTAAAATATAAAGGCACAGAACCAGGACATAGGAGCACAGAACCAGGACCGTTTTTCTTATCACCAGCACAGCGTCAGGACAATTCCGTTTATCGAACTTGCACGACTTTTGCAATATAATATTGTTGTAATATACTTTGCATGGTACTTATAACGCATCAGAGAAAAATTAAGCAACAAAACACTCGTTTTATTGCCGTTCTGATACAATGTAAACAAACCCATCAGCACAGAATCAGGACCCACCAGCACCTGGCAGGACCAAATCACCAGCACAGAACGTTCTCTCTCAGGACAACCATAACCACCGTGAGTTAAGTGCAAAGGTTAGTAATTAAAACTCATTGTATGTATTTATAGATTTCAAGTGGAATTTTATGGTTTGTTACATCCTACGATATACCATTTATTGTTAAGTTTGTTAACAGCTAATTGGTACAGTAATATGATCTATGGGCTGGACCTACTTATCTTTTACAAAATTATAAAAACAAAATATATAAAATATGTAAGCATCTATTTTAAAATGGCGTCTTAAGATTAATTTATTCTCCATACAGTATTTGTAAGCCTTTACCATGAGTATATACTGTGTCAACTACAACTGACATACCTGAGTTTTCCCGCTTAAAAGACTTTGTTATGTTTTCATCTTGTTTTGGGTTTTGAAAAGAAATCGACAGTGCCTGTGCAAACTTGAAGATATGTTGGAATAGTTCCATCCACTTTATATTACGGTAGCGAGACAATGTGTGATTGAAGATAAAAACAAATTTATACAGTTTTTCATTCATTGTATAGATAAATTGATAAAAAGAGTATACACATTTATTTAAATGATCCATTTGATTAATTTAAAACTGAACTTCAGTACTTTACGTGTGTTATCTTCATTATTGGATGTTGATATGAAATATTAATATTTTATGGAAAAAATGACAGCACCATGCAATACTACATCAAGTTAAATATGAACTGCAACTTTGTCTTATTGGTCATCGTTTTAAGACTACACTTATTTGTGTAATAGTGTTATTTTATATTTGATTACCTACACAAAAGTCTCATTAGACTTTGATGTATTTTGCATTTATGCTTTTAACAATGTCGTTTGTTTATGTAATTTATACGTGTTTCTTTTTTTCTCGTTTTTTATATAGATTAGGCCGTTGGTTTTCCAGTTTGAATGATTTACACTAGTCATTTTTGGGGCCCTTTATAGCCTTTTGTTCGGTGTGAGCCAAGGCTCCGTATTGAAGGCCGTACATTGACCTATAATTGTTTACTTTTATAAATTGTTATTTGGATGGAGAGTTGTCTCATTGGTACTCACACCACATCGTCCTATATCTATATAAAGGATATTTCCATTAAGGTGGTACCCAACACCTTGACTAAAATTAATTTGGCTCGTTTAATTTTCATAAATTTTTTACAAAATATTTACTTTGACCCTATGAAGGAAATATAAAAAATTCAGAAAATTTGAACCAATCAATTTCTCGGATAGATAGCAGTTTGACAAACACTAATTTTGATCATTGAGAAGCTTAATATTTCCTTAACAACACAACGTGATTAAAACGTTTATCTGATTTTACAGAGTTATCTCCCTGTAGTGTTAGGTACCACCTTAATGATGATAAACTGATAACAATGATAATAATACTGGTCATTACCAATTCTCTGTATCCATCAACTAATGTTGTGTATAGATCTAGTATACCTATTTTGTATGATCTTTCTGAAGACAATAAAAATATGAAGAAAGTTTTAATGCAAGCTATTTATTGTTTAGGTACTACGTCAATAGAGATGACAATTTTGAATACTGTCACTTATTTGTCATATTTCTTTTGGTTTTTTTGTTTGTTAGAAGTTCGTACCATTTACATAAATGACAGATACTGATTCAATAACTTTTGCATAATTCTTTTGCAATATTTGACCTAAATTGATTTCCATCATGGTTAACAGTATGTATAAAACATGTATGCATTTAGACACATTTTGAGGTGATTTTAATGTTTACGCATTTTTCATTATATATTTATTCTGAAACCAATTTATTTATGCATCAAATTCATGTATTTGGTTTTGATGTTATATTTGTTATGCTCGTGGGATTTTGTCTGATGCTTGGTTCGTTTCTGTGTGTGTTACATTGTAGTGTTGTGTCGTTGTTCTCCCCTTATATTTAATGCGTTTCCCTCAGTTTTAGTTTGTTACCCCGATTTTGTTTTTTGTCCATGGATTTATTAGTTTCAACAGCGGTATACTACTGTTGCCTTTATTCTATAATGTGAACACATTTTTTTAAGGCATATTAGATTTTTATCTGAAAACAATAATGAACAACATTAAGCATGTTAAACGGACTCAAAGTTTGCAAGTGTTATTCTCCTAAATTAAATGTTACTTGCTCTTTAAATTGATGTAAAGTCAAAAACAATGTGTTAAAATAAATGTAGACAAAGACTGAGATAGATATCCCAAACTAAAAGATAATTGACAAAATTTGTCCTGCTTTCTTTATTTCCAAAAAAAAGATGACCAACGCATCACACTTTCTAAGTACATATGTACAAAAAGCCATCAATTTAAATAATAAGATATATAAAATATTTACTGAATCATTTGCAATTTAAAAAAAAAAGTACTTTCTGCTTCTTCACGTAGTACTACAACATATAAACATGTTGTTTAGACTATTTGTCTCTTCATCAGCCTGATATGTGACGGATGATGGTTTGTCCTCACCCGAACTGCACGTGGGACTTTGTTTTTATTAAAAAAAATAAGTTGTGATCAGCTATAATATGAAAATAAACTATAAAATATAATTCAATTATTGATTTTTAAATCTGAATATCTTTCAAAAATAGGTTTGAATATTTCCAATTGGAGGAAACGTCATCATTACTCAAAAGTAAATAGTTTCTCTCTTAACTAAAGGGTCAATGTGATAACTAACATTACAGAAACTATGCAAAAACAACTGTTTGTTTGAAGACTGTTCTTGCCATATTGAAATAACTTTAAGTTTCTCAATCTCACAAGCATAGAAACGTATTTAAAATGGATACAGTTCACTGGAAAGATCTACTCTTTTCATCCGCCATATACATGTAGCTGTAGTCATTCAATTTCAAGAAGTTATTTTTTTTGTTGCTCTATTTGATAAATTCAAACATACAAGCTGCAGAAGTCTAAACAAAAAGGAGAATCCAATTTAAAAAAAATTATTAAAAATTAAAATCACAAAAATACTGAACTCCGAGGAAAATTCAAAACGGAGAGTTCCTAATCAAATGGTAAAACCCAAAGCTCCAACACATAAAACGAATGGATACCAACTGTCATATTCCTGACTAAGTATAGAGTACATACAAAGAAAGATGTCAATGTGTCACTTCCGATTTTAATAAATACTCTTTCATAAACAATACTTCAAATTATAGAAATACCTCTATTGTATAAAGCATTTGAGTTTCCGTTTATCTTATTTGCCTTTTTCTGATTAAAATCAAGTATCAAGGTCCAGTCATATTGCTTAAAATTAGATCTGTCTACGTAACAAGAAAATCCTCTCAGCTTTGTGCAGAGGTTGGTAATAAAAACTCACGGTAAGTATTTATAGATTTCAAGTAATTTTATAATCAATTACATCCTTTGAATACGATAACATCTTCAAATGATAGATATACCACTTATTGCTTGTCAAGTATGTGAACTTCTAAATGGTACAATAATATCATCTATTAGGGGGTGAGATCTCACAAAACATGTTTAAACCTACCGCATTTTTGGGCTGTCCCATGGTAGGAGCCTCTGCCCTTTCTTAGTCTTGTATGTGTGTTTTTTTTTTTTAAATTTTGGTTCATTTATATGATTTGGAGTTTAGTATGACGTCCACTTTTACTGAAGTAGTACTCATTTTTATATAAGGGCTAGCTGAGGATCACCTGCTGGTGTGGGAATTTCTTTCTGCATTGAAGACCTATTGGTGGCCGTCAAAAATTATCTGTTCTTTATTCGAGTAGTTGTCTCTTTGACATGTTCCCATTTCCATTCTCAACTTTTCTAAAAAATTTGTTATTGAAAAAAAAACCAAATATATAAAATATGTAAGATTTTTATGGAATTGGTGTCTCATAATGTATATTTTCTCCATACAGTATATGTATGCTTATGATTATGTTATCGTCTCCTTTGCGTTTTGAAATGAATTTGACATTGCGTGTGCAAACTAAACTGTCAGTGGAAGAGATGTCGGCAAAGTTCCATCAACGTATTACGGTAACGAGACAATTTTTTTTTAATTTAAGACAACAAATGGAGTAAAACATAGTATGTTACAATTATTTTGACGGGTCATTGACCATTAAACAAACTTGAGTACTTACGTGTTAAATTTTCATTCAATATAAGTTGTCGTCATTTCATATCAAAACATTTTTTTTAATGGCCGTCCACGATGATATTCCTTATATGAACAAAAATTACTTATATTCATCAGATGTTATAAGATACTTTTATTCTATAGGGCTATTGTTCGCTTATTTAATTACAACGAAGTAATTTATAAGTGAATTTTGAAATATATGTTACATTTTCTCCACTAAATGATAATTCCATTAATGATAAAACTGATTAAAATGATGAGATACTGTTTATATATGATATTCTTTCATCAATCAACCCGAGTTGTGCAATATAGGTTATCAAGTTACAGGATTATAATTTAATGTACGCCAGAACGCTTTCAACTACATATAAACTCATCAGTGATCTCATATAAAATTTTTAAAGCCAAACAAGTACAAAGTTGAAATAGATTGAGGTCCAAAATCAATTGGTTCACCGTTTAAGGATTTAAATTTAAAAATGCTAAAATTCATTGTGAAGCATTTATGAAGTCAATAAGCATATCTAAATATGTTTCGTTTGATTAAATTAAAGCAAAATTTCATTTAGGATTTAAGAAACAGTATTGATAATGTAGTAAACTTATGAAACAAAATAGCAAACCGGCCTTTACTATTTATCGGAAAAACAGATTATATTCCTGCTTATACAAACATTATGCATTATATAAATGTTTGATTCAGTTTAATTGGTGATCGACTTAATTCATTCAGGAAACAAAACGACGTAATTTTCCTTTTGTGTATTGTAGATTAGGTTATCGTTGAGGAATACTTTTTTTTGAGATTTGTGTTGGTCAACGGGACATAATCCAATTTTGAAATTCATCAAATGCCCATAAAACATGTGTTTTACGCCTCCAAGTTATGTTAAGTATACATTATTTGTCCGTTTTCAATCTGAAATTCAATATTTTGCATTTCATTTTTTGTATGTACAAAATGAACTAGTATATCACAAAAATACTGAACTCCAAGGAAAATTAAATAACGGACAATCTCTAATTAAACAGTGTCATGGTATTGTGGTTTGTATTTTAGTCAATAAACACGAATGTTAAATGTTTTGATTTAAAAGTTTAATTCAATTACGAAGTCTAACAATTATTGTCAAATCTCGAATAATATACCGTGACAGTCACACTTGCTTTGCATATCTTTGGAAACTGGTTCTTCTACCTAGAACTAAATTCATTTTACCAAAATTATTAACACTAAAAGTACTCAGTTATTTGAAAATACATCGCGTGGACTTTACCTCAGTTCTGAAAATATCACGCAGAGATAACCTTTACTTCCTTTTGTAACATTCTGTATTTCTGTTTTAATTGGAGATGTGTGTTTGTCATCTGTTTTGCCAAAAAAATATTTGTATTATAGAGTCGAGTGTTTTTACTCTTTTTTTTTCTGTGTATAAATGTATAACTTTGTGTTCTACTGATTGAAATGAAAATGTATTCGTTTCCGTACCTAAAGGAGGGACGAAAGACACCAGAGGTAAAACTTATTAATCGAAAATAAACTGACAACGCCTGGCTAAAAATGAAAGAAGACAAACATGCAATCAATAGAACACATGACACAACATAGAACTAAAGAATAAGCAACACGAACCCCATCAAAAACTAGGGGTGCTCTCATGTGCTCCGGAAGGGTAAGCAGATCCTGTTCCACATGTGGCACCCGTCGTGTTGCTTATGCTATAACAAATCCGGTAAATAGTCTAATTCGATAGGTCACATTCATGAAAGAGAAGGGGATCGTAGTTACGACGTTAGGAACATAAATTATTCGATATCATTTGTGAAACGGTTAGTCCATAACGGTAAACCAACACGTGATGGCGTCCGTAAAAATTTCGAAGGAATGATTTCAACTTCACCATTTGGATCTCTTGGTTTAATAGCTTCCTTGTGAGCAGCAACACACTATCACGAAAATCATGATAGGAAAAACAAGCACGGAAATATTGTATCAATTGGGAGATATACAAGAGTTTGTCCATTTATGGATTTAATATTAATTGAAATTAAATTGTTACTTGTTATGTTTTGCGTCAAAAATTATATCGACACATGAGTTTCTAGTTTGACTAGCTAGTATGTTAAAATACCAAGTTTGCAAGTTACAGTTCAAATGTGAACAGAACTTAATTAATTAAAACAGACAAAAACCCTGTACATTTTTATAATAAGTCTTTTAAGTGAATGGAAACCCGGTCTATATCTCATGATATATTTTAACATAGAATATGCAACTAATACAATAAACAAAATATACACAAAATGTTTTATTCAGACATATAATGATTCAGTTCAATAATTTAGGTATGCATTGTTGCATTTTATTCCAATTTCAAATTGGGATTTAATTATCATATGTTGTGGTTTTTTTTGTGATTCAAATTTTACTAAAGATTTTGCTTGTTTGTTTGATTGTTTGTTTATTTTTAGTTTTTTTGTCTTTTTATATAATTTATTTACAAGAAAAAGCCATGGAGTAGTTATTTGATTTCAATGTAACTTAAAGTAATGTAAATACTTCATCTTTGAGGATGTGTGAATTTATATCTTCATTTATTCAAAGTATTACAGCATGGATTCCGTTTCAGAAGTTGCCATCTAATCAATTTTCGCTACTTTTTTTATGACATTTGAAAACATTAATTGCTTTCTTGTTGAAGGAATTTGGTATGCTTGCAGTTTTTATTCAAAACATTCGACTTTACAGTTCAATTTCAAACATTCATATGTTTACAACTGGAACTATAAGTAAACAAAGAATTATTGTTCGCCACTCAATGTGTGCAATCTAATCACCAATCTTTTTAATATAAGTAGTGTTTGTCAAAGGTTAACCGGTCAAACGACCGAATACCGAGTACCAAAAACGCTAACCGGTTAACCGGCCCTTTTTCAAATTTAATAGATTTGATTTAGATTAATATTGAAATCATTAAATAGTTATGTTTTATTGATAAATTTGTCGTCGTGGTAGTAACTTAAACAGATCAATTGTATATATATATTGATTGCTATTGTTAATCCAAAAACATAAAATTAATTAGAACTTGTCTCTCGGCTCGGGGCAAGATCTTAAGGAAACATAATTAGTAAACATGTTTTTTTAACGGTAATTTAAATTAGTAATACGATTAAATTTTACGATTTACTTCATTATTTCGTTTTTGATCTTATATTGTGTAGACCTACATCTAGATGTGCAACCTCCATCGTGCAAGGCTTTGTCATACTTTAAACGAAATGCTAACTCAAAAACTGTTAAATGCAAACCAATGTGAATGTAATTAATGTAAACTTGAGAGCATGAGTAACTTGCTTAATCATTTCAAATTGAAACACTCCACATAATTTTTGGAGACATAAAGAGAAAAGGAAAGAATAATCGGTTTCAGACATATTCAATTTTACGAGATCAAGAAGTTTTTTTTATTTTTTAATCTGAAGTTGGTACACACGCTATAATAGTTGATCATACATTGTATTTGATTATTAAAAGTCAAACTTCGCTAGGAGTCCTCACAGACAAGTCAAATAATACCAAAGGACAAACTTCAATTCTAAAAGCATAAACTTATGACTTGGGTTGAAGGTTGCCACATTGGCACTTATACCACATCTTATATTTATGTGTAGGGTACTATTGATAAGGCTTTCAAACACCAACTTAAACTACCGGTTAACCGGTTAATCGGTCGAACGATTATTCGAGTAACCGGTTAGGCAAAAGTGCACGATTTGACAACACTATATTATATAAGCCATTATGAATAATCCCTTATTGAGAGATTTCGAACGCAATCAATTATACGATTTTGCTTTTTTTTTAATGTACACAACCTAAGAAAATACATAAAAACCCTAATCAAAATTTCTACATTTATAACATTGTTACATAAATATATGTTCTTTACAGCACCAATATCATGAATATCGAAGGATCTTATTTAATTTGCTGTCCTTAATCTCACAAACACAACGAGAGCTTATTATAGAACAAATGCTCACATTGAAGGATAACTTCCACCTGTGATTCATATGTTAATGCCATTTCCTGAAAACACATTTGACTCTATTTTATTATCAAAAATATTAGCTAGTGATCGATAAGTGTACCCGTAAAAGTATATATTAATATTAATCAGAATAAAGATTTTTTTAAACGCAATAAATTTAAGTGGCAGCATCCGTTGTGTTAATTCCTCAATGTAACTGTTCGAAATATAATTTGTTATTATGTATGAAGTATATTTAAATAGCATAGTTAAAAAAAATCTTCCTTATTTGTCTATGTGCACTCTCATAAATCGTTTTTTCCCCAAATCGATATAAAATGAAGTTTCAAGTGATTTGTTTACTTATCTATGGAATAAGAAATTCCTTTCAATTACATGGGAACTATTGTTATAATAAAAGTACAGGGTAGGTGTATTATAATATTGATATAAAATCAACAAACCGCATCCAAGCTTTGTACACATACCTTCTGAAATCGTTTGGCGTGACATATTTACAAAATTGAAGAAATGAAGATTTTTTTTTAAAAGTTAACAGCTTGTTGATAGAATACTGTTTTTTTTTTTGGCATAACATATGATCCCATATGACTAAGCAATGTTAAATGCAATAAATCAAAACTGTTACACAAAAATACATTCACAAATGAATATACATAGCATCCCATGTTTGATTTAACAAATAAGTATTAAATAAAAAGAACACAAGTCATCATCTCTGCATTTTAATAACACTATACGTACACTATCTGATAAATGTAAACAAATAGTTATGATTTCGACTATTTTTGTAATAAGGATTAAAATACAAAATAGAAAGGAAACAATTGAAAATTATGGTGTATTTTATCGAAAATAGTTTATTTGAACGAGGTAGTGTATTATCTTCAAATAAAATCGGTAGACGTATTAGGAACTTATAATACCCTACATAACACAGTTTCTAAGAAATCATGTGTTAGATGTCGGAAGCTATAAAGTTAATTCAGAATTGTATCGTATCATGCGCATTTTTACAGCGAACAAATTTGAAGTTCATACTTATTTAGGCTGGTTGTTTTAACCCACCGTTTTGATATGAAAATAGCTGTACCAAGTCAGGAATATGATAGTTGATTTTCATATGTTTCATTGGTTGGTTTAATTGAGTATTTGGTTTTGTTAGGTTTTATTGACTTCCCCTCTTGCCTAAATATTACTGCAAATTTAAGTTATCATCTTGAATTACTCCAAATTAGATTGAAGTACAAGTTAAACAGAAAATATAAACAAATTTCATATTGAACGAGTTATCATAGCCACAAACCATAACTACAAAAGAGGGACGAAAGATACCAAAGGGACAGTCAAACTCATAAATCTAAAACAAACTGACAACGCCATGGCCAAAAATAAAAAAGACAAACAGAAAAACAATAGTACACACGACACAACATGGAAAACTAAAGAATAAACAACACGAACCCCACCAAAAACTAGGGGTGATCTCAGGTGCTCCGGAAGGGTAAGCAGATCCTGCTCCACATGTGGCACCCGTCGTGTTGCTTAAGTGATTACAAATCCGGTAAAAAGTCCAATTCGGTAGGTCATATTCATGAAAGGGAAGGGGATTGTAGTTACGACGTAAGGAACATATCCGATATCATTTGTGAAACGGTTATTCCATAACGGTCAACCAACTCGTGATGGCGTCCGTAAAATTTCGAAGGGATGATTTCAACTTCACCATTTGGAACTCTTGGTTTAATAGCTTCCTTGTGAGCAGCAAACCTCTATCAAGAAAATCATGATAGGAAATGCAAGCACGGGAATATCGTATCAATTGGGAGATATATACCCCGTATGCAGGTGCTGCTGGAATGTTGCTACTAAGAAATGGAAAGTTCACAATTGGAAAGCTGAAATCATCTCTTTTGTCGTAAAGTTTTGTTTTCAACCGACCCTCATTGTCAATTTCTAGATGTAAGTCAAGATATGAAGCCGACTTAACTGTATCTGTAGTATCCTTTATCTCTAGTTCGATTGGATAGATGCGTTCCACATAGTCACCAAATTTTGAATTGTTTAGTGAAAGAACATCATCTATATAGCATGGGTCAACTTTTATTATCCTAGTCTATTTATTTCAAATAATTTTAAAACATACAAAAATTATTATAATACTAACAAAACCTATTTACACAAATGTAAAGGAGTAGGGGTATTAATGCCTAGTTTTGGTTCAGGAAAATAAAATGTTTAAACACTGTTTCAAATTGGCACAAACTGTTTTGAAATACATGGGATCAAGAAAAATAAATTAAAAATAAAATATTTCTATCTGATTCTGAACATGTAAATTTGCATATTTAAAAAAAAACTGTTTTTCATCAATCTAATATAAAAAAGAAGATGTGGTATGATTGCCAATGAGACAACTATCCACAAAAGACCAAAATGACACAGACATTACCAACTATAGGTCACCGTACGGCCTTCAACCATGAGCAAAGCCCATACCGCATAGTCAGCTACCAAAGGCCCTGATAGGACAATGTAAAACAATTCATACGAGAAAACTAACGGCCTTATTTATATAAAAAAAAAATGAACGAAAAACAAATATGTAACACATAAACAAACGACAACCACTGAATTACAGGCTCCTGACTTGGATGTGGCGGGGCTAAACATGTTAGCGAGATCCTAACCCTCCCCTAACCTGGGACAGTGGTATAACAGTACAACATAAGAACAAACTATAAAAATCTAAGTATGTTTGATATTGAAAAAGTATGTGCGAACCCAAAAAATAATTTGATGAGATTATGTCAATAGCTATAATACAGCTTCTTTTAAATCATTATATTGTTTTGTGGCCGCGCACAATGTTTCCACATGGAAATAACAATGGAAAACTGCATTTTTTCAGCGTTTTTGTGAATGGTGACATCATCAGATAGAAATATTTTATTTTTAATTTATTTTTCTTGATCCCATGTGTTTCAAAACATTTTGTGCCAATTTGAAACAGTGTTTAAACATTTTATTTTCCTGAATCAAAACTAGGCATTAATACCCCTACTCCTTTACATTTGTGTAAATAGGTTTTGTTAGTATTATAATAATGTTTGTATGTTTTAAAATTATTTGAAATAAATAGACTAGGATAATAAAAGTTGACCCAGACGATAATGTTCAACATTTCAGATTATATTTCTGCTGTTTTAACCACGAATGGATCTTTCCAATGTGCAAAGGTAAGTGTATCTATACCAATACCGCATCGAAATCACACACTTACATTGATAGATACGATTCGGAAACTTTCTCTGTAAGAAGTTACCATGTACTTGTGTGACATCTGCACACTGATATTTACTGGTCGACAACAATTTCAAGGATTCGTTTTATATGTATGAATTGATTTATAAAGGAAAACAATGGCAAGAATGAAAACTCGAAACAGACGGGTGATATAAAATCAAGAGCGAAAACAATACAAAATAGAAAAACAACCATTAACAAAAACATGAAAAACATTACTTAAAAATCTAAGAATGAGCAACTTTAGTCCTACATGTATCAACAGCGAAATTTAAATGAGATCCTTTATAAAGAACAGTTGTTTCTTTCTTTAGTTTATATTGAAAATAAATTTTGTATGGCTTACTCACTGTGCTTAAACGGCTGTGGGTAACATAAGTTAACAAGATGGAGCCGCCTTGCGTCGGTTAGATAATTTTTTTCTATAGAATAACAATACCACGAATGCATTAATTAAACAACTGAATTTAAAAGTTGTATTAATCGTTTAGGGAAACCCTAAACTGGAAAGGTGATTAAATTCTACAAAATAAACGATCACAGCACGATTTTAAAAAAACACTTAGGCTGTCCGTAACTTCAAAACAACTTGTCCGTAACTTTATCATCATACCAATAGAGATGTCCGTAACTTTCAAAGAATCGACATACGTGGATGTAATGTTTAATCTGATGATAGAGATTGCATCGAATACATATTCACAAAACGAAGTAGATGTCTAGTATGATATAATTCATTGTATCGATGGAAGACAAAATTGGGAAAAATATGCAAAAAATCACGATAAATCCGCAAAACTCGGGTTTCATTTTGTATAATCCTATAATGTCTGGTAAAAGCTTTCCATCAAACAAGCATTTCGAAACTATGTTATGAAAGTTAAAAGTTTATTTAAGATCAACGTATATTAAATCGAAAGTATGACTGCGTCGGAAAATAGATTTTACTTATTCATCCTGTCATTGTGTTATTGTGCTATGGTGTTATTTTGTATTCCTGTCTTTTGACTTGGAACATTGCATTTTTCGAAAAGTCAAATTTTTGTTTAATTACTTACATCGAAAAATAAGAGGTGTGTATGAAAACAATATGTTTTGTAGAAAAAATATTTGAGGTTTAAATAAAGATGAAATAACAGAGACTGTAATGTAATATACTTAAAGCCATTTCTACTTATTTGTTCGTACAATAGGAGGTCTGTGAATATTTTAAGAAAAAGAAAATTCAGAGGAATGACCAAAGCTAGTGTATGCAAGGTCACTTTTTTTAGATTAATACACAGGGATGCTTTCGTCACGATTCAAATCAGAGATTATGTCTGTTACATTTAAATAAAGAAAAACAATGCCTTGCAGTGCCATATGAAACAGTAAATTTTTTGGAATTATCTTAACAGTTTTTGTGATTGTTGAAAATCAAATCGAAATTACCATTTCGCTACATCTAATTATATATTTCAGAGGGATTCCTTTTGCTACAAAACATTTCCGTTTCTATTTATCAAACGATTCTGAACACAAACAAAAGATATGTTAGAGACTTTTGCGAAAAGGAAAGAAACGAAAACATATATGATAGGTCTTTTCTTATACGAATGCACCTAAAATGTAAAAAAAAATGTGAAAATAAAACGAGGCAAAAACGAATCGAAAACCGTGATAGCGAAAATTAATATAATCCCAAAATATGTAAGCAATGTTTGCAATGTTGAATACTACTACACTAACTATCAAAACTAGCACACTTCTATTGAAACTTATATTTTAGAGGAAATTAATAGAGGTAAAATACAATCCTTGTGGTTAGGTCCTCTGCTTTTACCTTCCGATCTCCAAAGTAAACTTTTTGCATCTTTTCAAAAGTCTTTATGGTTTACTTTTTGTCGTATTTATATCATCCTTTTAAAGGAAGGAATGATTATAAGGCTTGAAAGTGATTGAAAGTTTATCTTTTATGTCATCTTGAAAAGGGGGCGAAGACATAGTTGTTGATGTTCAAAATTAGAATTGTAGAAATAAAACAAAAATTAATCAGAGTCCAAACAATAAAGACAATCAGGCACACAACAGTCCGAAACATTCCAATAAAAACAAAATATATGGAAAATGCTCATACACGGTACCAAAACCTTAGCGCAAACACAGGACTACTCCGTAGTAAATAAATTCGTATTTTCTTGACAGGGATGTTACAAAATGGATAACAGTCAATAGACTACAACTGACAACGACACCTCAGTCAGATATTGATCATATGAAGGGCATTTGTAAATTCTTATATTTTGGTTGGTTTCAACAGATTAAGGAAAACAATCAAATTCTTGTGTTTTTAACATTTTGTCAGTGAAATTTATAGACAATATTTTTAAGTTTGATAATGTTTATTTAGCACACTCTTTTAGAATGCAAAATTGGAACAATAACAACAGTAACTGGAGGTCGATGTGTTCCGTGTAAAGATAATATGTATGGTTTTAAGTGTCTATACAAATGTGACTGCAATTCAGTCGAAAGGTATGTCGACAAAGTTCAATCAAAAATAGTTAGATAGTACGGTCAGGGCTTTGACCAAATTAAGTACAATGCCATGTAGTTAATTAATATAATAACACTAACTGTTATATTTGCTTTCAATATTAGGGTATGTTTTTAATTTTACTTCTGATATACCCTAGAACATACTTTAAAGATAATGTTATAGTCATCTAAACCGCGATTATTATTCTATTTTAGATTGATATATATTGGAGTGGTGAAAGATACCAGTGGTTTAATATTCAAACTCATCAATCGAAAACAAACTGACAATGCCATGGCTAAAAACAAAAAACAACAAGACAATTATTAATAAACAAGGCACAACAAAGAAAACTAAAGACTAAGCAACACGACCCCCTAAATTTTTTTTACACCTTTCGAGTTCATATTATAACAAACTTAGTAAAAAGTCTAATTCGGTAGGTCATATCCGTGAAAAGGGAACCAGATTGTAGTTACGAGTCAAGGAACATATCCAATATCATCTGTTGAATGGATATCCGTAACGGTCAACCAACTCGTGATGGCGTCCGTAATATGTGTGACGGGAAGATTTTAAATTCATCATTTGGAACTCTTGGATTAATAGCTACCTTGTTAGGAGCAACTCTCTATCACGAAAATCATGATAGGAAATACAAGTCCAGTTACATCTTATCAATTTTGAGATATGTAATCCGTATACAAGCGCTGCTGGAATGCTTTTACATACGAATGGAAAGTTCACAATTGGGAAGCTGGAATCAACTCTTTTGTCGTAAAGTTTGTTTTCAACCGACCTCATTCTCAATTTTTAGATGTAAGAAACACCAAGTTTTGAAAATGATTTAGTGCGAGATCATCATCTATATAGCGAAAAGTAGAGTTAAAGTATATTTCTTACCCCTTTTTTTTCTTTCTAAGAAGTTCTATTAGTTTCACACAGGAAACTCAACATTAAACGTATTTAAAAAGGAGACTTTTGTCGTTCAGTTTTGTTAAGGTTATAAGATAGATTTTGTTATATAAAATTTAATCATAATAGTAGCTAAATATAATATAAACAGTTATGACTACTTATAGTCCTCCATCTTGTCGAAACTATTTACTAATTAGTTTGCGTTGCACATAGTTATGCTTTTCCTAAACTTAAATTGAGGTATTTTAATACATTCATTAAATGTGTTTTATTTATAAGTTTAAATTGGAGTTCAACTAGTTTTTAAGATGCAGCAGCACCTGCGTAACCCCCGATTTTTGTTGGTAGAGTTTGTGTACACGTGGCTTGTCATTAGTTTTCAGTGTTGTGTTTTGCAGAGTGTTATTTGTCTTTCCATCGATTTTTTATTTATACTATGTTTGTGTCAGTTCATCTACTAATTGTGGGTTGGAGTAACACTTCGGTTTCTTCTGTTTTAAGTCTCATATTTCTTCGGTTCGTATTGTTCGTCTTTTGTTATTCTGTTAGATGTTTATGAACTTCATACCAAACTGTTATGTTTAAATATATATGCTTTTCGTTACTCTTTTTACATTTTTTGTTCTAATGGTGTGTTATTATACCTCTGTCTTACTTTATTAGAGTGCACCATGTTAAACCCAACATAATTTTTAGGTTCTTGTCAAAATATAAGGAGCCTGCAAATGATATTTATAAGACACCCCCCCCCCCCCAAAAAAAATGCCTGTATCATGCCAGCCGCATGTAAATAAAGGAAAAATTCGACAAGAACAAAACCACATACTCCATACGTAACAAATAAGTTGTCAATCTAGAAATCAAGCATCTTGACAATATCAGTTTCAGAGAATATTTGTTTGAATAGTGAATTTTTATAAAAATAGATCTTAATATTTATCCGTCCATAAAACAAGATATTTGTATTTACGTTGGCCATTCTTTTTTAATGAAAAAGCAGGACAAGCTCCTTCAATTTGTAGTTTAGTTTGGAATGAGGAATACTTGTAAAAAGTGTAGAAAAGTCAAATGTTTTAATACTATTGTATTGCATGATGAAAGAGTTTTAAATTGTAAATACTATAAATTATCTTTAGGAATTTGTTTGTATTGACATCTGATTCCCGCCACCTCTTGATCATGAATATATAGTTTCACAAGAGCTTTGAAGCCCGTCTTTCATCGCTGATAAACTTTATAAAATTTATATTAATAATTTAGAAAGATGTGTTGTGGAGCACTCGGGAGATCCAAGTCTTATCAAGCATATATCAACTTAGAATATTAAACTCTCCTATTCAAATGTGGGTATGTAATTATAGATTATCGTGGATTATCTCAACGATATTGATTTTCTCGCTTGAGCCGGGACGGCGAAAGCGAGAAAGGCAATCGAGTTGAGATGACCAATGATAATCTGTTTATCGCTATTTTACCTATGACGACGTTGTCAATTTCATGTCAGTTTCGTTAGAAACGCCACGTGCCTGCTTAGTTTCTACCGATAATTTTCCATCTCAAGCGAGTAGCATGATATGAAAAATTATCACAAAAAAAAGATCAAAGGAAAAATGCACAAAATAGCACTTAATAATTAATGTTATATATAATGCGTCTTTTAACATTTTTAATATAAAATAAGATATATGGAAATGCAAATTAAGATAAATCCCCTTTTCCTCAATACAGGTGCGATCCTGAGATTGGATGCATTTTAACTACTAGTACCTCAACGATAACATCAACAAACACAGGTAAAATCACCCGTTAAATATTGTTTTAAATCTCAGGTCTGTTTAATTTTTTTGACACACAAAAAAATGGTCAGTATATAAATGAGCAGAAGAAGTATAATTGATAATGAAATGGATGTTCCTAAATATAGGCAACCGTACGGCCTTCAATAAAAGGAAAACCCATACCGTATGGCCAGCTATACAAGCCAACAATATGAAAAGATGAATCAATTCAACCAACGGCCTAACTAATACAAGGTAATTAACGAAAAACCAATATGAACCAAAGACAGCCATAAAAATACAGGCTCCTGACTTTTGAACAGACACATGTGGCGGGGTTAATAGACATAAGAAAATGTGGTATGATATTATTATTATATGAGTGCCAATGAGACAATTCTCCATCAAAATCATAATTTATAAAAGTTAAACATTATATATAGATATAGTAAGATGTGGTATGTGTGCGTGCCAATGAGACAACTCACCATCCAAGTCACAATTTACAAACAAAAAAACATTATAAGTTAAAGTACGGTCGTCAACACGAAGCCTTGGCTAACACCAAACAAAAAGCTATAAAGGGCCCAAAAAATTTACTAGTGTAAAACAACGGTAAAACCAATGGTCTAATTTATATAAAAAAAACGAGAAACGAGAACCACTTATGAACCACATCAAAAACGACAACTACTGAACATCAGATTCCAGACTTAGGACAGGTGTAAACAATTAAAGCAGGTTTAAACGTTGGAATGGTACCAAACCTTCACCCTCATCTTAAATAGTGTTACATCACAACATAGTAAGACACACTATAAAATATCAATTGAAATGGCTTAGCTCAATCAAAAGACGTAGTAACAAAAATGAAAATACACTGAATGAATAAGTTTGATCTATTATACTTTGTTAATACAACACTAATACATTATTGTGAGCGCCAAACCTCCCCTAATCTGTGACAGTGGTTAAACAACACAACATAAAAACAAACAATCCAAATCAGTTAAGTTTTCTATGTTGTGTCATGTGTAAGATTGTTTGTCTTTTTCATTTTTAGCCATGGCGTTGTCAGTTTATTTTTCGATTTATGAGTTTGACTGTCCCTCTGGTATCTTTCGTCCCTCTTTTTGAATACATAAACGAAAAATATCTAACATAAACAGAGACCTTCCAATGCTCGTCTTTTATCCATCCCTCATTTCTTCCAGCAAAAAATTACAATTTTTAGGCCAGTAAGTCATGGCAGCATACAGTGTTGCTTTAAACTCAATTCATTCTAATATAAACGTATATACATGTATGCTAGATCTCAGATTTTCAACAAAAATATGCTTTCGTATATATCAGTATCATTGATGTTAACTACTCTTCTGCAGAGACCACGGTGTTTGATCAATTTCCAAATGAAACAGTCACTGAAAAACAGACCCCTTTTGTTAAGAAGGGTGAGTAAACATGTAATTGAATTAATATATTAAACTTGTATAAGACACTCTTTGCCTCCATTTTCGCCGTTGATGACAAAAATGTTGGACATACTAGTAATTGAAATATTTCTGCATAAAATCGGCTACATCATTGAATTACACATATTATTTTGTGGGTAAACAACTTAAAACAAACTGCTTGCTTCATATTAGTGTACTGATACTACTATTGATGGTATGGCGACTTCGGATGTTACTTTAGTCGGGTATCCTATATATATATATATGGAAACTAAGCTACGTGTGTATCATCGTAGGTCATAATTAAAGACTGATAACAAACGATGACAATACAATGACAAACAAACAGATGATGGTCAAAACAAAATTCAGATGAAAAGTTATCAGATTTAACAGCAAGAACTTATTTCACAAACACCTGGACAAAATTCCACTTTTCTATTGCAAATTATGCATGTTGAAGGTATTGTTTCTCATGAAATGTAAATAAGTCTTTTAAACTTAGATTATTTAGAAAATGAATAACTCCTTCATACTTCTTGCAAACTAATGTTTTGACTATTTGTTTGTGTTTCATTTTCTATGTTGAGTTGACTAATAAATTCATCGATCAGAATATAATAGATGCTTATTTGGTTAAAAATGCATACTGAAGTTTTGATGCACGATTAAAATTCATTAAATGTAGTTACACACTACTGTTGTTATATATTGTACAGTTTTTGAAATATATATCAAGGTGTTTGTTGTCTGATTTTATTAGGTTGGCATCAAAAGTATATTAAATTTTATTTACACTGAGAAACATGTGCATTTATGTCTTTCAATGTATACAAAAGTTTCTTTAGTCGGTTTTGAATCATAATAGTATTTTTTATTATTTTTAATCATATTTCCAGGAAGTTCAATCAAAGAATGGATAATGTATACAATGTGTATAAGTGGGTTAACTGTTCTGACTGTTGTGGTTCATCTATTACATAAAAAGAGAAAGCAACGATCACTTAAACTAAAAATCAATGAAGAGGTTGTTTTGGAATCCTTTCAACCGACCCCATGTATTGGCATCTATAGAGAGGTCGACGAAAACCCGTTAATATTTGATACAACGGAACTGAATGTTGCATCACAAGCATCTTTTAGGAAATCTGTTAATATCATTTCGCAGGGGAGACAATCGACTTTAACAGAAATCGAAGATGAAAAATCGACAGGGTACCTTGACGTATACTTCGATATGGAAAACGACACTTCAAAAGTAGATGGTCAAATAGTTCACACAGAAAGCTTGTCAAATAATTCTTTTAACTCAGACTTTGCGAGACAAGACAATGCAGAATATTGCAAACCTTACACAATACATCAGAACAGTTGCCAAGAAAACTCAAATGCGTGTGAAGTAATACTTACGGTGCATCAATGTAGTGAAAATTCTTCACCGTTGGAAAAAGAAGCTTCCAGTAATATATATCCTGATATGTTCCAACCTATACAAACCGACAAACAAATACAACGCAAAGCGAACAAAAATCTGCTACCACCAAAAATTACTACAGTAAATGAACCAGCACTACAGGAAGCTAATCCATCGGTTTACAAAACTTATAATTTACAGGATTGCACAAACAAGTTTGTTAAATCGGAGAAAACAATTGACAGTGTTTGTGTAATCGACTCCAACGAAGATAAATCGTTAAATGTAGAAAAGTCGAAAACACTTTGATAGAAAACACTCCGAGATCAATTTGAGTATAGATAAGAAACAAAATTTCTTTCCAAATATAGGATGCAAATAACATTTTAAATGTGAGTGATTTCAGACTGTTTGTATATTCCGTTAAAGACTGTTATGACAAGGAGTATTCAGTAGTACCATACAATAAGAGATTAACTCTTGCACTTACATGTAGTTATCTTTCAATTAGATTGTGTTTATATTCGAATTCTTCATAAATATTTAAACCGGTTGTGTTGCATAACGGGAGTATATCGTGTAATATTGGTGAAATCTGTCACACAAACGAATTAAAAGGAGAAAATAACACTTTTGACATTTTATAAATTACAGGGTGGAGAGTTCTACTTAGTATTCTATTATTTACAAATACAAATTTAAAGTCTAATCTCTTAATTTTTCCTAGCCATCCAATATCGACACTTGTATAGTTTGAATGTTAGATTGACTGATTGATTCATTGGAATTTTATGTTTACTTTCAACACTAAATATATTGTGTTATTTCGTGGCGGTCAGTTGTAGTTGGTTAAAGAAGCGGGAGTGCCCGTAGATACTCTTCATCCTTTGGTAGGAAAACTGACAATCCTAGTCATTAAAAGTTAGAGTCACTTGCACATGTCAAGTGAGGTAATCGAAATCACCACCTCAGTGTTAACTGGCTATTGATCAATTAGTTCGAAATCTACATGTTCTAAGACCACACAGCCTCCCAGGCCCCCTTGAATGTTAGAAGAGTAGCTGCTAACACATTGTAAGACAACAAGAAAGGCGCTCTATACAACACTTGGTGGATATTGTTGTTGGTAAATCATCAGTGCTTACACGTTTGGACATTCGGTATTGAGCATATTGAACGTTCCTGCTTCTGACGCGTAAAAAATATAAAGTGTTGTTTCGTTTGTTATGGCAGGAACATTCTATATTGTTATCGTATTTTAAAGTATAAACCGAATGAATAGTAGATAACGGTAAATATGTAAGGTAAAATAAGCCAAATAATCAAGTATTTATCCCGTGAAAGGTGAAGAGGTAAAACAATACTACAGGGATAAAACAGACATTTGTCCGCAGTAGACATATAACTTGCAACAAATACAAAACGAACGACCAACAACAAACAAGACCACGATCTACAGAAAATAGTTTGAGAAAAAAGTGGAACGCACTAAAGAGTAAATGGATTGGAAAGTATGTTTCAACTCCACTAATGACATCCAATTGTCTGTTGATGACAAGTACATCTGCAATGAGAGCTCACAATCGGTTTAAGAAGAGATAATAAAACACCCAGTCTATAGCTTGTATAGCAAATATCTATCATAAACATATTCACATTTTTTAACTACCATTTTTTTTATATATTAAATGTAATTACAATATGCATGCATAAAAATTCTTAGCATATATACTAGATGTGTTGTTCAATATGAGATTTAATAAAAACTAGTACAATTTATAAAGATTAAAAATCCCATCATACCGTGTTAACTAAATAAGCTTTTTAAACTGATTATGTAAGAAAATAAAGTGTTGTTTATGCATACAAACGTGGTATTGCGATTAAAAAGGAAACGACGTGTGTTTATCAAATATCATATTTTATAGTCAATTACTAGGAAATGATACTCGATGACAAAAGAAGATATATTAGCTCGTCTGTTTGTAATTCGATGTAGTATTCTACATTTTTCTATTCCGTCCAACACATTTGGTCGTCATCGAACATTGATTATGGGTTGCATTACATATCTTCAAAATATAACTTTATATAACTTTTGCATGCCAATAAATTCTGGCTATCAATGCTCGCCATCTTTTTGGCTACCAAATCATACCAAATGTAGATTGAAGCACCCCTGGTAAGTATGTAGACGAAAAGATCGTCTAGCGTAACTAGATTTGTGATAAGTTTTACAACCACGCAGTCGTTGTCATTAGCCATGGCCATTTCTTGCCACTGCTAGTGAACGTTTCGTCCCCGATGATGTCACTAGTCAAATAGTAAACACTTTGCGATGACATAAACTATTAGGATAGTGAGTTTTCTTTTTATAAACATTTCACTTTTGACTTATTCGACACATGCAATTCTACGATAATGTGTTTGGCACAACAGCAAGTTGGTGCGTATTTGTAATTTAGATAGTTTTTTTTTCTATTAGAATTACAGATCTGCTGGCATTAAAGGGAAATATTTTTTATTGAGTAATAGTATTATAAAAATTTAATCAATGATACCAGGCTCATAATTTTGCCTACAAAAGATTCTTCATTGATACTAGGGAAAAAAGTAGAAATGCCAACTTAGTAGCTATATTATATAGAAAGTTGAAAAGCTTTGAGGACGCGAAATTACGATTTATTTTGCAAAATACTGCTTACCGGTATTAGTTATATATTTCTCTGTTGTAGAAAATCATTAGTACTTTGAACAATTCAAAATTTTGCAATACAGTTAATCTATGATTTCACCATATCAATGAAAATTCATGTCAATATAGAATTGATGTGACCGAACTCCATACAGTTGACCTCTTTAAGCTAACGTAATACCCTAGTATAAAAATATTAATTATTTGATAAGAATAAGTATATATAATGTTACATTGCTTGTGAATATTTAAAAAAAAACAACAAATAACCAAAAAAAAACCCAAGAACTTTAAAGTCAAATATGTCGAGAAATGGGGTAATCCAATATTTCACTTATTAGTCTTTCAAGCATTACAATTCATTGTTCTATATAGTTAGATAAGCCTTTTGAAACAACTATAAATTGAACGGGATTTTTGCCTATCTGTAAATTGTATGTTGATGTTCTAACCTATTGTGTATTATATCATTATTTGTTATCAATTGTTTATAGACTGTCTATGTAAGTTTTTATTCGCAAATAGCATTTTTGGAAGTTTGTGATAATAGTCATAACACAAATAACAATAATAACAATTTTGTTTTTGTTTAACCAGGATAAAAAAAAGAACAAAAAAACTTAAAGCTACCAACCTACTTACAGCCATGTTTATTGGTCACTGGCTAATGGTTGACTCATTGGCAATCATACTTTAGTTTCTTACGTAACTATCAAATACAGTTCCATTTACTTTTTTCTTTATTTTTTTATTTACAAATTGTTTTTTTTCTAAATATAATACATTACTTCTTCAGTATTACAATATCCCATTTTCATTCTCCAATTTTTTTCATGACTTCCATATTTGCGAGGCTTATTTTTCGGCCTTTAACATTTTTCAACTTTTCTTGTTCTTATTTTTTTGTATTTTTCTGTGATGATGAGGGTGATGATGATGAAGATGATGATATGTGTGTCAGTTTTGTAATGTTCTCCTACAGCAGTCCTCTCCTAATTCCTGTAACAGTTTATTCATGTAATGTATAACTGCGTCCAGGATTACAGGGCTGCTATAGGTATATTTGATAACAGAAAAAAAAATGTGGACCTTCATCTAATTTACACATAGCTTCCTATCTAGACATATTTATAATCAACTTACGTTGCAGTCTCCTCATCTTCAATCTATTTGTATTACAAACAATTAATCCAAGATCAAACATTATTTTTCTGTTGTACGTACTTCATTTTCTCCTTATTATCGGAAATGTTGAAACAAACCCAGGCCCAAGTTTTCGTAATGAATCGAACGCACCGTCGGTGAATGAAACACAACCACAAGAAAAATTTATATCCATTTGTAGTCTCAACATAAGATCCGTGAGAAATAAACTAAAATTTCTAAATAATTTTTGTGATGAATTTGATATTATTACGTTATCGGAAACACACTTCGATCCCAACATTGCAGATGACGATATAAAACTTGATTCCTTCTCTTCAAATATAGTCCGAAAAGATAGAAACAGCTTTGGTGGTTGTTTACTCATTTATGTCAAAGATGGTATCGGACTCAATCTAATAAATGCACTCGAAACGAAAGAAGACGAATCCCTTTTTGTCAATATCCATGTTAAAGGTCAAAGCTTCTTACTGTGCCACACTTATCGATCGCCTAATTCAGATAATAACTACTGGACACGATTAAATCATGCAATTGGGATGGGTTTGCAGGTCAATGAGAGGATGGTAATAACGGGCGATTTGAACTCTGACTTACTTACTACGCATAATAACAAACTGATTGACACATTAAATTTGTTCAATTTAACCAACGTTATTGATTTACCTACTAGAGTAACGGACCATAGTAGCACTCTGCTAGATCCGATTATTATTAGTGACTCTATGTCATGTTCCTTTTCAAATGTTCTAAAAACTCCATCTGCAATTAGTGATCATGATGCACCTATTGCATTTCTCGAATGTCCAATGTCCGACTTTAAATCTTTTAAAAGAGAAATATGGCTATACGATCGGGCTGATAAATCCAAATTTGCTGAGAAATTAGACGAAATAGACTGGAATACTATGCTTCCCGAAAGCAAAACCACTAATGAGATGTGTGAATGTTTTACAATAGAATTTTTGAAAATAGCTAAAAATGCATTCCTACTAAAATAGTAACTGTACGACATAATGACAAACACTGGTTCAATAATGACATAAGACGTGAAATTCGAATTCGAGATAGATTAAGAAAAAAAGCGATCAAATATAATTGTGAAAATAATATTATGAAGTACAAAAAACAGAGAAATAAAGTAAATAATATGAAAAAAAATCGCCAAAGAAAATTTTGAAACAAATTTGGACTGTCTAATATCGAAACAACCCTCAAACTCAAAAACGTATTGGAAATTAATGAAAACGTTAATTAAATCCAAAAAAGGTTCAGAAACCGAACCCCCTCTCCAAAATATTATAAATGATAATGAACTGAATGATACTGTATATGAAGATGAGGAGAAATGTAATTTGTTAAACAAATATTTTAGTATGATTTCAAAGCTAGATGAAGATCGTGTTGATTTGCCCGAATTTGATACAAAAACTAATAGTAAGTTTTCAGACATCCAAGTAAATATAAAAGAAATAATAGATATTATTCAGATATTAGATCCAAACAAAGCATCTGGTCCTGATGTGATCAGTCATAAGATGCTAAAGCTGTGTCCAGAAAAGGTAGCAGTTTCCGCTCCATATTATATTTAATAAGTCCTTAAGAGAGGGGATATACCCAACTAGCTGGAAGATAGCAAATCTGATACCCATTTTCAAAAAGGGAGACTCATCTCTGCCATCAAATTATAGACCGATATCCTTAATTAGTTGTGTAGGAAAAGATATGGAAAGAGTTGTGTTTAAGCACTTATACAATCATTTAAAATCTAATAAATTAATTTATGAGTATCAATCAGGATTTCTCCCTAAAAATTCAACTGTTCATCAACTCCTAGAAATATATAATTGCATATTAAACTCCTTGGAAAAAAAAGATATAAACTGTTTTGTATTCTGTGACTTCTCTAAAGCTTTCGACAAAGTTTGGCATAGGGGTCTTATATGTAAAATGAAAGCGTATGGTGTTGACGGAAACGTATTGAATTGGTTTCAGGATTATCTACATGACAGAAAACAGAGAGTAGTATTAAATAACTCGTCTTCTTCCTTCTGTAATGTCTCAGCTGGTGTTCCCCAGGGATAAGTTCTGGGCCCTCTTCTCTTTGTCTTATATATTAATGATATTGCTGATAAGCTTACTTCACTGTGTCGGCTATTTGCTGACGACACATCATTCAATTATTCTGGTAACGACGGAGAACAGATTAAATCTGTTATCGATCGCGACTTGAAAGAGCTGGATGTTTGGTCTTCTAAATGGCTTATGTCATTTAACCCAGATAAAACCGAAATTATGATATTTTCAAATATTGAGACTCCAGACCTTAGCTTTTCCTTAAATGGTAAAAATATACCTTTAAGTACATCTCATAAGCACCTGGGAGTTAATTTCAGCAGTGACGCAAAATGGAACAATCATATTGAAAGTATAATTACAAGTGTAAAGAAACACTTAAATGTTCTACGTAAACTTAAATACCGATTATCTCGAAATAATTTAGAAAAACTATACTTAGTTTTTATTCGACCCATTTTTGAATATGCCACGGAAGTGTGGGATAATTGTGGAATAGGATACTCACATAAATTAGAAAATTTGCAATCAGAGGCCGCAAGAATAGTAACAGGTCTACCAATATTCACAAAAACTGAAACTTTATATTCTGAGGTTGGCTGGGAATCTCTTTTTGAAAGAAGAAGGAGAAGAAAATTACAGATGTTTTATAACATGAACCAAAAGCATGCACCAGAATATTTATGTAATCTTGTACCTCCTTGTGTACAAAGTACAACCAACTACCCGTTGCGAAATGGTCATGATATTATTGTTCCATTTTGTAGACTTTCCCTTACTACTGAATCGTTTATTCCCTCTACTATACGTGAATGGAATAAACTTGATCCAAAAATTCGCAGTGTCGACTCTTTTTCTAAATTTAAGAAAGAATTAAAAAACGATAGTCTATTATGTAAAATTGAAACGTTTTATTTGTACGGCCCAATGAAATTAAATATAATCTTGACGCAATTGCGATGTTCCGCTTCATTCTTAAACAATGACCTATTTAGAGCTAATATTATAGATGATCCTTCTTGCCATTGTGGGTCCGATATTGAGGATGTCTACCATTACTTCTTCGTTTGCCCAAAATACACATTATGTAGAAAAACCTTATTCCATAAACTTAACTGGCTATCTGAAAACTTTGTTTTAGATACAAAACTATTAAGTTGCGGACACTTGGAACTTTCGAACGAACAAAATATTCAAATTTTCAAACATGTTCAAAATTTCATAAAAAGGTCAAATAGATTTTTTATGCCTTGATAGAGCGTTATTATTACTGACACGGAACGTCATCATTGTCATCAATTCACAAGTCATCGTCACAGAATTATACGACTTTTCAAACTTTCTTTTTCTCTTTTTACTTTCTATCCTCTTTGTTCACCTATCAAAGCTAGTATTATATTGCATAAATTGTTTGTTTTATATGCATGTCCATTATATTATACTATTATTGTAACTTTATATTGTATTATGGAGAAGACTTCATAAGTATGATTTACTTGTGTCTAATCCATTTTGCTTTAATTCCGCAAATAAAATATGTTTAAACTAATTGATGTGTAGAATTGCTGACTACTGGGCTGGTGATACCTTCTTTATTTATAGAGGAATTTGTACGATTTATAGAACTTTGAATGTGTTCCATAATATATTTTCAAAAGTTAAAAATTTTAATCAACTTAGAAATAAATTTCAGTGTTATTTTGAAAACCAAGGATAACAGTTTAACAAAATACTCATGGAAATAATGTTACAAATAATTTACTTTCTAAATGAAGGAAGTTGATATTTGTGAGACAGAACAAAATTTTGCTGCTTTAATAGTAATGTAAATAATTTCCCTTTTATAGTAGCAGATAAGTTATTGCTTTAGAAAAAAAATATACAAATTACAATTACGCACTAACTTGCTGTTGGAAAACAGATCAATAAATTATAGACTTACAAAACAATGTTTTGAATTATTGTTTCATAAAATATATTTATGACAGAAGTTTTCATGTCAAAGTTATTATCTAAAGTTATAACATCAACTAACTGGAGCTGGATGGCATGTATTACTATAGATTTCACAGCACTCACTTCATACTAAAAATCTTTCATTTCAGCAATTTGTTAAAATATTTTACCAGTTGATCAGTATGTGGAAGAAGAATTCGAACTGCATTTTGGTAAACTGTTTTAGCCATTGCTATTGTGATACCACAAATATTACTGGATAAGCACAGTAATTAAGGTCTCTAGTTGACATGGCGTGCTGTGTTGAAGGCCCATCGGGTCGGGATGTTGTCCATAGATTTGATAATCTGTACCTCAGAAATATAGGTATATAGGAATACAATAGTCATTTTAAGTCCCCGTGTAGCTTACGTTTCGGTGCAAGCCTAGGCTCAGTGTTGACGACCGTACTTAAACCTTATTATACATAATGGTTTCCTTTTAAAATTTGTGATTTGAATGTGAGATGTCTCATTGGCACTCATATCACATCTTCTTATATCTATATAGATATATATATACTCTTTTCAAGCTACTCATTCTTGATAAAAACTAAAGATGTCCGCAAAGAGGAACTAATACTCCCGTTTTGCATTTTAGTTGATACAGTGAAATTTAATATTGAGGTATACATTCTGAGATATCCGGTTGTAAGTCGTTCATATTATATAATCTTGGCCCGTTTCCTAGATCAACACATGGTTAGTGATAGGTTAATCTGAAAGAATTACATTGACCTAGGAACAAAGTTTGGGGTTAGCATAGTACTGTAAAATCAGAAATTACGGTGAACATGGTGAAGATAAAGGTCAGTATTATGCTTCTTTTTACTTACCTTTGTCAATCTAAGTGCAATAGTACAGCGGTTATGCACCAAACACTATTTAGACAATTGTAAACTATTGTAGGGATCAATGGTCAAAATATAGCCAAGAGGGACAAGACTATGATATATGACACGCATCCATGCCACGATGTATCAGCGTACCATGTTGGGTCTACCAAAGTTCTATGGTTCTTGAGTAACACCCAGGACAAAAATCAGACAAGGATTAACTATCACAGGCGACAAAGGTGAGATTGGCCTGAATTTGATATTTAACACACCAAAGATCATGATGCTACTTCATACGAATTCAAGTAGACACCAGTCTTACTGTGCAAAAGATAAGAACCGGAAACGATTTGGATTAGAGCTACTATCATAGGGAGCAAAGGTCAAAATCAAGATCAGAGTGACATACCCAAGCACATGATGCTTTCTTAATCCATGTAAGCATTTTTCTTCTATGCAATAAAGCTCTGTCGGTCTAGTTCTTAGTAAATGAAAATGTCAATTGTATTGAGATCGACATGAATTTCAAAAATTCAAGGATACGCGACGTATTATTTTGTTTAGTACATTTGAACTGTGTACGACAATACTGTTGGTCCGACCAGCCGAAAATAACAGAGAATAAGATGGATGAAGATGAATATTGGCAGCAGATTTCCATTCTAGAATTAATTTAAATTTAAGAAAAGTTTCTTGTCTTGGATTCAGGATTTTTTATCAGTTGTTATACTTCCAGTACTCATAATCGGTTCTTTTTCTCCTTTTAGTTTTTGTTACTTGATAATTTTGTTTTATATCGATTTGATGGGTTCACCCCTTTTCAACTGATTTGTATAATTTGTAACACTACTTCTGGTTGTGCTTGTCTTTAGACTTAGGTATGTAACATTTGGTAAGCGGCGACTGCAGTTTGTTTTTTGTGTCATGTCTATATCATATTTGCATTTTGCCTATTGTTTTGAAAACAAAATCAGGCCGTCGGTGTTCTTATTTGAATTGCTTTACCTTTAATGTTGTCGTACCCTTGCTAAGAGGTATGGGTTTGTTAATTGTTGAAGGTTGTACACCGACGTAACATTTACGTCATTTTGTCTCGGGTGGATAGTTATCTCATTGGAAATCATTCCACATCTACTTATTATATATCAATATGACTATGTTTCCTTATGTCATTTACTATTCCAAATAAACCTACTTTCAAAGACAATTGCTATAGGAATGCAGTAATATATTTCCCTTCTAATCTCCGTATATCATGTACAAAATGTATTTATATTATATGCGTGTTTTATAACTATAATTACATACACTTGATGATAATATCTTACTTCAGACGACCTATTTTCTCGAGCGATGTATCTGTTAGTAGAATATCAAGTAACGACAGAATGTGAAACACTGATTTCGTATGGGAACAAAAGAACAGCATAGGAAAATGGCTACAGTCATATTGCCTCAAAGTGTTAAACGCAAACATAAATATAAGCAAAAATATGTTTTTCAAAAGTATTTCAATAGTTGTGATCATACTAGTATCGCCTTTAACACGGATCCTGAGCTCCCACCGAACAGCAAGTTATCTAGGGCCTCCAAAAATAACTAGTGTAAAACCATTCAAATGTAGATTAAAATTAAAACAGGAAAACCAACGGTCTAATCTATATAAAAAACGAAATACGTGAAACATTTATGAACCACATTAACAAACGACAGCAATGAACATCAGGTTCCTGACTTAAGACAGGTGCAAACGAATGCAGCGGGTTGTCTAACTTAATGCTCTTCAACTTTGTACTTGTTTGGCTTTATAAATATTTCGATATGAGCGTCAATGGTGAGTCTTATTTAGACGAAACGCGCGTCTGGCGTACTAAATTATAATCCTGATACCTTTGATCACTATTATCCAAACTAGGACTAAATCTTAGTAGTTAACGCTCATCGATATGACCAATGACTTGTATAGTAAGAAGGGTTGGAATCTTGTGGACGTTTGCATAGACTGTACATATAGAACAATGTCTTATGCAGCGCCAGATTTTGTGTGATTACCCGTGATGCATCTGGAAGATGCTCAACATGCCTTGATTAATGGCGGACATTTGCATCTATACAAATTCTTGATTTGACAATGTTACTACCCGTGGGAATGGTTTATTTCGTGATCTACACCATACTTAGTTACATGTATGATGGATTATGAATTCGAGTTCTTTGATTTGTTAGGCTAACAAATTGGACCTCGGTATTCTAGTAGTATAGATAATACATACATTTGTACATAATGCACTTGTCTTAACATGAAAGGTAAGTGGATTATAAAATGGAAAGATCATGCATAAATCATGTAAATATCTGTATTAGTGTATAAAGATCATTAAAAAAAAACGTTTTCTTTTCACAAAATTTTATCTTGATAATTATCATAAAACATAACAAAATTATAAAGCAAGTTCTAGAGCAGTGGTTTGCTGGATGAAAGGAGTACTCTAAATGAATGTAATAATTATGTAAGGAGTCTATATTTCGATAAATTATTCCCGTTTAAACTGCATACATAGAGCACAGATGATTTTGAATCAAACCAAATAGCCTTAGGTTCTTTTGTTTCTACTACTACTTTACTGCTGGTTCCATCCTTTGAAAGCAATATAACACGGTTAGAATCTTGACAGGCTACAAATAAATTTCCTTCAGAATCGCTACACATATTTCTTGTACCGAGTGCATCTGCTTCTGAAAAACACCAAATTTTCTTCCCAGTAGATGAATAACAATGAACTGAGCTGTCTGTAAAATCTGCACGATAATATCTGTCCATAAACATGTGCACATACGTAAGATTGCTATTTGACATAGAAACCCTCTTAATTATAATTCCAAATTTATCTAAAAACAAAATTTCTTTGTATCTTATTGCCACAAGAAGCGTATTATTTGCAAAGTCTATTCCCCAACATTGACCGTATACTTCTATTTCTCTTCTTTTTGTGTAATACTGGGTATTGAAAATCTTAATTATCTCTGTTTCTGGAAAAGATACCGCAACTTCGTCATTACCTATATATGCAAGTCCAAAGGGTTCATCAATCTGTCGAACGATTTGTTTCATTGTTCCTAATTGACTGAATACTACTAATGTTTTTGTAGAATACGCAGAAACTATTACTTCCCCACATGGTATAGCTATCATAGATGATATCGTTACACCTCTGTCAAATACAGAAGTGTCATAAGTCTTCTGCAAAATGGTAGATCCACCAGGAGTAGTCTGACATGTAGAAACATTTGCCTTTGATTTTAAATTTCCCGTTTCTTTATTCATAGTCACGTCTACAAATTTCATAATCGTTTTGCCGATCATGGGATCGACAATAAATTCTAAATTGACCTCAGACATGTCTAAACTACCTGCCAATGAAGCTAATATTTTATTCTCTTCGCCAATCATTCCTTCCACTTTTTTCCCGCCAATATATTTGTGTGCATTTGAACCAACATCTTTAAGATTCACAATATTGTTTTTCAAATTGTTAATATCATGTCTCTTAATCTGCAAACGTTTAACAACATTATCAATTAAACCCGTCTGCAATGATATTAAATTTTCACTTTTAGACTGCAGTTGTTTTTCAAGGACATCTATATGATAATTTATGTTTTTTCTGAGCTCTCTTAGTTTTGATTTATGGCTTCCAGCTTGATCAAGAATTTTTTGTTTTATTATCTTTACGGTTTTTTATCATAACATCAACTTGACTTAAAAGATCGCCAAGTTTAACATTGATTTCATCGATTTGATTTGAGTTGTTAGCTTCTTCTGTGACCTTTTGAAAAGATGTTATCCCAAGACATGTGGCATGATTAATAGCAGCACAACTTGAGCAACATGGAGCTTCATGGTTTGGACAAAACAACTCGAGAGGTTTGTCATGGACATCGCATGTAGTCTTTATGGAAGATACAAAAGGATCTAGAGCCTTTAATTTACTAAATGTAATTGTAGTATGGGATCTAGATGCCTTATTTGTTTTATGGTGAATGATGCAATTGTCACACAGCCCTTCTTCGCACGTTGTACACCAATTTGTAGCACTTTTCAGAATGTCTTGCATTAGGCATGGCACACAGTCCAAATGGTCACTCATTTCTAATAATAAAATAAAAATTGTTTGATTTAGCTACTTCATAACCATGATAACATCAGGCATCTATATACAAAGTGTGAAGCATCTAGGTCTTCAAAATTCTAAAATATAAAGCTTTTAAAGAGTAAGTTAACGCCACCGCCACCTCAACTGTCACCGCCGCTGGATCACTATCACTATCTATATAGAACTTTATGTAACCAACGTTCGCAGGTCGACAGAAACGGATCAATTTTTCAATTGAAGCTGTTATCCTTATACCAGCAAAGTAAAGGTTTGTTTGGCTTGCTTGCTTTATGTGAATTAAAGTTTGCTCAAGCATTGTAATTAAGATTGGCAACATCTGCAAGCAAAAGATAGGTCTTCAGCTTGTTTACATTACACATAATACTCAATTCCATAATTCAATAATACATATAAGCCTATCTATTGATTGATTGATCGGAAAACTTATCTAGCAGTTATGAAAGCAATTTTGATGATTTTCAGTACTTTACAACTTTACTTAGATACTTAACATGTCCGATTGCCAGGGGACGGATCCATGCATTTTAAAAGGGGTTCTTAACACAGGATAGGGGGTCCCAACTCAGGGTAAAAGGTGTGTGTGTGTGTTTCCAACCATATGTCCCTATTCAAAAGCACTGATCGTCCCTAAAGAAAGGGTTCCAACACTCGGACCCTCCCCCTCCATTGGATACGCCACTAGTTACGCAATAAAAAAATATAAGCTGCAGCAGTGTGCTTACAGACGAAGAAGAAGGATTGAAAAGGATAATTGTAGCAACGAAATTTTTTGCAAATACTCACATAGACGCAATATTTAAAAAGGTATATACTAAAGCGTGGTGATGATTTGGTGAATCATATTTGCGTTTTTCTCAATTCATTAGTTATGCTTGAATAATTACATTAGATGTATGTTTCACTACAATATGTCATTCTGATTGGCTAACTACACATCACGTGTTATTCCTTAAAAAGTAAAATTACAAAAATACTGAACTTAGAGGAAAATCAATTCGGAAAGACCATAATCACATGGTAAAATCAAATAACAAAACGCATCAAAAACGTAGACAAGAACTGTCATATTCCTGACTTTTAAAATTGTTATACGATGATGACTGATGTACCCATATTTTGACTATTTTATTTATTGTGTCTGTTTAGTTAACGCATCAATGTAAATATAACGGAATTTGATGAAACTGTCATCAAAGTGAGAGGGTTAGCGCTATAAAACCAAATTTAATCCACCATTTTCTACATTTGAAAATGCCTGTATCAAGTCAGGAATATGACAGTTCTTGTCCATTCGTTTTTGATGCGTTTTGTTATTTGATTTTGCCAAGTGATTATGGACTTTCCGAAATTGATTTTCCTCTAAGTTCAGTATTTTTGTGATTTTACTTTTTACACTTTAAGTACATTTTTGTAACACAACACCCGAGTTTGGGTCAATGGGAACACGGTGTACGATCATGCATTATACATTTATAATAAAACATAAATCAAGATCAATGAAATTGGATGCCGTAACTTTTACATTAACTTTTAAGTTATACATGTTATACATGTGATATGCCCCTTTGAAATAAAAAAATATATAAATCTGTCGTTTCTGTTCTCTATCTTAATTTTGTCTCAAACAAACGTTACGAAATTTATACACAAGGCTTATAACCTCAAAATGGTCTTAACTAAGTGCATCCTGCATCTGAGGAAGTTGACTTATGAATATTTACAATTGCGTGCATTACACAAAAAAATTATAAACACATTTGTCTAGATTTTTTTATATAAAATTTCAGAACAAAGTACAGTACTTGCAACCTTAGGCGTTACTGTTTGACGTGAACTTGACTGATCGGTGAATGATCGGTGACGGATGTTTGACTGATCGATGAGTGATCGGTGATCGGTGACCCATAGGATCCGTCAGATAAGTCAAATCACCTATGTGAGAGTTACCCTGACAACTGTCACCGATCGATCAGTAAATTAAATTTATGCACGGATCGGACGGATACGTATATATTTAAAATTCTTATGTAAACCGAACTCGACAGTATTTACAAACGATGAACGCGGACCTCTACGAAGACACCTTAATTTACACGTTAATTTGTAATAAAATTGGTTGCAATAAAAAAGTGAAAATAGTATATATATATGCTTAGAGCGTTAAATTGTTTGTGTTGATTAATAGTTTTGTATTAAATATTGTTAACATCAGAGACATGTATTATATAATACATAATTGTATTATATGACTCTGTTAACATAAACTTATTCCTACGAAAATGGTTATTATTGACCGCCATTCGATTTTTGAACTTTCTATAGTTTCGAATAGGTTGTTTTTTCGTGAAATTAAAAGAATGTCAAAGAAATAATATTAAAAAAATTTTCGCATTGTTTAGAATTACCAAAATTGTTCTTCTTTTATCAAAATGATTTTTTTTTTTAAATCAGTTATTTTTACCATTTTGAG
Source organism: Mytilus edulis (assembly GCA_019925275.1). NCBI lineage: Eukaryota > Metazoa > Mollusca > Bivalvia > Mytilida > Mytilidae > Mytilus > Mytilus edulis. Next base: position 33,847,539 of record CM034356.1, on the reverse strand, counting down.
ACAAGTCTTCTAATCAGAATTGAGATATAATGAGAATGCAAAATACTTAAACTTTTATTTTTGTGGAATAAGAATGCAGTTATTGATTTATTTTATACAAATATTAACCGTCATATGATTTGAGTACTTATTGTACATCAAGATTGGCTGTTCTTCATAAAATACTGCTTACTTTAAGGAAAAAGATACTAAATTTTTGTACGCGTTGCCTAAAATTCAAATATTTCTTCATTTTACTGAAAATTATTGACCGCCATTAAATTTTTGTACTTTTTATAGTTTAGAATAGTTTTTTACATAAAATTAAAAGAATATCAGAAAAATCATACTAAAATTTTGTTCGCATTGTATAAAATAACCAAAATTATTATTCTTTTTATCAAAAATTATACTATTTTATTTGAAATCAGTTATTTTTACCATTTTCAGACAAGTCTTCTAATCAGAATTGAGATATAATGAGAATCAAAATACTTAAAACTTTTATTTTTGTGGAATAAGAATGCAGTTATTGATTTATTTTCATACAAACTATTAACCGTCATATGATTTGAGTACTTTTTGTACATCAAGATTGGCTGTTCTTATAAAATATGCTTACTTTAAGGAAAAAAGATACTAAATTTTGTACGCGTTGCCTAAAATGCAAATATTTCTTCATTTTACTGAAAATTATTGACCGCCATTAAATTTTTGTACTTTTATAGTTTAGAATAGTTTTTTTATTTAAAATTAAAAGAATATCAGAAAAATCATACTAAAATTTTGTTCGCATTGTATAAAATAACCAAAATTATTATTCTTTTTATCAAAAATTATACTATTTTATTTGAAATCAGTTATTTTTACCATCTTGAGACAAGTCTTCTAATCAGAATTGAGATATAATGAGAATTAAAATACTTAAACTTTTATTTTTGTGGAATAAGAATGCAGTTATTGATTTATTTTGATACAATTATTAACCGTCATATGATTTGAGTACTTTTTGTACATCAAGATTGGTGTTCTTCATAAAATATGCTTACTTTAAGGAAAAAGATACTAAATTTTTGTACGCGTTGCCTAAAATGCAAATATTTCTTCATTTTACTGAAAATTATTGACCGCCATTAAATTTTTGTACTTTTTATAGTTTAGAATAGTATTTTCATAAAATTAAAAGAATATCAGAAAAATCATACTAAAATTTTGTTCGCATTGTATAAAATAACCAAAATATTATTCTTTTTATCAAAATTATACTATTTTATTTGAAATCAGTTATTTTTACCATTTAAGACAAGTCTTCTAATCAGAATTGAGATATAATGAGAATCAAAATACTTAAACTTTTATTTTTGTGGAATAAGAATGCAGTTATTGATTTATTTTCATACAAATATAACGTCATTATTGAGTACTTTTTGTACATCAAGATTGGCTGTTCTTCATAAAATATGCTTACTTAAAGGAAAAAGATACTAAATTTTTGTACGCGTTGCCTTAAATGCAAATATTTCTTCATTTTACTGAAAATTATTGACCGCATTAAATTTTTGTACTTTTTATAGTTTAGAATAGTTTTTTTTTATAAAATTAAAGAATATCAGAAAAATCATACTAAAATTTTGTTCGCAATGTATAAAATAACCAAAATTATTATTCTTTTTATCAAAAATGATACTATTTTATTTAAATCAGTTATTTTTACCATCTTGAGACAAGTTTTCTAATCAGAATTGAGATATATTCAGAATTAAAATACTTAAACTTTTATTTTGTGGAATAATAATGCAGTTATTGATTTATTTTGATACAAATTATTAACCGTCATATGATTTTAGTACTTTTTGTACATCAAGATTGGCTGTTCTTCATAAAATATGCTTACTTTAAGGAAAAAGATACTAAATTTTTGTACGCGTTGCCTAAAATGCAAATATTTCTTCATTTTACTGAAAATTATTGACCGCCATTAAATTTTTGTACTTTCTTTTAGTTTAGAATAGTTTTTTTTTTCATAAAATTAAAAGAATATCAGAAAAATCATACTAAAATTTTCTTCGCATTGTTTAAAAAGAACCAAAATAATTATTCTTTTTATCAAAAATGATACTATTTTATTTGAAATCAGTTATTTTTACCATTTTGAGACAAGTCTTCTAATCAGAATTGAGATATAATGAGAATCAAAATACTTAAACTTTTATTTTTGTGGAATAAGAATGCAGTTATTGATTTATTTTGATACAAATTATTAACCGTCATTTGATTTCAGTACTTTTTATACATCAAGATTGGCTGTTCTTGATAAAATATGGTTACTTCAAGGAAAAAGATACTAAATTTTTGTACGCGTTGCCTAAAATGCAAATATTTCTTCATTTTACTGAAAATTATTGACCGCCATTAAATTTTTGTACTTTTGATAGTTTAGAATAGTTTTTTTTTGATAAAATTAAAAGAATGTCAGAGAAATCATACTAAAATATTATTCGCATCGTTTAAAATAACCAAAACTATTCTCTTTTTATTGAAAATGATACTATTTTAGTTGAAATCAGTTATTTTACCATCTTGAGACAAGTCTTCTAATTAGAATTGAAATATAATGAGACTTAAAATGCTTAAACTTTTATTTTTGTGGAATAAGAATGCAGTTATTGCTTTATTATGATATAAATTATTAACCGCCATATGATTTCATTACTTTTTGTTCATCAGGATTGGTTGTTCTTCATAAATTATGTTTACTTTAAGGAAAAAGATATTATTTTTTTGTACGCGTTGCCAAAATGCAAATATTTTGTAATTTCAATTGCAATCAGTTGTTATAAGTGATTTTCATATGATTTTTGTAGAAAATGTGAATTATTCAAGAATAAATCTGCTTAAAATTATTTCTTTCTTTTTAAGGAATGTATTTATGTCTACGACCATTGGATTTTTGTACTTTTTATTGTTTAGGAGTAGTTATTTTTGTAATTTGTTATTTTAAAGGCTTCGATTGTGACAAGAATATAGAAAGTCCATGATTATGATTTTAATTTTATGATGATAAGGATACAAAAATTTAAAATATTGAAAAAAATAGACTACATTTTTCAATAACTGATCCTTTCATTTTGTTTTTCCCGAGTATGTTTGGAAAATAATAAAATCAATTTCGCGATGTAGACACTGGCCGGGTTTGAAAATATATAACCTAAATAAAACGAAAAAGACCATTATTTAATGATGATATTTTAATTTAGGTTTTATCTGTACATTTCTTTTCATTTCAATTCATAAAACTTTGCTAAATAATTAATAAACAAAATGTATCATTGAACGTTCGATTTTCACGAGTCGCCATTTTAATAAAAATTAAACGAAACTAAGATTCCGTAATTTGTATTAGTTCATCATGTGACGTATTAAAGTTCAATCCGTCATCAAGGTCGATCGGTACTATCCGTCCGATCAGTCCGATCAGTCAATTACTTTTACTATAAGTCTGACGGATTGCTGACGTGAGTTTGACGCGAACTTGACTGATCGGTGACTGATCGATGACCGCTGATTGATCGCTGAAATAGTAACGCCTAAGGTTGCAAGTACTGTACAAAAAAATAGATATGCTGAATTTAAATTATATTTGTCATGTTTATCTTTTCCTAATTTCATTTTTGCAGTTTTAATATTTTACTTATTACAATTTTTTTCAGAATGTATAAACACTTTAAAAATTGGTTGATAATGTGTCAATATAATCATGATAATAAATATTTTTTGTATATTTTTTGTCAAACTCAATATCCATTTTCCTAGATTAAATTGAAAAATCAAATATCTTTTTATTTTATATTTTACAGGTAAAATAATGGTTTGACTTAGTGATATTATTATAATTCATCAATAAACTATAATTGTTAAAACAACAAAAAAACTATGCTTTATAAACCTGCAATTAAATATGAACAAATTAGGATGACAGCATACTTAATTTAATTATTTAATTTTAGAGTTACAATAAACAAAATGATAAACATGATAAAACAATAACAGTAATATAATTCCACATCTTTAGTTAGATATTTATATTATATGGTAGTCTAAAACTCACAAACTGTATTACAATGTATATGTGACTGATATTTCTGACATTTATTATTTGTGTTTGTTAACACTATACAACTTGTAAAATTTTATACTTATGCATACTATGCTGTCGTTACTGATGAATTGTATTGTTCAAAGCAAGGAGGTTATATTAGCTCCTTGGTTCAAAGTAATAAAGAATTAATTTGAATAGACTCAATCCTCTTATCAATGCTTATCACCCATTTCACCTTGGCCCAATCTTTATCATGTTATGATGAAGAATACCTATATAGTGTTGGGCGCCCATATTTGCCACATACATGACATAAACCATCTATTTTCACCTATGGTAAATCTGCATTAAAAATTTGGCAACTTATTAATGCAATTTCCAAAAATGATCTTTAACTTATTCTAGCACGTCTGACATTCATATTCAAGTTTAACGTCACGGTACCCAAATTCCACCTATTTCATGTATTAATTAACCCTTTCGCGGCGAGTGTATCCTTGAGGATACACAATGCGCAGGGCGGATGTATCCTTGAGGATACACGATGCGCAGGGCGAGTGTATCTTTCAGGATACATAAATATTGTCCCAATAAAAGCCGTATTTTTTCGCTATTTGCCGTTCTTAACAGTTGAAATGAATGTTTCAATTAAAATCTTCGATATCTGAGGGTATTATTTCAGTTCTTCAACAGCAGTAAAAACATCGTGAAAGGTAAATAAATCAAATCGGAAAATTTTATTTTCTAAAATTAGAACCGTAAACACGTTTTGAGGTCATGTGGGGTTTCAAAATGGCTCCTCTCGATAACGAGGAGTGGAAGTACAGCTGTTTTCTGTGTTTTAATGAAGCCCTTTATAATTCTTAGGTAGTTTTAACTCTATAATAAAAATAAATTGTTCAATATATCTTAAATAAATATGATAACGATCTTTTTAAAGCCTTTGATTCCCCCCACAAATCGAAACTAGACAAGTAAGTTTTTTCGCGTTCATAATTTGCTACAAAAACAATTCTCGATTTCGAGGGAACAGAGATATGGCTTTGAAAAGCTTGTACCCGGGTAACTCATACACTTTGATTGAGTATCGGGTGAAATAAGCGGATAGGGCTGTGAATGTACGGGAGAACAATGCACGAAATTGAAAGTAGTTTAGGAAGTGAAACTTCGTCTGCTAGCATTGCAGTGTGAAAATGTCGTCAGACGAAACTGATGTAGAATTTGCAGGTTCAGTGAAACTGATGTAATTAATGCCGGACAAGAGGTCTTACTTCATGAGGAAAGGTTAAGAAATTGGTCAGAATCGGCAGGGGAAAGATGCCAGTGAGGCCTAAATTGAGTCAAATAATGAGGAAGCCAAAGGGGAGCAGGAGGTTAATAATAATATTAATTGGAAAGGAGATGGTGGTGATTGGTGGCACAAACAATGAGATTAGTAGTTTTGAAAAAGGTCTACACAAATATTTGCCCCTTGTGGGAATACTGGGCTAAGTCATGTCATGGGTGCTGAAAAGGAGGTGTCAGATTTCGGGCAACTTTATATATGGACAATCCTTTTCTTGAATGCATTCTAAATCAACAAAACTGATAACTTTAAGCTTTCCACTGATTTTTATAGGTGCTGTTATGTCACTATCCCAGATAAGGGGGAAAGGTTGAGCGCTCATAAACACGTGTAACCCTGCCACACTCATTATGTGCCTGTCCCAAGTCAGGAGCATGTAGTTCACTGGTTGTTGTTGGTTCATGTTTGTCATTTTCATTTTAGATTAATTGTTTTGTAATCAAGTACATGTAGCTATATATATAGGCAGTTAGTTTTCTCAGTCGAATTGTTAAATATTTCTCATGTCTGGCGGGCCTTTAATAGCTTACTTTACATTATGGGTTTTTCTCAATGATAAAGGCCATATGGTTGCCTATAATAGCTTACATCCACTGTATTTGAACTTTGGTGGATACATGTAGTTGTCTTATTGGCAATCATACTTCATCTCCCTATTTTTATATTCACTAAAAAGGCAAAGGCCAAATGACAACAAAATGCCTTTGAGCTACAAATCAGAAATGAAAGCATTTCTTGGTCTTGCATACCATTTACTAAGTTGTATTGGTTAACAGATCCAATAATGGTCACCTCAATATTTTTCTTGTACAATGATTAGGGACAGGTATACCCATATTTTATGGTACCTTCATTTCTCTAACCATCATGGTAAATGAAACTTGATTACATGAACAAAGTGTTGATCCTTTCTGTTATATTAAACCTGTTGTTTCATTAGTTGAAACTCCAAAGAACAAAACAAATGTATCAATCTTGTTTAAATATAATATATATATTGGTCAAGTTAAATGTGTAATAAATGTTGGCCAGTTCGCAAGATTAGAGGTTAAACTACCCTTTGCCATTGTTGACTACACTTCAAACAGGAGTGGCTGACCAATACATCCAGTATTATTGTTATTATCAAAAAACCTTGCAATGGATCAAAAAAGTATGTTTCATTTTACATGGGATAGTTAAATTTGTAATGCCTACATGTTATTTACCATTCGTCCAACCTAAAATTTCTTCAGTTTTCTTGTTTGCTGGTAAAAAGGATTGATAAATAGATATTTTGTGCTGGGGTAAGCAGGGGTAGGCCATTACTAGACATAAGTTCACACACATGCCTTCAAACTGGAACAATAAAGAGAGCAGTCAAGTTTGCTGTATTTAATTTGTTCTTGTTGTTTGTTAAAATTTTATTGTTGAAAGTTCATAATTTAGTTATCAAATTCTCTTAGTTAATTGTAATACTGATTATATAAATGGGAAGATGTTGCTCAATTTTTTATCAAAATCTAAATTTTTGTGACTTGATATGGGAAAAATGAAACTGCACTGAATTATCAAGAAAGGATGAAACATATGACAGATATGTGTACATATGTAATGAGAGTAGAAATTCATTGTGTAAGTGATTTTCTTCACATGATTACAATGTACATGTATTTATGATAACTAAAGTATCTATCATAATTAAAATAGTAATTTAATATATTTTATATACTCAGTGATTAAAAGTTTTTCAAATTACACAATCAGAAAATCTAGAACAAAGCTGTTGCTTATTCGTAATAGAGGAAGTTGAAAAAAACACCAAACCTTTGAAAAAAAGACCAACTACAAAAGTACTTGTATATAGTGGTTAACCCTGATAAATTAATTAATCTATTTTGTTTTATCTACTTATAAAAGATAATCATGACCAACTATATTCTGCTTTGTTATTCTTCTAAAATAGGCAGCATGGACTAATTGAACCATAGACGTACATGTATATATGTCTGATTGAATCTGAGACTACTATAACATAGTAGTCTCAGATTGAATCAAAATTCTTTTTTTTAGCAGTTTTTTTTTTTTTTTTTTATAAAGTATTGTAATGTTTTACCAGGGAAAATGAAACAACAAACTTATCTTTTTTGTTTGATAACACTCTTTAATACCAGTGTTCACAATATAAAGCATCGGTCACGAAATTAATTCAGGCTGGGGAATCTGAGCGTGCAAATTTGCCTCGGCCACAGAAACCGGCGGAAAAAATAAAATCAGTAGTGAAAGTGTTAAGCAAAATTGCAGCGGAAATCTTACAAGATTTCCTAGAGACTAATCTATTTGTATTTTTATGACTTGATACTATGCACGGCTTTAAAAATAGGTAAACATATTTAGATATACACAAATTGTTCACAGTATGTATCAAGAGATGAAGTGTTTACTGAAAAAGCAAAATGTACAGAAACATCGCCATGACACGTCATCAAAACCTCATCTTTATAAAATTAGCAAATACAATATATTACAAGTATCCTTTTCTTAAAAAATGAAGAGTAAGCATGGAATTATATTTTTAATTATTCAAAATGTTTGAAGAAATTAAACCAGTTGAAAGCTCTGTTATTCGACTTTTGACAATGCAAATTTAAGCATGGATGCAATTTGGGTACTCCTCATTACAGGATCATTGATGGTTTTGGGGGTCAGTACAGACCATTTTTATATGATTCATATAATATAGCATAGTGATTCAAAATTATATTGGTGAAACCATAAGTAAATAATGATACATCTACAAAATAAACACATAATGAAAACTCTTGTCTGAAGCATAAATAAACGTAGGTTAAAACACTGTCCAAATAGGTGCAATTTTGGTACCCTCAGGTTACAGTTTAAAGCCGGAACTTGAGAAGGAATAAAAAGAATTACGCTTTCACCGAAATATTCTATGAATAAAAGATATACAAAACGATTTACTGAAGTTTGCATGTACTTTAATTAATTATGAACGCCTAATTAACCTTAAAATTGAATGCATTGTTACACTAGTTTAAGCAGTATAACACCATAAAAAATCTTGTTATTGTAATATATAAGTTTGTTTTTATGATATGACTTTGTTCTTGTATTTCTCGGGAAATCATGGTGCCCGAAAATTAAAATACTCTAATTTAAGGATGTACTTAGGTGAGGTTACATGTAGCTGAAAATTAATAAATCAAGAATTAAAAATTAATACTATACATGCTTTAAGCTGGTAGAGCATTCTTTAAGGATAAAATTATGCTAAACATATTGATAGATCATGAACCTCCTTTTCGAGTTATTTGAGATTTTAAACATGGCAGGAAAAGGCTGACTCGGACTTTTACCTTATGTTTGCATAGGTATTATTTGCAGGGGTTAAAAAATTCACTAGCCCGACGCCCGGGACTAGATCATTTACGCCTCGGGCAATTAAGATGTGTAATCCGATATGCCCGACGGACTAGTAACAAAAAGTTATTGACGTTTCCAAAATAGAAAGTGAAAAATCCCTTCATCACTATTCTATGTTAGCCAATTCGATTCAATTAAATCATCTGGGATTCCAAGAATTTGAACTGGTTTGTACAGGTCCTGTTGTACATATTTTGAAAATAGAACAAATAAATCTGGCATGTCTGGGTGGCCTGGTATCATGTGTTGATCGCAATTCTCGTACTTTAAATATCGATTTCTCATACCATGGCTTGGGGTGTTGTACATTGCTTATCGTGCCCAGATTTTCAATTAACAGTATTTGGGGGTATGATGTTTTGATTGGTATTGACCTGTCTTGTTGCACAGCTCTTGAGCACGAAACCATGCAACAAAATATTTCTTAATATTTTAGTACGGGAACCCCAGGAACTTCGTCAGTTTCAAAATGAAAAATGATAGATGAAAGGAGTAACGAAGCTGAAAATTCATCCCCCAAAAATGCTAAATACGACATGGAAAATTCGCGGAAAAAAATTAATAGTGTCCAGGACAGAAGGGCTGCCAAGTCTTTAGCGCGAGACTCACACATGTTCATGCTTATTTGGCGGCATTTTTCTTTGAACTATCGTTTTTCTCTTTGATCTTTACAATTTGGCCAAAAAATCACGAATTCACTTCCTGAAAAGTTGGCAGAACTGGGACACAATGATTCCCCTGGCAAGGTTGGCTGTTGCTGATGAAAAAAACAGACAATACTCTGTGAATATTGCCGTTAGTTGCCCCAAACACGCAAAAAAAAGTCTGCTTTGAATATGGGAACAACTAAGTTAGGTGAAGCACCAAAAGAATAAATAACAGACCAATCAAAGTTATTAAATACAGTGTATAATGTCTCCTTCAAAACAAAGGACACCCACTTTGTATTTTGCAGCAAACTCTTGATTTTTAAGGCATGATAGGGCTAGCAGGTCAGTTTTGATGGACTAGCAGTTCTTACTACAGGGCTAGTAAAATCCTGCTGCCAATAAGTCCTGGGCTACTTAGCTGTAACAAAAAAATTTTAACCCCTGATTTGTGACCCAAAACAAAAGAAACAAAATTAACAATCTTCTAAAATTTTGGTAAATGACCTTTCATGAGCTATTTAGTCTCATATGAAAAAATAAATGGGTGTTATGGGGCAAAATATTTTACCTTGTTTTGTATGGAAAAACCCCAAGGTGTTTAAAAATTTGACATGAATTCCAAAATCACACCCAAGTACATCCTTAAACTGTTAAACAGTATATCACCATGAAAAATCTTGTTATTGTGAAATATAAAGGAGTAGGTCCGGTAAGGGCCGATTTTGGCCCCAAATTTCAGTTTCATCTAACGAGATATTTTGGACACTTTTTAAACACTTAAGTGTCTATTTCAATTGATTCGATTAGTTTATGTAAAAGATTTTAACTGATTCAGTCATTAAAAACGCTCCGATTGAAGCTTAAATATGAAAAATTAATCTATCAAATATGCCAAAAAACGTCACTTTTCAGATGGTTTTCGTCAAAAGTGAAAGTGGCCGCATCCGTGTTCATCCTCAACTTTTATATATGTTATGTATTATCATCAAATACAACTTACATTTCAATATTATGAATGAACACGAATGCGGCCACTTTCATTTAAGACGGAAACCGTCTAAAATTTAACTAAAATGCTATAATTGTGAAGATTTCAGTAATTAAGCATGCCTTTATGATGCTAGTACACGATATATGTACATTGTATTGTCAAAAACAGCACATATTTATGAAGCAGAAGCATTCTACTTTCCAAAAAATAGCTGAAAGATTACATTTTCACAATTTTGCAAAACTGCCTAATTTTGGGGCCAAAAAGAGGTCTTACTGAACCTACTCCTTTGTTTTTGGGATATTACGTTGTTCTTGTATTTCTTGGGAAATTGTGGTGCCTGAAAATTATCTATAAATCTTTATCAATGTTTATAATTGGCCGTTTCAGAATCTAAAGCATCATGGGTAATTTCATTGTTCGTACCCCAAAGTGAAAATAACGTTACGTCATTGGTTGAATTTCGATTGTTTAGGACGTTTTAATCCAATCAAAACGCTTTGGTGTACGCTTTTGAAAATATTACCCAGGATGCATTAGATTCTGAAACGGCGAATTCACCAAAATTTAAATAGGAACGAAAGGTGTCGTGTAGTATTTGAAACAATGCTTAAATATCAATATGTATCACAAATTATAATTACACAAAGAATATTTTCTCAGAAATCATGAAGATAATACAGCTTGTTCTAAAATTGTTTATTGTGAAAAATGCATGCCATACCTAAAAAAAGGCTAAATTTTTAAAATAAACAAAGTAATGGTAAGGTCCAGGTTCGCATATATATTTCGAAGATGACATTTAAACAAAAAAATGACCACAAAACTGATGGAATACAACAAGGACAAAACCATTATCATCGTATGACATGTATTTATGAACTTTAAAATTACCTCCTGCACCTCCTTCAGCCATGTTGAGTTATCTGCCGCTTGTCGAAACAAAATGTACCGCATGCCAAATTAACAAAAATAAGTTAACTTTGTAAATATTGTACAGTTTATAAAATCTTGTTCAAAAAGGCAATAATGACTGGTGTAACATTATGATAATTTTGTCTAATTATCAGATTGTTCCTTTTAAAATAAGAGCCATGTGTCGCGCAAACAGTAAATAATCTTCAGATCATTGAAGGACTACTGAAAACCTAAAGAAGAAGAAGAAGATGTGGGACAGTCACTCACTGTGACTTTTTCGTACTATTTAATTCAATCAATTAAAAAACTTCTAATTAAAATATAGTAAAAAGAAAATCAAGTTACCAGCAACTAGTAGTATTACAAGCAAACATATCTTATCATGCAATATAGATATTAACAAACATCTGCCACACACGAAGCATGCATATATATACACTTTAGCATGTTTAGAAAGGCAAAAGTAATAATTTTGCAGCAATTGTTCTGTGCAATTGTTTTTCTCCGTCGCATACCACAGCATTATGATTATTTCTGCACTGATCACTATTGGTTGCCTTTTTGGAAATGTAAAGCTACAAACTAATTCAAGTCGCCAACATTGTGGCCCATCCACTTGTCACACAGGTAAGGTGCATTCAATAGTTATATTACTTTCCCCTTTCTTAAATACCAATGTTGATTTTATTATTATTTTCAGTGGCGGATCCAGAAATTTTCATAAGTGGGGGCCCACTGACTGACCTAAGAGGGGGCCCGCTCCGGTCACGCTTCAGTGATTCCCTATATAAGCAACCAAATTTTTTTCCAAAAAGGGCCCCCCCCTTAATCCGCCTCTGATTTTTTATTCTTTAAATCAAAGCAAGAACATGCATATTTATTTGTAGCTTGTTACATATTTTGTCAACAAATACTGTATCCTTGGTTTATGCTAGATATTCTCCTATGTTTGTTTGTTCGTCTTTCTAGAAGAACACGAAGAAAGACTTGCTTTTTTATTTTTATTTTTTAATTTCTTTTTTATATGTTCAAAGTGTGACTAGAAATAAAAGAAAATTATATGACAACTAGGTTATTGCATTGATATACAATACATCAAATTGTCTTTTGTATTGATTTTATATAATAAGTAAATACTAGTATATACATGTATCAAGGATTTGTATCACTATACAAATCCTTGTACATTGTATATATGCAAGGGCTTAAGGTTACAAGAGCGCAATTATTCGTAATGCATTTTCCATAGGGTACCACTAGTGTTCCGTATTTTTTTTCTCGAAGACTACACAAACTAGCGAAAAACGGGTGGCAGCAGGCGCGGATCCAGAAGGGGGGGGGGGGGGGGGGTTCCGGGGGTTGGAACCCCCCCCTTTTTTTTGGCCGATCAATGCATTTGAATGGGAGCATATAGCTGGAACCCCCCACCCCCCCCCCCTTTACTCTGGGTTGGGAACCCCCCATTTTTAAAATGGCTGGATCCGCCCCTGGGCAGTTCCTGTTACTAGAAATGCCAGTGTTGCATTACAACCAAAAAAAAAATATAAGGTCATGCGGCTCAAATTGCCTTAAAATGCAGTTGAAAAAAATCGTCTACTTTTTTCGCTTATCGAAAAAGGCATATTTTTAATGGCTCCGACGTGCAGAAATTGAAGATATTTTCTATACTTCGTAAAATGTGAATATGATTTTCGGCAATTTTTAAACCTAATTGGATAAGCTTTCGATTAAATGTAATTCCAATCCTGTATCAACCAATCAGAAGCCGTATAGGATTCTATTCTAAGTACCATCTTAGGGGGGGGGGGGGGGGGGTAAAAAACTTGCCGTTAAATGTAAACAAATAATTGCGCTCTTGTAACCTATAAATATTAATTTTTCTGAATTTAAAGAACTTAGTTACCTCCCATAGACCATACACAAGGTAGTATCATTTGAACTTTATATTGTGAATATTGAGGTTTTCAGGTTTACAACAAAATAAGAAAGATTTATATGCTCAAATGTCAAATTGTTATAAAAATTTATCTATATCCTCATGGAATGTTCACGGCATTGGAGACAAACTTAAAGATGAATTGTTTATTGAGAATTTAAAAGGTGACATAAACATACTTTTAGAAACCTGGAAGGGAGAATCTAAAGAATTTAAATTGGAAGGCCATTGTATTATCTCTAAGTCCCGTAAAAAAAGAAAAAAAGCAAGAAGGTATAGTGGGGGCATTATTGTTACTATTAAAAAGCCATACTTTAAAGGCATTACATATTTAAAAGAAGCAACAACCTCGCCAAATAGACTATGGCTTAAGTTGAATAAGAACTTTTTTGGATTTGTACATGATATTTATCTATGTGCTCTTTATATACCCCCCTTTTCATCATCTCACTATGATAATGACTTAGATTTTTTAGAAAAAGAGATATCTACTTTCTCCATGAATGGACAGATTGTATTAATTGGAGATCTAAATGCTCGAACTGGCCAAAGAGCTGACTTTATTGTAAATGATTCTGATCACATCAATAATTTTGATGGTTTTGATTTACTCCCTGAAAATTATATTACTGATTCAGAAATAAATAGAAACAATCAAGATACTTCTGTCAATACAGTTGGTACAAAGTTATTAGACTTGTGTTTGTCTTCAAGGCTGCGCTTACTCAATGGTCGATTTTTAGGTGACTCATTGGGATATTATACATATATGTCAAACAGTGGATTTAGTACTGTTGATTATGCTGTTGTTAGCGAGAGTCTCCTGTCCTCAGTCAAATATTTTAAAACAAACGATTTTACTTACCTATCAGATCATGTTCAAATTACTTTATATATGAAGTGCTCTATAAATATAGATAAAGAAATTGGCCTTGAAGAAAAAGGGTGGCACTGGATTAAATCATATAAATGGTCAGAAAATTCTAAACTTAAACTTATTGATGCTTTATTGACTGAAAATGTAAAGAATGAGATAATAGAGTTTGAAATGGTTAATTACGAGGAAAATCAGGTTGGTGTTGATGAGGCTACAGAAAAATTGACAAATATTTTAGATAATATTTCAAGCCTTTCTTGTAAAGCAACTTCAAAAACTAAGAGGAGGAAAAAGAAAGGAAAATTTAAACAAGTTTGGTCAGACAATGTTATATATGAAACCAAGCGTCAAATAAATAAAATAGGAAACAAAATAAGGAATAATCCAAATAATAATAGTTTAAAGCAAAAGTTTTTTGAGTTAAAAAAAAAACTTAAAGAAAATGGTTAAACAGAAAAAGTATGAATATAAACAAAACTTTATAATTGTTTAAGTGATTATATCAATCAAAATCCAAAGGAATATTGGAAAATTTTAAAATCTCTTAAGAATAAAACAGAAAAAGATGAAATACCAGAGGTATTAAAAGATGAAGAAATTTAATAAAACATTTTCAAGATCAAGGTAAACCTTCATCTATAAATAATGCTTTTATGATAGACATTGAATCACAATTAAAGCTATTAGAAAATAATATAGATTTCAAAGTTGAAACAGATGCTCCAATATCTTGTTCAGAAGTAAATAAGGTAATCAGAGGACTAAAACTTCAAAAGTCTGCTGGACCAGATAGAATTATAAATGAAATAATTTAAACCCAAAATCAAGTAATAATTAAGTCAATTGTTAAAATATTTAATTTAATTCTAAAAACGGGTATATACCCAAAATCATGGAAGGACTCATATATAATAGCACTTCATAAGAAGGGAGACAAATCTGATCCCAATAATTACAGAGGTATATCTTTAATCAGTAATCTTCCTAAAATAGTCAATACTGTACTCAATAATATAGACTAATCACAGTTGTGGATAAACAGCTGAATAACTGTCAGTTTAGCTTCAGAGAAAACCACAGAACTGCTGACAGTATTTTCATATTAAAATCTTTAATTAATAAATATATACACAAAAATAACAAAAAAATATATGCATGCTTCATTGACATAAGAAAGGCATTTGACTCTGTATGGAGGACAGCCCTTCTATATAAATTATGCAAAATGGGGGTAGGATAGTCTTTTTACAGGGTAATAAAACAACAATATTTAAATACAAAATCCTCTTTAAAATATAAAGATCACATTTCTGACTATTTTGACATTACTAGAGGTGTGAAACAAGGGGACTCATTAAGTCCTACTTTGTTCAATATTTTTATAAATGATATCACTAAAGGTTTGGAAGATGACAACTCAAGTCCATTGGAGCTCATAAATAGTAAACTAGGCTCCCTCCTGTTTGCTTATGATCTGCTTTTACTATCAGAATCTAAGGAGGGTCTCAAAATAGTCTAAAGTATGATAAAGTTTCCATGTTTTGTGAAAACTGGCAGCTTTCTCTAAACATAAATAAAACAAAAAGTATGGTCTTTTCAACAACAAAGCAAAAGCCTGAAACATCTATACTTGTATATAAAAACAAAAAAATAGAGAATGTTATTGAATATCCTTACTTGGGTCTGCGGATTAAATCAAATGGTAAGCTCAGTCATAGTACAACTGAATTAACAAAAAAGGCAAAAAAGGTTTTGTTTTCTATTAAAACATATACTAATTCTCTTGGCAGCCTTCCTATCAGAGTGTCACCTTAGTGAGACCTATATTAACTAATAATTCTGAGATAACATATTTGGACTCATATATAACATATTTCAAAGCTAAAAAAAGAGCTTTGGTTTCTGGAAAAATTGTGGATCCATTTAATTTTATTGACAAGACTCCAATAGAAAACTTGCATCTTGGTTATTGCAAGTTTACCATTGGCACTAACAAGAGTACCTCAAATTTTGGTACAAGGAACGAATTGGGAAGACTGCCTATTGAATGTCATATAAAAACCCAAACTATTATGTATTTAGCAAGGCTTTTCACCTCAAATTTGAATCCCTTATTACGTGAATCTTTTCAATTAACTAAAACTTTGGATTCTAGTGGCTCCTATTCATGGTTCACTTTTGCAAAAGATATTCTTTCTGAATCTAACATTGATATAGATAGACTAAAAACCTGTAATAATTTAAAACAATTGAAAAATATTAAAAGCTATATTAAACCCCAAATAAACTCATATTACAACAACCTATTGATGGATAAGTTGAAATCTATTGATGATAAAAGTAAATTAAATTTTTATAAAGGACTTTGCCAAATCTATTGATCAAACCTTACCTCTCTAACCCAAACTTTGAATTTAGAAAATTAATTACAAAACTTAGAATCAGTGACCATTCATTATTAATTGAAAAAGGAAGGCATTTTAAAATTCCTCGCGAAGAGAGACTTTGCAAAAAATGCAAAGTACTAGATGATGAGAAACATTTCTTAATAAATTGTTCTCATAATTCAAATATTAGATTAACATATTTTAATTGTAACAGAGAAAGTAATTCATTTGCTAATCTCACTGACAATGACAAAGTTGTATATATACTTAACCCATCAACACCAACACAAGTGAATAAACTAGGATCCTTTATAAAAAAGGTCAATGGAACTGAGGACAGGGGACCCTTTAATATTTACCTGAATTTGTGTATGTATATTGAGTTACTTAGTTATTGTCTTTATTTGTTTTTGTTGTTGTTATATGTCACAAACTGTATAGTTTATATGGCAATAAAACTTTGAATTGAATTGAATTGAAAAATAAACTGAATGTGATTTTTTCCCCTTTGTTATACTGGTTATTTCAAGCATTCCTGTCAAGTTTTGTCATAATCGCCTCGGTTCAATAGTTTGAGAAAAATCTAGTATAATGAAAGACGACATCTACAGTGATTCGAGCAAAATTTCCTCAACAAATCCAAACCAATCCGCATTAAGATATAATATAGTGTGGACCAATAAATGATCGAATATTAATCTCATCTGCCTACAAACAGTTTAAAATGATATACAAGATAATTTTAGGAAGATAAATACCACTAATGGACTTCTTTGTTTTTCTTTATATAAGGTCTCTTTTGGTCAATTAATACCTCTCATTTCCTCAAAATTTCAACTTTTCAGGCCAATTAATTAAAATAAAGGGATAACTTTCACTCATTTATCACTAGAGATGTTATAATAAATGAGTAATTAAAGTATTCAAGCAGAATGAACAAACCATTTAAAAGTTTACTGTCTCCATGGTTTCAATAAGTCCTTACGTAAATATTAAATTTACGCCGCGTTCGGAGAGGGATATTAAAGGCTTCTATTTTAGTGAATAATGTGTTGTTACAGCATTAAAAATAATTTCCTTTACTTAGAACTATATTGATTAAGGAAATGTATGCTTTTAGTAAATAGTGTCACACTAATATAAGCAATTTTGAACTGCATAAAACATACAATTACATGAAATAATCTTGAGAAAGGAAATGTGGAATATGTCAAAGCGACAGCAACCCGACCACAAAGCAGACAACAGTAGAAGGTCACCAACAGGTCTCCAATGCAGCGAGAAAATCCCGCACCCAAAAGCAATCTAAAATTATGGTCAGAACAGTGAATATGTGTATGCATGTGTTCAACAGTGCCTTGACGTTTTTTATTTTTATTTGCTTGCCTGTGAGAGAGTTTGCGCATGTTTATTATATCATTGTTTTCAATCTTAATTAAATATACATGTAATGGTGTTTTGATGATTAAGTTGTCTACTTTTTACGCATTATGACTTGGATGGAGAGTTGAAATACTAAGGCTTTTCTACCTCAGGAATAGATTACCTTAAGTAAGCGCTAGCTGTATTTGGCAAAATGTTTAGGATTTTTGGTCCTCAATGCTCTTCAACTTCGTACTTTATTTGGCCTTTTTTTTTTTTTTTTAATCGAGCGTCACTGATGAGTCTTTTTGTAGACGAAACGCGTGTCTGGCGTAAATTCAAAATGTAATCCTGGAATCTATGATGAGTTTATTGGCACTCATATACTACATCTTCTTATTTCTATTGTATATCAGTTGAAGACTATGCAAAGCAATAACATAACAGGAGCTGTAAAATAATTGTTGAACCTAGTACGTTGAAATCAGCAACCATTCAAATTGATTGTATAACATAACACGATTATAGGAAGAAGTTGTAAACAGAATAAGTCGACGTAATCCGTTTCAGACCAGCTTTACCCCTTTGCTGTTTGTCTTATATATAAATGTAGGTTACATAATTATTTAAATACATGTAAATCACGAGCAAAAAAAATGTATTTAAAAATTGTATAACGACCAATGGTTGCAGCAAGTTCGATAATAATATATTCAACAAATTAATAAACATTTTTATAATGTATATGTCGTGTACAAGTTGCGATTTTGTACAGGTACAAAACCTATAGTAATTGTTATAACTTGTATAATGCAAAAATATAAGTTATAACATGTACAAAGTACCTCGTACATGCTACAACCTTTACAAAAGTACCTCGTACATGTTATAACCTATACAAACTATTGGTTAACAATGGTTTTAACTTGTACATATTTGAAAAATATAGATATGTTTCTATTATTGCAGCAGATGTTATTAACCTCAATAATATTTTCATCACTTTTTCATTATTCATTCAGGTAAGTGTGTTTTGCCCTTTTCTGATACAGTTAATGTCCAGGGGTCGGTATTACGAAGCATTCCTAAGACCTGTAATAAGATATGCATGTGTATCTTAGGAATTAGGACATGTTTTATGATACTCTTATGACTATCTTCAATGTATGTACATATTCCAGACTTGTCTCAAAGCTGCCTGTCTTAGGGTGATCTTAGCAACGATATACTGAAAGTTGTCACTGTATCGGTTATGATAAAGTTCAAGTATAAAATGGTGCAGCATTGCTTAGAATCAATACATTGAAGGTTGATTTTAACAACGCATAATAATCCGTCAACCTACAAAGATAATAATTTGAGGTATAAATATACATAAGTCATGCTGAAGCGATTCAAATATGATGTAATGGTATAGAAAAACCTTGCAGCTGAGTAACTATTGACAAAAACATGCTACATTTGAGAAAAATGACTGTAAAGATTTTACCTATATCTGCCGTCGCCATATTGGGATACTAGTCGTAATTTCAGTTACGATTATCTCTTTAATACCAGTGTTATTGATCAGGAAGAAGCAATACTTATCATTAGTTATATTACTAATTAATTAATATTTATTTGTTTATTCTAGTAACAGGATAATGCGAGTATGTTTTTTTTTTGTCTATTACAAATTAAAAGGCGTGTGTTTTTACGGAGATGCTGCTGAGAGAATACTAGAATTGACAAAGACTGATTGGGATCCAAAATGTCATAGTAAGAAATTTATTTCTTGAAATAAAAAAAACCACACGAATTTTAAAGTGAAATGTTACATATATAGCTAGCTTTGCCATTTTATTTTCATAAAATTAGAATTAAATAAACGAAATTTTCAGAAGTGAACACCATATCCTTATTTATTTTTTTTTTTTAACATAAATGAATTTCAAACTAATTATTATAATTGCAATTTTGATCATACACATACTATACATTGATGTCTATTGTTACCATTTAATGAAATATTTCTATAATTAGAATTAAAAAAAAAAGGCAAATAAGTCAAATTACAAGTCATATAAAGAAGGTTTTCATATGATTGAGTAATCGTATTTATAGATACTTCATCAGTATTGCATATATCGTTTTAATTAAACACTGTCTAGGAGGACGGCCACGTGACTGCAACGATATTCCAGATTGGTGTCCAAATGGCGTTTATAAAGTTTATCCTAGACATACAACTGGATTTGAAGTGTACTGCGAAATGGAAATAGACGGAGGACACTGGACTGTAAGCTTTTGGTTATCTTGATGGTAGACTGAGTTGCTATTCGAACAATTGAATAAAGGTGGCATCAAATTAAGTCACGTCTAAATGTCTTTTATTTCTATTTTTACCTATTTTCTTTCTTTTTCATATTTGATTCTTTTCTAATGAAGATATATTCATTTAAGACCAAACGACATAAAACATTAAATGTTCATATACAAAACAGTTTACGAGTCATGTCAATTATTTGCTCTTCGAGGTTGTTTCGTACTGTTTTGTTTTGTGTTAGTTTTGTTTTGAAACAAGTAAAAGGGAAAAAATTATCTGATAAAAAGTAACAGCATTAAATAAAAAAAGTATGGCAAACAGTAAATTACGATAACCAACTGGTAACAGTGTTATGTGTTAACATTGGTACAGGCATCAATAAATTTATCAAAAGAAAAAAAAAATAAAGAAAAATACTCCACAATAATTTCAGGTTTTCCAAAGACGAGAAAACGGATATGTTGATTTCCTCCGTGGATGGAATGACTACAAACATGGTTTCGGATACCTCAAGCATGAATTCTGGCTTGGTAAGCATTTCTTATTATTCTAATAAATTAATAAAATTTAAAAAATTGTTAGTTTCCAACAAAGATTGAAATAGAGTAGATAGATATATATATAGGAAGATGTGGTATGAGTGCCAATGAGACAACTCTCCATTTAAATCACAATTTATAAAAGTAAAGCTCATTTAGCAATATTATGATTTACATGCAAATTTGTTAAATGCTGACATATACAATTTATTGAACAATGCAAAAAAAAACTTATATGAATATATTTATTGTGATTCAGTTGTTGCCGCGGTATTTTTAGATAAATAAAAAAGTAAGATGTGATATAACTCTATACCAGAGACAAGATAACATAGAAGCTGATAAATATAGGCCACCAACAATGTGCAAATCCCATACCATAGAGTCAGCCATAAAAAGTCCCAAAATGACAAATGTGAAACAATCATTGATCTCCTGTGCACAGTTGATTCATTTGGCAATCATATCCCTTCTTCTTTTTTACACTTACGAGAAAACCGAAGCACTGATTGAAGTAAACAATTATGAACGAGAATATAAGAGAAGATGTGATTTGATGGCTAATGAGACAAATCTCCACAAGAGACCAAGATGATACAGAAATTAACAACTATAGGTCACCATACGGCCTTCGACAATGAGTAAAGCTAATACCACATAGTCAGCTATAAAAAGCCTTGAAATGACAATTTAAAACAACTCATGATCATAACCCCCCTTACCTAGTACAGTGGTATAACAGTACAACATGAAAACGAACTATAAAAATCAGATGAAAAAGGCTGTACTTATCTGATGAATAAAATGCAAATGGACGTGGGCGCGTGCATGTTCTTGTATATCCCAACAACAAAAAGACATTAATTTATGATACACAGAAAAAAAAAAAAAAAAAAAAAAAAAAAAAACAGAATTACAGGCTCATGACCTGTAACTACAGAATGCTATAAAAAGATTGCTTTTGTAATAAAACATATTATTTATCCTGCACTCAGTCAATTATTGTAAAAAAAAACACCACAGGAACACAAATAAATGTATACTTTATTTAAAGAATGACTGTAATATTTTTTTCTGTCTATGAAGAAATAACATAAAAAATTTGGTGCACTCTGAATAACGTGCGTTATTTCGAATAGACAGAAAAAATTCTTATAATTTAATTCTAAATTCCATTTGAAACCGTAGAAAACCATGAAAAAACGTTGATGACGTCACGGTCACATGACTAAATTATTTCAATGGGCTGATAACAAAAAAACGTCAGCCAATCAGAAGACGCGTTGAATCCAAAATTAAATTATTTGTACATGTCAGTGTTTTAATGCTGAGTTCACACGTAATTCGAATTCGATTCGCATTAACTAATTCGAATTAATTTAATTCGCATTCGAAACGTTTAACGTCCTAACGTCAATTCTAATTCGAATTGGAATGCGCGTCAAATTCGCTTTACTGTTCTAACGACGTTAACTTTTAATTCGGATTAACAAAAACGTATTTCTAATGCGAATTAGTTAATTCGAATAAGCAAATTCGAATCAATTCGATTTAAAAAAAAAGAAGAGTGTGTGAACGCGATTAGCGAATTCGATTCGACAGGTACGTGTGAACGAGGCATAACTTCAATGCATGTCGATTTCTTTAAAAATTAAAGTCAAAGATTTAGAATTTAACAAAAAGTTTCGGGTGTAAATACCAGGATATAAATAATAAATGTACACTGTCGTAAAATATAAAATTAAGTTGTACTCGCTACGAAAAAGGAGAAAAGCGCTGCAAGCCTAGCTATTAGTCCTTTTTCTTAAACTCATACAAATATTTTTTATATTTCTCGAGACTGTACATATTATATTGTATATTTTCCTTATGTATCTTTTTCTAAACTTTTGTGAATATCACATGGAATTTATAGTCTAAGGAGCAATAAGTCACAAATATTCTCAGTTTAGGAATTTAAATATAAGAATAGTTGCAAAACATTTAGATAAAGGTTTACTTTTTTTTCAGGAAATATAAAGATGCATTCTCTAACATCCCATGGACAGTACGAAATGAGAATAGACTTAACAGACTTTGAGAGAAACAAGGCATTTGCAAAATATAAAGATTTTAAAATAGGTGCTGAAAGTTCAAAGTTCAAACTTACTGCAAATGGATACTATGGCACTGCAGGTATTTCTTTTTTTTTAATTCCGAAATCAAAAAGTTTCTTATCAATTCAAACATTTGATTTGGTTAGTTTTTTTAGTATTGTACTCTACTAGAAAACAAATGATACTACAGTTCTGAATTTATTATTCATGAGGTTAACAATTTTATGAACAAAGTAGCTCAACCACACCCATGCGAATTCAACAAGGATTCGTCTGTTATTTGTTTGGTTTTTTTTTGTCTGTTATATTGGTGAATGTGTCAAGATTTATACTCGTGAATAAATCCTTTTGATATAATTTTCTCCACTAACTGATGAACATAAATATTCTTACTAAATTGTCTTAGTAGTGATTTTTGTTTGTGTGAATGATTTAAAATCGGCATGTTTTTTTGTTGTTTTTTTTTTTGTATCGGAAAAACAAACCAAGTGTAGTTCAGTGAAAACGGTTAAATATTACCGCAGCTATATGGACAGTTAAAATATTCACTTGTATATAATTCTATTGAGTTTCTCTTAGTTGCGAGCATGGACCAAAACATGAAAGATAAAATGCGACGATAGCAATAAAGATCCGCCAGTCATCGTGAAATCAGCAAGTTCAAACAATCTACATAAAACATAAATGTCGTATATTTTGTAGAGGGTGATGCCATAAAAAGTTTAACATGATACTTTATTTTTAATGAACATAATGTAATAGTTTATTAATTTAAATTTTACAAAGAAAAAAGAAAATCCAGCATAATAGAATAATACAACACTCAGTGGGTTAATTGTTAGCACTTCTGTTTTGACTTATCATTGATATATTCATAAATATAAATTAACTGTTAACAAAACTTTGAAGTTTTTAAATATTTAGGCTTTTCTACCTCAGGAATAGATTACCTTAGCTGTATTTGGCAACACTTTTAGGAATTTTTGTTCTCAATGCTCTTCAACTTCGTACTTTATTTGGCCTTTTTAACATTATTTGATTCGAGCGTCACTGATCATGAGTCTTTTGTGGACGAAACGCGCGTCTGTCGTAAATATTAAATTTCATTCATGGTATCTATGATGAGTTTATGTTAACTCCAGAAAGTCTTTGCTAAATTTTGCTATGCCTCGGTTTACAATGTTTTCTCGGGGTAACATTTAGCTGTTCTATTATTCTCTCAGATGTATTATTTGATCAGTTTAAAAAAGCTACGCATATTTCCGTTAAAGAAAATAAGGAGATTCGGTTCACATAAACGTTTGTTATTGATTTTTCATTATCTGTTTATAGGCAACAGTTTAAAACACCATAATGGCATTAGTTTTTCGACAAGAGACAACGATAACGATAGTTCTCCGAGTGGAAGTTGTACCGATTATTTCCTTGGGGGTTGGTGGTATAACTTGTGTGCAACATCTAACCTAAATGGCGTTTATTTTATCAGAACACCAGACAAGGAACACCGTGGTGTCTACTGGCGAACTTGGAAAGGAATGAACTACTCACTGAAAAACTCGGTGATGATGCTGCGAAGATTATGATAAACTGCATTCAATTTTGATTAAAAAGAGTTCTTTAATCATTTAGTTATCATTAAGATATTGTTAGTTTACTAAAAAGCACCATAAAAATGTTTGACTGAATATTTCTTAGGATGACAGAATCGTCTCATTTTTTTATTTTTTTTTATCTTGATTATGATTAAAGGATTAAATTACAAAATAAAAAAAGATGGTTTAATCCACCATTTTCTACATAAAAGTCAGTAATATGACAGTTGTCATCCGTTCGTTTGATGGGTTTTCGATTTTGCCATTTGATTAGGGACTTTCCTTTCTGAATTTTCATCGGAGTTCAGTATTTTGTGATATTACTTCATACCACACTCAAAGGTAAAACCACCTCGGAAAGTTACTTATCGAATAGCAAATACAAACGAATGAAAACTACTGTCATATTCCTGACATGGTACAAAAAATCATTAAAAGGAAGTTGTACAACTAAATGAAATAGAGATAAACAATGTTGAAACTCTTTTATCATAAAGAGATGACAAGAACTTATATAAATAAATTAAAATAAAATATTCTTTTGAATAAGGTGAAACAACAGAACACAATACATTTGGTATAAAATGTTAACATACAAATGTATTGACCCCGAGCTAGAGTTTTATTTTAGTCTCTTGATGTCGAATTTTCATTACTTAAATAAGAGGCATTATTATGTTGTATACAGGGTTAACAGTATGAATTTGGGCGTGTCTTTCTGTGATCAGCAATGTATATAGATGTAGGCGAATCAAGGAGAAACATTGGTTGATTATATAGGGAATCACTGAAACATGACTGCAGCGGGCGCCTCTTTTGTCTGTCAGTACCAAACCCTTTTCACCAAATATAACAATTTCTGGATCTGCCCTTCATATGCTGTGGATTAATTATAATTTGTTGGATACCAATTTTCGTGGGTTTCGTGGATACAGGTAAACCAACAATTCAAATGTTCAACGAATAAAATAAATTCAATAGCTATAGGCTTTGTATACAGAGATTGGCAAAACCACGAAATCAAATATCCACGAATATGAAAGTTTAAGCAATCGACGAAACTTAATACCAACGTAATAAATGAATCCACAGCACTTACTTTCTTCATCATTTAAAAAATAAAAGTCCGTTCTTGTATAAACACATGATAAAGTCACAAATAACTTTTACTTAATTTTTTTATTTCTAATTAATTATCTTTAATAACAGGGGCACTAGCTACAAGATGCATAATAAATTTAAATTCAGATTTGTTTTGTTCTATTATTAATTAAATTGAAATAGTGGAGAATAATACAAGTTTATCATTATAAGCTAAGAAAAATCGTTGATGCATAATTCAAATGCAATGAATAATTAGACCTCATTGAATCCGTATCCTTGCGAATGCCAATTGAACCCCTTAGCTACAGATGGATTACACATGACTGATGTCTGTTCAGTCATTAGAAGAAAAGAATGTCAACCTTGAAATTGAAACAAAGGTAAATCATTGAATGAATTATTCCATCCACAAAAAAATCATTCTTATAATGGTCAAATCGAAAGTTTAGCCTATTTTTTCACCTAAAACATGAAATCAAGTAGATATAAAAAAAATCATTTGCACGAGGACCATGTCTTTTTATATTTATGTTTATGTTTATATTGTGTTATGTGACCGTCTGTAGTTTTCGGGATCGTCTCGAGAATTAATTAGACGGCATCTAGGCTAAAATACACAAAATATTCTGATATATATCATCTAGTAAATACACTGTTTACTGTAAACTTAGTGTAAGTTGGATATATGTTTAAGTATGTTATAAAAAAAATTAAGAATTTGAGTCAAACCGGTGAATATGATTTTGACAGCTAGTGCCCCTTTTAACACTATTTTATAATTGAATAATAAATATACATTTATAATGTTAACTGGCTCGATCGTACAAGAGTTACTCTCCTTTGCATACACATAATACTTTAAAATGATAAAAAGAGAAACATTTGTTTATATACATAAATTCGCAGAACGACATTCCATACTAAAAGACAAATTGAGACATATGGTCCAGCTTTGTTTCATGAAAAAAAGGCAAATACATAGTATTTTTAAAGAACACGTTTGTACAAGTATATTGCTAGTACGAAGTCAATATGTGTTGATACTAAATGATTTAGACGTTGTTTCGAACATGTAATGGTGTCTCCTCTAAAATTCATAATGTTACAACTTCCGCTTATTGAATAAATTTTTCTAATGACCTATGGCAACAAAAAAGTTCTTTTTTGTCATCTTCATATCCCTTATATCAATTGAAATCAACATTGCCTGGAACAAATGAGCTGTAATTTGATAGACGATAGACAACATGTGAATTTTAAACTAATCTTTACACATTAAAACATTCAGTTTATACCAAACGTGTTTAAAGTAGAATGCGATTGTATGTTGCTGTTGTTAGATAAGATCAGCCAGAATGTGTTGACCATTTACATTATTTAAGTTGAAACTTGTGATGTCATTGTGACGTTATTAACATATCAACAATATGTATTTGGTATAACTGGTCAGTCAATGCTAGATTGTTGAAAAATGTTAAAACCCGTCTTAAAAAATATTTTGGCGAAATGTTAGTCGATCGAATCTTGAATCTTTATGTGAAATTTAATAAAGTATAACAACTTCTACAAGCAAAGCCGTATATGAACATTAAAAAGGAAAACCTGTTGTCACGATAAGATATGGATAAATCAAAACACATAAAAATCTGAAAAACATATAATTAATTGCATAAGTACATGTAGTTCTACATTAATGTTAAATAAAGTATACTTGAAAGAGCAATGTTCAACGTATCCTTCCTCATCTATTAAAAACATTTGACCATGCGCAATCCCGGAAATCATTGTTTCTCATATCGATATAAAATGAAGTATCAAATCATACTTTTTTTTTGTTTTGGAATAAGATATTCCTGTCAATTAGATCACCTCTGTTATGATAAGATAACAAAGTAAGTGTCTATTATATCAGGGAAAATTTAAGTTCATTCTCATCATGTAAGAACAAATATTTCCTTACGCAATCGACAATTTAACATTGACAATGTCGAGTTTTTGATGGGGTTCGTTAGTTTAAACTAATTTTATTTTGTGATTTAAAGCAAAATGGATTGGACACAAGTAAATCACACTTATGAAGTATTTATCATAATACAATATAAATTACAATAGTAGTATAATATATAAATGGGGCTCGTGTTACCCAGTCTTCAGTTTTCTATGTTGTGTTATGTGTACTATTGTTTGTCTTTTTCTGTTTTAGCCATGGTTTTGTCAGTTTATTTTCGACTAACGAAAAAACAGTCCACTGGTATATTTCGCCCCTCTGTTACCTTTATAGCACACTTGAGAAATTAAAAAAAAAACAACATTTTCAACCTTTGATTTAAGTTGGAACATCCTAGTTATCATTTTTAATATTCAACTTGATAGTGTGGAAATTAATTCTGCGATCGATGTCTCTGTGACATCATGAACATGTAAAAATATAAAAACATTATGACAGTAACTGCATTGCGAAAAAGTATAAAAGAGGGACGAAAGATACCAAAGGGACAGTCAAACTCATAAATCTAAAACAAACTGACAACGCCATGGCTAAAAATGAAAAAGACAAACAAACAACAGCACACACGACACAACATAGAAAACTAAAGAATAAACAACACGAACCCCACACACTGTATGTCTCTTATCGTGATTAAAAACGAATTTGCTGCAATCAAGTTAATTCAAATATTAGTGAGTTGAACTTACAAAAGTTTCTAGGTTAATTTTTTGGTATATTATTGTGAGGGATGTACAATCATACTCGGCTCTATCAACAATATGACATCCTAGATGTCACTGCGTATATGTAAACTAAAAGTTTAAAAGAAATATATATACTATGATATTATGTCAAAGCCATTTACACCGTCATATACAGGATGTTTTCAAAATTTCTAATGGTACATGAAAAAATTCAAAGCTTTACTGTTTACATGAATCGTCTGTTATGTTCAATGGCGAGGGAAGTTATAGATGTTGTAAAGATGGCAGACTGCAGATACCGCAATGATATATTGTGTTCTGCAAAGATTTGTAGGGACATAGTATCCTATTTTAGTGATCCCATAAAAATTGAATATTCTTTAAGGTCCTTGTTTATGCTAACCTGAGCCAAATGGCTTTAGATTTGTATGGGTTACAAACAAGGCAGCACATATTGAATGTATTATGTCTTATTACAGTATTAAAGTTCAGAAATATCATTCCAACGAGAAAGTTTTAAGGTCCTTAAATATATTTTTTTATCACTCCAGACGTCGTGACGTATGCTGCGATAACTACGAATGGATTAACAGAAAGTGCACCAATAAGTTTCATGTAAACCACTCTTGACTTTAAGTTGTGCGTCAACATTGATACCACTCAGCAAATACTACTGTTGTACACAACAGATTTCTGTTTGCAATTTTTCCATTCAAACTGGAACTATTTCAAATAATACACCGGTTTTCTTTTTGCATGGCGTTCTCATTTTATTTTCGACGTATGCGTTCAAATGTCCCTTTGTAATCGGTCGCCTCTATTCAATCTAAAGATTTGTTAAACTAAATTCCAATTAAAAGACAACTTCGAGGTCAATCATGCAGCACAAACCCTAGAAATATGTAAGAGGAAAAAACGGAAGTTATATTAATGTCATTGTTCTCACTTACCCTACATGGATTGGGTAGTGATTGATATTGATGTAATTATTGAATTTTTTTTATCCCAATTATAGTTATTATATTGATAAATCAACAGGTAAATATGAAGTTGACTCTTTAATGCACAAAGGTCACTATGACGGCCATGTTGAACACCTGTTGAAATGAAATGCCATTTTACTCATTATAGTCATTTGTAAATACAAAATGTATACTGTAGATATATTTGCCAGATCTAAATGTTTGGGTCATTTACATTGCTTGTGGTATTACATATACCTGAAAAGTCTGAATAGAACATATAATTAATTGGTAATGCGTTCCAATTACATGAAGCAAAGGTGCCTTACTTACATGGAATTGACAATCCACGATATTTTCCTTTTTTCTGTCATAGTTCCTAAATATGTATACTAGGATGCACTATTGATTTTCAATTTATAAGTGAATTTCGTTGAATGTTTTTCAAAAGTCAATTAAGCTACATATTTACATTAACAAAATACAGAAATTGTATTAACAAATATCTAAATGTAGCTAAGTCAATAGTACATTATTTTTCTCGTAATTATGCAGGTAAATACACGCAAAATGTTATCGTTACATGTATGGGAATTCGTCAAATACTTCTCTTTTCTGAGAAAGTATTATAACATTTAGTAATACTCGTATTGCAGTTTGATTTAGACAAAGTTATAGCAGCCTATTCAAAAGACAAAATAAAATCCCCATTATATTTAGCTTCAAACAAAATGCAAAAAGTAAAATTAAGAGAGAAGAAGAAACACAAGACGAATAACATTATGCTTTCATGGTACTATAAATTGTAAGGGATTGACAAACTATCTGATTTATAAATTAGAGTGCAAAATTGGAACGACTGCGGAGGCTGGAGGTCGATGTTTGTCATGCCAAAATGACACGTATGGTGAGAAGTGCGGTAAGAAGTGTGATTGCAATCAGACACAGAGGTATATCTATATGTTTAAAGTTAAAATCTAACATCGTCACTTACACATGTAACATAAAAAACTTTTATTATTTTCATATTTAACTTTCATTGACTCCCTCTTGCTTTTATTGTGAGACGCCAATTTAACATGTTTTTTGGTTAGATTATTGTAGAAACTCATTTAACTCACAAAAGATTGTCCGATTTAAGTTTGAGTACATTTCGTTGAATAGAAGTATGTAAACACGGCATCAGACCAATGTTCTAAAACTCAATTCTTCTGCATTTGACTCAGCTCACCATCTGGGCTGTAATCAAAATTGGCTGAAAGCCGTATCCGAAACGCATTGAAACAAAATTTTAAACAATATGTACCAAATACGACTAAGCATAAATGTTCATGCGGGATACAACAATTTTTAAACAGCATAATTAATAGCTTAATGTTTATTTTCTTTTACTTAGACAGTCAGCTTATTGCTGCGTCGTTTATACTTCCAAGTTAGGTTCATTTATACCACCTTTTGTACTGCAACCTTATTGTTTTATTTTAAATTCGTAATAACATGACACAGGATGACTACAATATTAAAATCAACTGATCGATTATTTTCACTACAGGTGTGATGCTATAGTCGGGTGCATGCCAAACACTAGCACCTCTACAATAAAAACTACATATACAGGTAAACGTTACCACCATTCAGTACTTCGAAGCTTTGATGTGCTGATGGTTTACACAATTGGTTTATTTTCGTTTGTTTTGTTAAAGCTTTGATACATATTATTATAATTAGAGAAAAAATAGCAATTGGTACTGTAATCATTTTTTTCTGTTTACTAAGATGAATACTGAAATACCATATTCTGCTGAGTTTGTTTCAAACTGCAATGCATTTCATTTTTATTTTTCATTTGTTTTATCAAACGTAAAGTAAAATACATGTGAAAAGTATAATTGGTATACACAAATCTTCTTCCACAGGACTTTCAACGTGGTTGTTTTGATAAGATGAGCTAAACGAACCAACGCCTGTGTAACATTTACTACTAATAAAATAAACAAATATATAAACATTGAACACCTCTCGATAACTAAAAAGAATTTCCCCATCAAACCCATTGGTGAAATCGGGTGCTCAGGACACATTGTGAGTGTATTTACAAGTGACAGCCGTCAACACTCCTGTTAAAAAAGCACTAACTACGAGGTATATAAAAAATCTAAAGTATTTTTTTTTGTTCAATCATTTATGAAATTGAGATAGTGAAATAATAGTTCGCTTTGAGCAGCAAGTATGGTTTAATTTTGTCAATTAATCCAAGAAATATTGATGATGTTTAATTCACTTGCAAGTTAATAGTTCGATTTTTATTTATATTTATATCCATATTCATGTCATATTGCTTATAATCTTAAACTGTATCTACTTTTTTTGAAATTTACCTGTGACGTCACTTTTGTGGCATCGATCGAGTCGTGTGCCAGACAATGCATGGTTCTGTTGAGCTGTCCTAGGTTGTTTAACGTGTTCATTTTTATTCTGTAGTTAGGAAACACTAAAGTATATTTTTTTGTTCAATCATTTATGAAATTGAGATAGTGAATTAAAAGTTCGCTTTGAGCAGCAAGTATGGTTTAATTTTGTCAAATTAAGCCAAGAAATATTTATGATGTTAAATTCATTTCCAAGTTAATAGTTCGATCTCATTGAATCCGTTTTCATTTAAACTTCAATTAAAACCCTTAGCTACAGATGGATAACACATGCTTGGCGCGTGCTGAGTTATTCAAAGGAAAATAATGTCAACAATGAAAGTGAAACAAAAGGTAAATCAGTTTGATTGACTGATTCGATCCACATTAAATTATTCTCATACAGGTACAACCGACGATTCACATATATGTTTAATTTATAATATAATATTAAACAAACATGGAAAATTAAATTTGCATGAGTTCGATTTTTATTTATATTTATATCCATATTCATGTCATATTGCTTATAATCTTAAACTGTATTTTTTTTAAAGTTTACCTGTGACGTCACTTTTGTGGCATTTATTGAGTCGTGTGCCAGACAATGCGTGGTTCTGTTGAGCTGTCCTATGTTGTTTAACGTGTAAATTTTTATTCTGTGGTTAGTTACCACTTCGGTCTTGACATGAATATCAATTAAATGGTAATTTTTATATTTTTTTTCATAAAGGAAAGGATAAATTATTTTAGATACTAAGAAATGTCTTGTCCCAGGCATGGATAACCTTAGGCGTATTTAGGACAACTTTTTGAACTTTTGGTCATCAATGGATTTCAACTTTACTTGACTTGCTATACTATTGACCTGAACGTCACTGATGAGTCTTATGTAGACGAAACACGCGTCTTGTGTATTAAATTACAAATGTATTAGCCTGGTATCTATGATACCTATTAGAATGTTGAAATGTCCTAATAGTATTATATTGTTCATTTGTGAATTTTCTATCCTGTCCAGTAGTCCTGTCATGTAATGTTGCCATTTTAGTGTTATATTTAACATTGCCATAAAAGCGCGAGGTCTAGCAGAGGAGCCTTACTTACATGAAATTGCCTCTTCATGTTATCTCCCTTTTTCCTTCGGATCTCCTGAATGCATCATACATCATACATCATACATCATACAATATCGGCTTTCGATTTGTTAGGTTCCAACTGCGGGTTTATTTGGTCGCAACAAAATAAATAAAAATAAATGTTTAACATGGTTATAAATCAAATATTAGAATTTGAGTCAAATCGGTGAACAATTTGACAGCTAATGCCCCTTTAAATGAATCAATGATTGATTATATATCATGTTTACGTGACGTTAAGTAGGCATACTTATATAACACAATGACAGTACCTACATGATTTACGTCTGTTTATCGATATCGGCGCACAAATACGTGATAGTAAAATATGTACCAATCGAAGAATGCAAGTTTTGGTTATACGCAATCGACTTTATTAAAAAAAATCCATTAATCATGGTAAAAAAGTTAAATGCAAAATGAAGGAATGAAGGGGGGAATTTAAGCATTAAATAATTTTGCTTTTGAAAATAGTCTTAAAATACCCAGAAGCAGCAACTGTTATAACATGTATAAAAAGTTGTAGGTAAAACAGAAAAAGGGTCATAGTATTTATATACTCATAAGTCTAAACGTATCACTCTTCAAATATAGGGCTACATCATATGCAAAAAAAAATTTAAGTCTTGCACGAAAATTGATGTATGAATTGTTTTTTTGTAGTGACACATCTTTAAGTTGATAGTCCAAACGAAAGCTTCCGGGTTCGTGGTATCTTTTTTGCGAACCATCGTGTATCCATTGCATAGCGGCGCAAAACTGGTGATAGTAAAATAAAAAAGCGAGCGCATGTTATGATTATGTGTTTCCCTTTTATCGTTTTTCAAACACCAAATCAAAAATGAAAAGAAATATTTTACACATTAAAAATTATCTCTACAGGACCCTTTGAACCAACTTTACTTCCGAATGAAAAAGACACTTCAACTGAATCAACAGTAACAAGGAATGGTAAGCAAAAACACATGCAAATGATTATTATTGTTGTTTCTCGATTTTCTAATGAGTTTAATCAATCTTGCATTTAATTAACATAAGAACATACTATTGGTTGACAGAAAACGGTCTTATACTTAAAGATGCAATTATATAGTCTGCTATATAAATATACGTATGTAATTAGTCTAAACATATTTATTTATAATGGATTGCATTGGGAAACAAGTTTTGCAACTTATATTAATCCCTTTTCACTTTACGGGTGCCAGTACTGCCTTGTAGCGACATTAGCCTGCTCTTTTTCGAATCTACAAGGGTGTCTTTAACGTGCAAGAGATATGGCCCTCTCTGAACACGGGTAAGTCATTTATCGTTTATACAGATGTTATTGCTTTCAAGATAGATACACAGAAATGAATCATTGTGTTATTTTCAAGACGATAGGGTCAGAAAAATATCGGACTAATGATCAACTTTATCCCACGGTATATGTGATATCAAAGAAAAAAATAAATGTGTGTGAGTTTGTATTTGCATGTGAAATAAGATATATATATATATATTTATATTTGAACCATTATATTGTATTTATTTTTAGTAATCACTATTTCAGGAGCTCCTGATGACTGGATAATTTATACACTGTGTATTACTAGTTGTTTCTTTGTTACTGGCTTTGGGCACCTTTTTCGTATATACATAAAGCGTCGATCACAAAAAGTTGGAATCATCAAGAAAAAAGGTATCCCGGAACCTTTCACGTCATATATTGGTGACTTTAATCAAGAAGACAAGACGCCAATACAATTTGTAACGACGGGATCAAATGTAACACCCAAAGCATCTCATGAGGACACTATTAACTTTGTTTGTCATGAAAGACAATCTTACATAACATTGGATGAAGATGATGAAGATGGTAATTTTGACCTTTATTTCGATATGAAGGAAGACGTTGATCACCAAGTAGAACACCATGCATTACAAAAGGAATGCCTTTCAATAAGTTCTTTCAACTCAATCGCTGTTAGTCAAGGTAAAACAGAAATTGATGAACCGCTATCAGGGTATTGCCAGGAAGATGCACATGCGTGTGAGGTATCCGTTACCGTTCATGAAAGACAATCTAGTATAGCATGTAATGGAGATGATGAAGTTGAAGAAGCTGGATATTTTGATCTTTATTTCGATATGAAAGAAGACGGCAATCACCAAAAAGAACACCATGCATTGCCACAGAAAAGCCTTTCTAATAGTTCTTTTAACTCAAAAGATGTTGGTCAAGATGATACAGAGTTTCTGAAACCGCTTTCGGAATACTACCAAGGAGATCCAGATGCGTGTGAAGATTCTCTTTCGGTTAATCAGTGCATCGAACGTTCTTCATTGTCTAAAGAAGACGCTGCAAGCAATGTATATGTTAATGTGTACCAACTGCTGCAAAATGATAGGCAAAAGAATAGTCAGCTGGCGAATGGAAACCGGCTGTCTCCAGATAGTTATTCAGTTCGTGTTAAAACACTGACGACAGCTATTCCATCAAGATATCGAACAAGTTATTCGCAGTATTGCACATACAAGTATGCTGAATCGGAGATAACGATTAATGCTTGTGGTTCAATTGAATCTAACAAAGACAAATCAATTACTGAAGAAAAGTCGAAGACAATTTAAAAGTAACCACTTCGAAGATGAGGCAGCAGAAAATTTTTCGAACATTCTTATTTTTTTTATATCCTAAACGAGATGCAAGTATAAGATTTTAATAATGTAAGAACATATTTGTGTTTGTATTATTGACTTCTAATCATCATCAATTCGGTTGCTTTTATATGTAAAGAAAAAATTAAAAACATATTTTGTTGTATATCAAATGTAAATCTTGTAATCGAGGTTGACATTGTGACACAGACTGATTTAAAAGGACTTTAAACTTATCATTCTTTATTCAATAATGTATGTGTGCAATGTTTTATTAAGCCTTATAGTTTTCTAGAAATAAAGTTAACTTAACATGGTTAATGTCTCATTTGATTCAATCAAATATTAAGAATACAATATATTTTGAAAATAGTTTGAAAACAAGTCACTTTTACGTGTCACGGTTTAACAGTGCCGCAACATCATATTGATTCACATCGTATACATGACCTCTTGATACCCGTTTTACTTGAAACATTTTACTTTCCAATTGTGCACTTTGTAAAAAGCATTTTTATACACCTTTTACCTAATTCAATAACCAAATAACATCTTTTTATAGTAAGGTTGTTTAATTGAAGGGGAGTATTAAATACTATCCTGATTTTCATTTTTTAAGAACACACTTAAAATCGTAACTTGTGTAATGCCTACCTGAAAGAAAACTTTAAGGATGTACACCTCTGAGAATTCAAAAAATTCTAGAATAGAAATTTTTTTCTTAACCTGATTTTTGGGTTTATAAGACTGTAACAAAATAATTGGTGAAGAAAAAATCATATGGTGGTGCACTTCTTTTTTTGCTACGGCCCTTTAAAAATGCAAAATTTTGATGATTTTCCCATTTTTCATCGATTTTTACCTATTTTATCGTGAAAAAAACCCAATTCACAATTAAACTTTTTTCATACTTTCTATAAAGATGAAGTGGACCAATCTGAATAAATTTAACTTAAAAAAAACTATAGGTAGGTGTTAATATAAAAAAGTTTTATAATATTTTGACGCTTTTTTGGTGTAAAATTTACCATGCTGTCAATTTTGTATTTTTGTGATTTTTCTCAGTTTTAAGAACAAAATACATATTATTTCAACTTTTTTGTTATAAATGATTGAAAAAATACATATCTAAGAAATTTGAAAAGACCAAAATGATAGGGGATGTACATGATTCTTGAAAAATATTTTTTTGTATCCCTCACCCATTTTCTCAAAATTTGGGCTAAAAATACAGACTTGATTGGTCGTAAAATTTGAAAACTTGATTACTCAAAAACCATTCATTGTAAATACATAAATTTTTCACAGAGTTATGTTTGATTATAATATTTAAAAAATTCATTGATATTTTCCACTTGTATAACATGTTTTGGAAATAATTCAAGAACGAGATTTCAACGAGACTGAACGAGACTGAAAAGTCAGAAGAATACATCCTTAAATCGAAACTTGTGTAATGCTAAGCTGAAAGAAAAACATAGAATCGATAAAATAATATTCATTGACGGTATATGAATCAGAAAATGCTAATTTCAAGGCTGTTTATGTCGTATAACACATCTTGAAGTGTCACTTTTGTCAAAGAAAGAACAGTTGACGGTCAATCATTCATTTGATAAATTCTGACACCACTCGATATGTTAAGGACAAGAAATACCATCTTTCCTGGAATATAATGGGGAAAAAATAACAGCCAGCATTGCATTATTTAAACAATAGCGGCACAGCATTAGTGGTAGCAAAATTAGAAAGAATTCGGATTAATGTTATGTTATGTTATGCTATGTTTTTTTTTTTTTTTTTTAACTTAATCAGGTATAAAACATGCAAAAACAATGTTTGTAACCATTAGACAATTCCTCTGTAGGGAATACTGAACCAACAATACTTCTGAATAAAACAATCACTACAAAAGAAAAAAACGGTTATGAACAGTGGTAAGTACAATCACACATATTTTGTTTATGCGTGATCACCTTCGAATAAAATAAATTATTGCATGAAAATTTCTAAATATCATTAGATAAACAGATGATATATTCTTCAAAACGTAAATGTATTGTGCTCTAATAATAACTGGTCGATATATAAATTAAAATAGAAGTCTTTGAATAAAAGCGAAACATACCAATGACCTTTTAGCGAAAAGGCAAATAACTGTTTACAAAACACAACATAGACAAACTAAAAGGAAACAAACACCTTCACAACCGAAGTGATCGTCTGTGCTCTGCAAGTGCTAGCAGATAATGCTCCAAGGGGAACCTTTCGTGTTGTTCTCAAATAAATGTCCTTTTATTGAAAATATAGAAATATCTAATATACAGATAATATTCTGAGATTGCTCTGACGCTAATGGCATTCTATAGTAGTTATTCGGATTGTTGGATGTCAGAGCGCAGTATATATAAATTATATAATTGCCGATCATGACTGAAGGCGGCCAGTTATGTCTAGAGATAGAGACATATCCATTTACCAGCAGAATACATTTTTCGCTTTCATTAATATTTTTTATCTTCAAGCATGTTTATTCTATTCACCGACTACCATCTGATAGCACAGACAATCGCTGTATTCTAGTAGGCTCTTAGTTCAGGATCTATCCTATCATTTTGATCAAATTATGACTGCGTTATGGCATTTGATGCAAATATATTTGCTGATAGAATTGTATATGTAAAGCCGTCGTTGAATCACAAAGGTAATCACGATTTTCTTCCTCCACTCAAATACATACGACTCGTTAACCAACTCATTTGCATAAAGAAGCTCAAATGAGTACAAAGAGTTCAAAGAAATAACGATACTTTGTAATGATTAACATGCGCTTATCATGTATTGGTATGAGGAATGCCATTGTCATTTATGCTAATGAGTTGTAGTCGGGCAATAAAAAAAGTACATATTTGTGTAAAAAAATAGTGAGATAACGAAATATCATAAAGGATTTATCTGCTTAAACAAAATCTTTAAAGTTATCTAAACATCTACTTGTCATTGCATGTGTCGGTGATTAACATATTTTATATGAAATGCGTTCTGAAATTCAGCGGACTAAGCGATCCATACATTAGTCTTCCGGACTAAACATTATACCACTTTGTGTAAACTATGTTGTGAAAACAAAACGATATGGACATTTTAAACAATATCAGTTTTCTACGTATGACACTCTCTGACAATATGAAATATGTGTTTAAAAAATTCCGAACGGTAATTTACCAGAAGAACTGTAAAAAGGTAAAAAGTTCATCAACCAAGAAAAGTGATGTAAAGTAAAAATAAAAGATGTGGTATGATTGTCAAGGAGACAACTGTTCACAAAAGACCAAATGGTACAGAAAATATCAACTATAGGTCACACAAAACGGACTTAAACAATGAGCAAAGTCAATACGGCATAGTCAGCTATAAAGGCCCGAAATGACAAATTTAAAGCAGTTCAAACAAGAAAACTAACTGTTAATTTATGTATAAAAAACGATAACCTCTGAATTATTGGCTACTGACAGGCATATTATGCATCATAGACTAGATAAGCAATCATTGCACATCCCACATCTTATAAATTTGTTGTAAAGACGTCCTTAAAGATCAGAGAAAAAATGTGACCTTGTGCAATGCCAATATACAGGTCCATGAGAGTGTATTTGCATGTTTTATTAGGGTCATACACTATTTTAACAGTTATTGATATGTTTTAATATAATTGAAGGAACGGCAATATCAGAATGGATCATTTTGACACTATGTATAACCGGTTGTTTTATTGTGGCTGGTTTTGGTTATTTGATTTGTACATTCAGAAAACGACTGTTTATTAAGTCACGAATCACAGATGAAGACGTGATATTAGAACCCTTAGAACCTTTTCCTAATATTGGCGTCTATGATGAGATTGATGAGAATCCATTAACATTTGACACGACGAATATAAACGTATCATCACAAGAATCTCATTACGAAACTATTGACTTGGTTTCACAAGAGAGTCTTTCTATTGCAACCAGTTCTGAACATGGTGACACAGGATACCTCGATCCTTATTCCGCTATAGAAGAGGATGAAAATTACCAATTACAAGATCAAACACCCCAGGAAGAATGTAGTTCATTGGATTCGTCAAACGAAGACGGTGTGGATCGAGACAATAAAGCATATAACAATCTATATCAACCACTTCAGGAGAATTGGCAGCTAGATTCACATGGTTACGAAGTCCCTGTGATGGTTCATAAGTGTTTCAAAATTTCTGCAAATGAATATGTCACAAATAATGCATCTTATAATCATGATAATGTGAAAAATCCACTACAAAAAGACAGGTATATGAACAAACCCACATATGAAAATCAGAAGTCTCCAGAAACAAAAGCAGGCAATGATGAAACATTGGTTGGAGATGATTCATCATCTGTATTAAAAACTGGAAACGTACACGATTACATAAACATGAATGCTGAATCTAATATATCAATGATTAATTGTCGCACAGTGGAATCGTGCAAACCGACTGATCGAGACAACTCAGCGGCAACTGAACAGAAATCATTTCGTGGTGAAATTGATTTAAAAGATGAGTCAATGAAAGCAGGTTCAAACAAAATATATTTAAACAAAATATATCGGGACGAAAATGATAGTAACTCGAACGGTTATGAAGACGCAAAATCATGTGTTTAAATTGTGTTTGATTATAAACGATCACAAAAATTAACCAGTCAGTCAGTTTACATGTCATGTTCTGTATATAATTAATAATGATCCGTACTTATAATGACAACACTATAAGTAGTGTCTGTATTTGGTCTTTGAACATAACTGAAATTACTTGTAGTCGGGAAGGAGGTATACCTTTGTTTCAACTTGGTTGTGTTACTTATATTTGATTAATATTAAAGCATTTCCGACTGCTTTTTAATTATGCACATATTTGGCCATACTTTAATCCAAAACTTTAGTAGTAGGGTCACTGTTCTCAACTATATGTATATACCTTTCAGCCCAGAAACTGCTCGGGAATAACTTTCAAAAATGTTTGAATATTTTCTTGCAGAGAGTTGGAAAAAAATTAGTAGGGTTTTGAACTTAGAAAAATAGTAAGGAACCTTGTTTTTGAATGACACATATAAATGTGTTTCGTCTTTTTGGGACATATTGTGTTAATTTGATATATTTGACTGTTTATCTTACTTCGGACTATATCAATACTGTATGTTGCCCTCAAGAAACTAAATGATCTTTAATTGTTTGGTCGTTTCGGTTGTGTTTTCATATCCTTTTATTCCTCTATAAAACATTCCACATTAGCATTTTTTAGAAACACCAACTCGCAGGTACTGAAGAAGGGTTAGCAGACTCTACTCAACAAATGACATCCATCGTGTTACTCATATTTAATATATATGTTGATAAGATATATCAATTACTAAAATATCACGCTCTGATAGAGGGCAGAAGAGATCAGATTTTTATGAAACGAGTTTCTTCAAATTCTAATGTTATCGAAATTATTGAACTAATGCATGCATATATACTAAACTAAGTCTTGCATGCACGTTTTTTATATTTTTATTTCACATCTATTACGTATTATCGACAAATAATTTTTTTATTCACTGGTTTTTGAAAGCAAGCTTATACATTTTCGAGTTTGTTGCCGAAGTTTACCGGATCGTGATATTGATAAACAATAAAAGCAGAACACGTGAAAAGCGCAACATATAAGAGAATTGAAAGAGACATGACATTTGTTTTATATATTATCCAAGCGTTCCCGTGTGTTAATTAAACTATTCCTTGACAGTTGGTAAATGATTTGGTGTATCAAATTTGTTCTATAAGAATCTGTTATTTTTAGTTATATTCAAGAGCACTTATGTTTATATTCTTTCATCACGGTTTTCTCCTCGCACTTGCACTGTGTGGTTGCCGAAGCTATAACGATAGGTCTCCTAGTTAAGCCACTGCATGTGGGAAAATATCGGCGAATTAGTACCTGGGAAGGGAATTATACAATATTGGTACATTTATTAAGATTTTATAATATTAATGATTTTTTTTTTAAATTCACGTTCACTTCTAGGGTAAAACTTAGCCATATAAGTATGTAAAACTTAAACATGTTTAACTTTTTTTTTAATTTTGAAGTTTCATATGACTTTAAACGCAAACACAACTAACATACAGAAAAAAGGAATCAGATCAAAGTGTTCAGTTTATTAAAAAGTCGAATTTATATTAAGAAATAACGTATATTTTCCCAATCAAACACAATTTAAATGCAATCCCATATAAGGGTATTTTTTTTATGTGTGTCCTAAACCTGTTTGTACTGGAGTCTCATTTGTATGAGAAATAAATTATACTAAAAATGTCACATTTTTCATATAACTCTTCCTTAATTATTCAAACCATTTTTCGACTGGTACTTCCGCAAATCAATTTGATTTCCCTTATGAAACTTTCATTAATCATCAAGTGATCTCTGTAGTTATTTGTGGAATCTGAAATTCAACATCATTTGGTGTTTGGTATTCTGTCACAAATAACAAATACGTGTATGTTTTTTTTTATTCCAATACAATTTTAATCGAATATCACATCTTACATGTAGCCACGAATTCTTCTCTCCGTAATAGATTAGTTTCTTCATTATAAACAATAATTCAATTAATTAAAAAGCTCCACTGTAAAAGAGAGACGAAAGATACCAGGGGGACAGTCAAACTCATAATCGAAAATAAATTGACAACGCCTGGCTAAAAATGAAAAAGACAAACAGACAAACCATAGAACACATGGCACAACATAGAACAACTAAAGAATAAAAAACTACAACATGAACTCCACAAAAAACTAGGGGCGATCTCATGTGCTCCGGAAGGGTAAGAAGATCATGCTCCACATGTGGCACCCGTCATGTTGCTTATGTGATAACAATCCGGTAAATAGTCTAATTCGGAAGGTCACATTCATGAAAGTGAAGGGGATTGTAGTTTCGACGAAAGAAACATATCTGATATCATTTGTGAAACGGTTATTCCATAACGGTCAACCAACTTAAATATGTATATACTTATACTTATATATACAAGTCTTAAATATGACAAAGTCAAAGTTCGGAATGATGTGGTCTTATCAAGCATTTAGTTTGTTTCGTTTCATAATAATAAAATATTTTTGATTTTTATTTTTAGCTCAGAAATCTTTTTACGTATTTGTGCTGTAAATTTAGGTCATGATCATGATGTATAAAACATGTGTTTACTGTCGAAAACACGTTTAATCATGGAAATTACATTTGGGTATTGTTTAAATAAAATGAAAATCGTTGGATCGACTAACTTATGTTTTCCCCAATTTTTTCAGACAATGTCAGCATATTGTTTTCATTCGGTAATTCAATATTTACACTTAAATGAGTTATTGCCTTTTAAAGAAACCGTTTTTGTCTGGAAATATGAACTGCGGGTGTAGGATAAATTAAAGTTCTTTCATCATCTCTTAGAAGAACATTCCACTAGCTCACGATATTTACTTTCAGATTTATTTTTTACCTTTCAATTGATTTGATATAAGCTCCACTGGCTATTCTTATGGGGATCATTATTTAGTTGAAAGGGGTTGGCTGCTATCTAGAAAAACAATTTCCTCAAATGGTTCCTAGTTGTCTTTTTAAAATTTGCATGGACGACATCACGGGTTGGTTGATTGTTGTGGACTATTATGATGACCACGTATGTGTTTCAATAGTCGTAACCACACTCCAAACCTCATGTATTCGATTGTGACATCCCCGAATGAGACTGATAACCAAACATACCATGAGCAACACATTGAATGCCACATGTGCAGGCAGGTGCAGCAGAATCTAT
Organism: Mytilus edulis; assembly: GCA_019925275.1. Lineage (NCBI taxonomy): Eukaryota > Metazoa > Mollusca > Bivalvia > Mytilida > Mytilidae > Mytilus > Mytilus edulis. The sequence goes on along the minus strand of CM034356.1, from coordinate 33,804,213 downwards.
TTTCCTTTACGGATCGGAGCACCAGATATATTATTCCAGGTTTCCGTTGGGTTCGTGTTGGTCGGTTTTTAGTTTGCTAGAATGAAACAGCATGTATTCTTCATTTTTCGCTATTTCATTGTTGCTAAAATGATTAAATTACGAAAGCACTTATTTAAAGTTTTTGATTCAAGCGCCACAGGTAATATAAGTCCTGTGTTGACGAATCGTACGTCTTGCTTTCAGCATAATAATCCGCGTATCTTTGATATTTTTTGTTAATTTGTATACAGGAATTGTACAGCAAAATTACCGACTGAAGGTTTTGTTTCAATTTCAATCATTATCTTTAGGTAGCCTTATAAAAGTGGTTAAGTTGAATATGATCATCAACCTAAATAAAATTATCCTAAAATTTCACAAAACAAATTACACAATACATGTTATACTTCAGAACGGACATGAGACATATACATTTTTCTTACAATTTACATTCGAATACAAACTGAGTTGTCTATCTTCTGTCAATCAATGGAATAATTTTGCTAAATATAACTGTTAACTAAAGTATAAATTATGGACGCAGTTCCGTTAAGAACGTGAAATTTCAAAACTTATATCCGTATAGATTTTACTCGATTATTATTTGGACCTTACAACTTTCAGGGAATCGCACAAAAATACTGCAATGAGAGACTTCAAAAAGTGGTGATATGGAAATTATGTCTGATATTTTTCCCAAAAAAATCTAATAGATGTGTGCAAAATTTTAGAAGATTTTGTTAATTTTAAAATCTATAAAAGTTTTTTTATTTTTTTATTTTGAAAAATATATAAACAATAAATGATTGAGCAATGTTTTTGAAGTATTCAAGATATTTTGTCTGGTAATTTTTGAAAAATAACATTACCTGAGAGTGTCTGAATCTTAATAATTAAATTCAACCACTTATTTACTTTCAGGCTAAATATATAACCATGACTGTTTACAGTCACAAATAGTCATATTAGAAATATTTGACAAAACACATAATAGAGTACATGAATGCATAGGGGGTTATGAAAACGATCTTGTCAAATCATGCATGGATCCCTACCTATACAATGGTGTGAATGTAAAATTTAATTGAAGAAATGGAAGATGATATTGTTACCAGACATACTTTTGCGTTGAACTGAAGACCAATTCATGAATGACCTCATGGAAACAAATATGCAAATTAACATTCAATGAAAATGTTTTTTATATACACTAATTCATTTATTTATTAAACGGTCTAAAACATAAAAATAACTTATTGTACTGCATCGATGTACATTTCTACAGCTTATATCTCTTAATGTACATGCGCAAAGGCTCAATTTTGTTTAAATCGCAGAACATAATACAAATTTGTAAGAGCTTTCTTAGATTTCGTATTCAATGGGACAAGCAATAACGTTTTCACACCTTCTTTACGTATAAATGGGATCATCAGCTGCTAAAAGCTCCACGATATGACGACCTATTTAAATCTATTTAAACATGAGCGCATACATTATATATGATGAACTTACATACCTTTTGTGATATCCTGCTCAATTATACAAGCCGGAGAGCAATGCAACGATTTCCATAACTTAAACAATAGTATTCACTTTACATCATTTTTGTACATCCCTTGTTGAATATTCGTACGATATTTGACATAAAACAATTTATATATGACCTTTCGAAATATGGAAAGAAACGTGTACCTTTACCATGTTTACTCTAAAAGATATTTCGGTTTGATTTTGTGTAAAAACACACTATTTTATGTTTCAATGTTGTGCAAAAAAAAAAAAACACTTTCTACATGTGTGTTTTAATGTAATACAATTTGAATTTACTTAAGATAGTTACCAAATAAGAATTTAAAGAAGATAATACTGTTGCGAAATCATAGCAGACTGCTTTCATGCATATACGAATGCATGCAGAATAAAAAGGTACCGTATACTTTTTCCTTGCAATAATGACAAAATATTTTAGAAGCAGTACTCAATTGAATGCCCAAGAAAACAAATAGCTATTGCCATTTATTGGTTAAAACAAAGTAACGTATTGTTTATTTAACTCAAACTTTATGTATGTCCGAGTCAATTTAAAGTACTTTCATATACACTATCTATGTTTTCTTGTGAAATTGATTCGAAATACTCGAAACAGGGTTGATGATGTCAGTCCGTTTTCTAATTCAAAGGGTAGTTTTCGACCTCAATGCAAATGGTTAACATTAAAGACTTCCAGAGTGCAGCTTAATTTTGTAAAAGAATTCCGGGCTGAAATCTGTAATACTTTACGTTTACATTATCAATCTTGGTCGTTGCTGTTGCTATAAGATGGTCATTTTCCAAGAGTATCATCGCCATTCATGTACCAAAAGTTTGGAAGGATGTCTGTTATTGAAAAATTTTCAGTGAATAATTTTTTCTTCTGAACGGAAGAAAACACCAAGACTGAAATTAAACAGCAAAATAGAAAATAGTCAAATATATTTCAAAAAAAACTCTAAGTGAACACATAATTATCATTAATAGTGGGTGCTCAATTTGAGAGCAAACAGTTCCTTCCACGTGTGACAACCCTGGTTTAAATCAAAGCAAGTTTAAAACATCATTCTCAGAGTTCCCTTTTACATATATGTGCATATAGTCCTTGAATGGTGTAAACTTCCCACTTACACCATACAAAATTAAACCATTCACCGTACAACATTACACCATACACACTGTGGCATCACCCCATACACTTTTGCACCATACACCTTACGCATAATGCCATAATGCAATTTGAATTTCAAAGACAGCGTGCGACTACAAAATTATTTATTTATTTTAAAAAACGAATCACTATATTATAAATTAATGTATGAAATAAAAAATTCAGTTCTTATCAATATTTTGCATAGTTTTAAATGTCGTACACAATTTATTCACATCATTCCCGATCGCACGTTACACCATTCCCTTAACACCATACACCAAAGCACCATACACCTTCTACCATTGCACCATTTGTCATACATCAGTACACCATGCACAGTTTTTTGGGGGGGAAGTTTACACCATCCAAGGTATAGTTCTTATTAATAGTTTGCCTTCTTCAATATTGTTGATCACTTCTATAGAATCATTTTCTGTAAGTGACAAACTTTTGTGATACGGAACATTAATTACTTTTCGTTGCAAGAAATCATTTTAATTGAAGAAGTGATAAAGCTGCTGTGAGTAAATTAGTACGTGCATCGGGATTATTCTTATAGAATCTACAAAATCGATAAACCAAATAAGAAAATTGAAACCAAATCACTTCGTAAATTGTATGCGTTTTAAGCTCTTTTCTGGATTATCGTCACCAGGCAGGCTCAAAGCTAATTATTTGAAAGCCAAAGATGTAGCAGAACCGAAACAAATAAAACAAAGATATGACCAAACAGTACCCAAATCCATCTTAGGTCAAATTTGCCGGACGCTGTTCAAACCTTAGTTTCTTGATTACTTTTAGATTTATAAACGGACAAATTAAGGGCGTAGTATCATGCTATTTTAATACACAGGTACAACAACACGTAATACGACACCAGCACTAGCGTTTCCTGAAAAAAGGATCAACATACCATGAGGTAAGACAAAATAAAAAAAAGCGATACAAGCAAGGTAGGTATCATAGAAAATAAGCGATATCAGGTATGCATTATAGAACATGCTTTTGTGACGATAGGATGAGTCCAGGATAGGTCAACTGATTTCTTTAGTTTGTTTTGTATGTTGGTCGGACTATAGCAAAGATGTAAAACGTTGCAGCACGTCCCAAGACAGGAGTTTGTAATCCAGTTGTTGTTGTATGTCAAATGCATTGTTCGTTTGTTGTGTTTTACATAAATCAAGCTATTAGTTTTCTTGTTTAAATGGTTTTACATCTGTCATGTCGTGGCCTTTTATAGCTTATTATGCAGAATGAGGTTTTGCTAATTGTTGAAGGCCATATTGCGATATATAGTTATCAATTTCGACTTCATTTGGTCTCTGGTTGAAAAAGAAAAGCGAACGATGACAAAGAAAAAGTTGTCTCCTCGTGCTGATTGACAATCATACCATATGTTTCTAATTTTATAAGATAATCATTTTTTAAAGATATCTCAGTAGTGGTATCAATTCTCATACTACAGTGATCGTTTGAATTAAACGTCAGATCATCATAAATTTACATTAGATCAACAACGCTTTGCCCTTTGTGTCTTCTGTTCACCTACACAAAAAAAACTGTATTTAATTTACTCAATTCATTTTTTTTTATATTGAACGGTTATGATTTACTTTTGAGAGGTTTAAAAAGAGACAACTGTTAAATATTTAGCGTGATTTATATTTTATTCAATATATTTTTTATATTGAACACGTTTTGGTTCGGTTATGATTTACTTTTGAGAGGTTTAAAAAGAAACAACTGTTAAATATTTAACGTGTTTTATATTTTATTTTGGACAACAATCCATCTTATATTCGATTTTTTTGACTGATTCTTTATTGATGACCAGTGGCAACTACTACAGTCAACTCGGCTTTGTACACGATTACGATGGTATTTTAATTTCTAAATGATATTACGAACATTTGATAAAAGGAAGTACAAGATAGAACGGTCCGTGTTACACTTATCAATTCAAAGTTTTAAAAAGTTTTCAATTTTTCAATTTTTGAAATTTTGATCAGTTTTAAAATATCAAATTTCCAAATTGTTTCAAAGTTTTGAAATTTTGAAATTTTAACCAAATGTTTAAAATATTAAAATTCTAGATATCGTTTTTATATTTGATAGTTTAGAAATTTGATCAAACTTTAAAAATACTAAACCTAACGTGCAATTTTGATTATTTCACTTTTAGAAAGTTTGATTTTTGAAACTTTTTATTTAGATATCAGAAATAGAAAAGGGGAAAAAGAGGGGTACCTGTAAACTGCGACACGAAATAAAAGCGGAACGAAACGAAACAAAATGAAATGAAAACATACTGATACTTAAAAGTTAATGTTTAAAATTAAACCACAGGCATACAGTTGTACATGTATGCGGTGAAACATTGGATAACAAAATAGATATTTCTCAAAAGAAGAGAATTCATTTTAAAACAAGACGCACGGCTCTGATAATGACAATTTTACTTGCTGGTTTTCACAGCACCAATATTTTAGGAGAAACAGTAAAAACTGATCAACTTGCAGTATGTCAAATAGTATGGTTAGGTTGGGAATCTTTTTATATATTTTCTACTGAACTTTAAGCAATAAAATGGCTCAATACACTTTGTATTATGTCAGTTGATTTCATTTTTTTTCTGTACATGTTTTGCTCTAGAAATTCTTACTTTCTACAGTCATGTAGGCAGATGAATATATCCTTCTATGTAGATTTTGAACGATCTCATCTTTAACGTTTTTAATCAACTATTTCTGTTTTTTATAAATTGTTGACCCTGAATATTCAGCTTTGAGCGTTCCTGAAGAAGGTAGATCCAGAACAGCGCTTCGATCGTAACTTTTAACGTTTTTTATTCATTTTTAATCGATTGCATGACGATCATATATTGTCTTGTATCAATGATTACAGTTCTAAGTATTGGTTCGGTAGGAACACTGAATTCATGGTGTCGCAATGAACGTTGTGCTAGTCTGGAATGTGGGAGGTTTTAAATATCTTTTTTACACTGAAATTAAGAGTAAGATCAAATTTTAGTAGCTTGGAGTCAGGATACTGTTATAAGGTATCTACATAAACTCATCATAGATAGATAACAGGATGTAAATTTTGTATTTGCGCCAGACGTGCGTTTCGTCTAGAAAAGACTTATGTAATAGTTGCCGCTGTAAATTAAGCGCCCATCTATCAATTTGTAGGTGTCGGCATTTTGAAAATTATTTTGAAAAGTTTTTTATCAGCGATAAATGGTTATCCTTTGGAGGATCTGATAAATAAGTATTGTCACTAAGGTGACATTTTTTTTTACTTGGATACTTCCACGAGGTGCTTCAATAATGGTACATAAAAATATTCTGATCCCCAATTTGAAGACAAAAAATATTCTGCGCAAGCAGAGGACAACAAAAATATTCTGAATCCAGATTTTTCCCTTGCCTTATAGTGTTAAATTTTGAACTAAATCATTTGATTATTAGCAATAAAAAAATTATAAAATTGTTAGCACTAAGCGCGAAATTTTTTACTTCTCCACTTCGACATGGCAACCATATCCCAATTTTTGAAGTTAAATGGTTGCTCCTTTAGACAACGTTTGGACTGATGCTTGTAAAAAGTATATGTATTTATCATATACACTCAATTTGGGGCCCTAAATCAACCACTGTTTTTAAATGGCAAATACAAGGAAATGGGAGTTTTTTGTATTAAGGGATATCATTGTTCCGTATTTGTTATTTGTGCATTTTTAACTTATCGTACGGCAATGAACTTTGAGCAAAGTAAAAGAACACAGGTACGTCCAGTCAGAATGGGGTGTGTAAAAAGAGTGCCACGCTGTCAGCTGCATGATGGATTTTCCCATTTTTTGGCCATACACCAATGTTGCTCCGGAGAAACCTGTACAATGTAAAACACGGAATTTTAAGTAAAGAATTCACCTATGGAACGCTATGAAAACTGTATATTTAAAACTCAAGTAATTTTAAATGATCGGTTTTTGGTTGCCAGTGACAAATATTTCATGAATGTTCAGGACCAAATTAGCAATAAATACAACTTTGAGGGATTGTGCTTGTTATTCATATGATGAAAACGTAATCTTTCAATTAGTTTAATTGAGGTCTGGAGCTGGCATATGCCAGTAACTGATAGATTTATATAAAGTAGTCCTTTGTTAATTTATTATCATTGTCATTTAGATTTATAGTTTCTTCTGTTTCCTTTTCTGATATAAGACTTCGATTTCTTTTAAAGTGCGTATTGCTGTGTGTTTGTTTATTCTAAATTAACTAGGGGTAGAGGGGTAGGGTTGTAATATAAACAAACACGTTTAACTTCGACGCATTTGAGCGCCTGTCCCAAATTTAGGAGTCTCTGACCTTTTTTCTCTTGTATGATTTTAATTTTAGTTCATTGTTATATTTCGGAGTTTAGTAGGATGTCTATTATCACTGAACCGTCACTGAACCAGTACACTAAGGGACCAGCTGAAGCACGCTTGGCACAACGTTCATTGCGACAACATAAATTTAGTATTCCTTCCGTATCATTGCTTGGAACTGATTTCAATCATAAAAAGGCAATGCAATTGATAAACAAGAAAACAAAATGTTTAAAGTTGCATACGACCGAAGCGCTTTTTTGGGATCTTCCTTAATGAGAAACGTCAAAAAGGCGAATACTACTTTTTGGCCTTCTGCGAGTTGGTCAGTTTTCACTGTTGCTTCTTAATGTTTGGCACTGGTGACACCAAATAGCTCTGAATTATTTATCTCAAACTGTAACCATATATATTAGAGATTTAAATCAACTTTTTTGATGCCGGTTTAAATATTCTATAATGGATGCACAACCTTGAAATTTCTGAACGCTGTTATCCCATGTGATGTCTAATATGTTTTATAAAAAAACGACTTCTTTTTTTAATTATTTATTTTGTAAATAAAAAGGATTTCATATGTTTCGTGCTATTTATTCCTAACTGTTTTACTCAAGAAATACACGCCAGGTTGTTTAACATTTATTGTTTTATTATGATGTACGTTTCGACCTGAAATAAAGAAACAAACCACACTTACTACATTGTAAGATATAAACATAACAGAATGATAAGTCTATAGTATGCCATGTATTGTCCGATGTATATTGTCACTTTTATTGAAACAAACTTACGCATTGACGAGCTCTAATATGTAAATAGCTTGAGCAAATTAATGTCAACATTTCTCTGTTCCAGGGGAAACTTAGTATCGGGGAAAGGAACGTAAATTACTATATCGCCTTGCGATACACTCCCGCCACGAACACTTCAGATTAAACAGTTACATTTGTTTGTTCTTCAACGGTAAGTAGTAAGACTAGTCTGTGCACTGAACGACGAATTTTTGTATCTGTGACATTTTGATAATCGGTTCCACTACCTCCTATGTTTTTGTAACGCACGGTCACATCACGAACATTTCCATCGAGACTCGGAATCGCCTCGTCAACCTGCCCCAGTTTCCATTTTCCACGCAAAGCATTGCTGTCTTGTACCAAAACCAAGTCACCTTTCTTCAGATAAATTAATTATTTATTTTCTATATGATGTATGCCACTTCTGTCTTATAATCAACGTATGAAAATAATCACGAATCCACTTTCGCCAAAATGAATTCACTTCGTTCTGGATAAATGCATGACGGTTTCTTGGATTACAATCCTGATTGTAATGTCCGTTCGGAACTGGAATACTAGCTCTCCAGAGCAATACATCATTCGGACATAGGTATGTCCCTTCATTCAGATCACAGTTCTTGGTACCTATCGTTCTTTCATTTAACACATTAGCAGTCTCAAATAATACAGTTTGCAATTCTGAAAATGTCATCACTGAATCCCCTATGGCAATTCAACATCAAGACATTTCTTAACAGATTTGATAAGAGCTTCGCTACAACCATTTTCCCATGGTGCATCAGCTGATTTTATTATATTTCATTGCATTCCTTTACTAGTTCCAAATGTTTTAATATCGTCCCAATCCCATGTGTACACAGATTGTTTAAGTTCTTTTCCTGCAGCAACTAACTGCGTTCCGGCATCAGAAATCATAATTGTTGGATATCCACGAATCGAGACAAACCTTCTTAGCGCAATCAAAAAACTGTTCTTATCATTTCCTTCAACAAGGTCAACATATACGCCTCTGCTAGTCAGACAGTTGAAAATCACTCCATACGCTTTCCCAAATGTCCTTCTTTTGACTGTATCACGGATGGTATACGGTCCGAATAAATCTACTGCACAGTAGTAAAAAGGTGGCGATGGATTCAATCTATATGACGGAAGCTTCCCCATCTGCTGTATCAAAGTAGTTTTGTTCCTTTTTCTTCATGTCACTCATTTCTCCTTGATCTGTTTTATGGTGCGCTTAACTACAGGTATCCAAAACCTGCTTCTAATCTTCGCTAACGTTAAATCAATTCCACCGTGATCCTCATTATGAACAGATTGTACGATAAGATTCGCTAAAGGGTGTTTTGATGGTATAATAACAAATTCCGTTTGGTTCCATGATTCCTTAATCCAATCAGCCATCCTCTGCCCGACAGCAATGATTCCATCCTGTCTTTTATAAGGGCCTAATCTCTGAAATAGTGTCATGAAAGTCTCAACGATTTCTCCTTGTGCCTCTTTGACCCATATATATATGTTCTGCTTGCTTAATTGATTCGGTGTTTAACGTGTGAAATGTCCCTCTAAATGTTTTCTTTTTAATTATACTCAACACCAGTGCAGTCACACGGAGTAATTTTTCCAATCTTGAGAATCGGGATATATCAATATCGATAAGAGTAGGTGCTATCTTTACATTTCTCTTATCAATACATAGTGTCACACTGACTACGTCTGGAAGTTGTTTCGATTCTATAGTACTATCTTGTCTTGTTGGCCAACTTCGATAGACTCTCTCATGAATTCTGGACCTCTTTGCCATACAAAATTTTCATCCAAGATATCAGGCTGTGTTGGTCTAGTTACTAAGTCGGCTGGATTAAGGTCCCCTTGAATCCAATACCAATCAGTAAGATCAGTAATACTTTGTATTTCCGCAAATGTCGTTGCAACATATGTTCCAAATCCGTAGCTTTCCTTCTAGATCTGTGCTCGAACAATCATTGAGTCAGTTGTATGAATTACCTTTACAAATTCCCAGTCCATTTCTTGAATGATTTTTTGTCTCATTCGAGCCGCAAGAATGGCTGCACAAAGTTCGAGTCTTGGAATAGATAACTGTTTTGTAGGCGCAATCCTGTTTTTGGAAAAAAAAGTCTAGTCTCATAATCTTTGCCAGTTTGCCATCGAACATACGCACATGCTCCGTATGCCACTTGACTTGCATCCGAAAATATTACCAATGTCGGGCTGCCAATAGTGAACTCTGGTTTTAAGCGTCTCGGTACTTTAATGTTCTCAAGAGTTCAAACAAACCTTTGAAAAACTCAATTCATGTTGTGGTTAGTTGTTCATCTAGTGGTGTATCCCAACCTATGTCTGACTTTGTACACATGCTTTGCATTAGAAGTTTTGCTGATAAAATATATGGAGTTACCAAACCAAGAGGATCGTAGATGCTTGACACCTGACTTAAAACCATTCGACGAGTCAAGTTCTGTGGGATATCGTCGATCTGTTGTGCATTTAAGTTAAAACCAGTTCGAACTCCCTTTCGCTTCGGCGAGAAGTTTAGCTTGATTTTTAATGTAAATGTATCCGATATTGGTTGCCATATCATACCAAGTATTTTCTCTTCATGTGTTCTGACAACGTTTAGTCCTTCCATATCATCATTAGAATCTCCTGATACAATCCAATGTTTTATAGCAAATCCTCCTATGCGAACAATGTTGTTACAGTTTTGAATCACGTTTATGGCCTCCTTCATTGTTTCTTTTGACACCAAAATGTCGTCAACGTAGCTATTTTTGTTGATCATTTTAGCTGTATCTGGATATGTATGTGAACACATATCAGCAGTCGTTTGAAATGCAATGGTTGCAAAACCACCGCTTGGTTTATCTCCAAATGTAACAGTTTGTAAGACATAATGGTCTGGCAGCTTACTTGAATCCATATCTCTCAACACGAACCTGTGAGTATGTTGGTCTAGTAGAGACAGGTTTACAGAATTGTACATTTTCGATATATCTCCTGCTGTGGCTACTTTCTCCTGACGAAATCTCAAAAGTACTCCTAATAGATCATTTATTACATTAGGTCCCTTTGCCCAGTATTCGTTGAGTACGTGTCCCATGTACGAAGCTGACGAATTGAAGACTATTCTGATTGGTGTAGATTTCGATTCTGGTTTTAATACCTCATGATGATGAATGTAATGTACTGGGCCTTCATATTGTTGAATTTCCTTTTCTGTCAATTTCCTGGCCATATTCCGTTTAACATGTCTTCAACTTGATTTTGATACGACTCACTATATTCTTGTCCCATCTTATGCAAACGTTTCTCCGTTGATAAGAGTTTAGCCTTAGCTGAGTTAACATTATTAGGCAATTCACTTGGACTCCTTTTCCATGGATACGATGCTTCCCACTTTTGACTTTCAGAATCATAATTGAGCCCGTTTCGTATCATTATTAACCCCCTCTCGTCCTGAATAGTATAGTTGTCGTTCCCGATTGTGCATTTTCCGCATTTACAGTTCCCACATTTAGGTGTGCAACTAATTCCAAGACTTTCTATTTCATAGAATTTGTCAATGCTTTCTTTAAGGGGTAAATTTTCAATTTGCATGTCATTTATATTATGTATTATTCCTGATGCATGATTGATTCTAACAGCATTGTTATTGACGTTTTCATAGGATTGTAACATAGTATGACTTCCTCGTAAGCAGTATTCGAATTGATTCTTCATCAGTTGCAAATTCCCAATCTGATCAATCTTGGAAGGTAATAAGACGCAACAATCAGTGCCAATCAAAAGTTCAATTTTACCTGTCGGTCTAACAATATCGCTTATCTTGATGCCTCTGAACAAATTGACAACAATTTGAACATTTACTTTAGATACATCTGCCGTTATCTCGTCCATACCATATACCTTGATTTGCCAGGTTTCGCCATGCGCGTCGGTTAATGGTAGAATAAACTTCTTACTTTGAATACTATCAGTGCTGTTTCCAACCTTTGTTACTGACAGTGTTACATTACGTCCCTTTAGATTCAATTTTCCTGCTAATTCACGAGTAATCAAAGAAATGTTCGAACCTGGATCCCATAAGGTGGCCACCTGAATTCCGTTGCATGTAACGTTGCTCACCATTAAAATAACGTCTTCCCGACCACGATCATCATTAACGATGTCCATTGAATTGTGAAATGCCAAAGCAGATACTGGAATGCCATGAAGAGCAGGATGGTGATATTTTCCGCATTTTATACGATCTTCATTGATTATGTCACAAGGATTTCGTCTGCTGCAATCACGAGATAAATGTCCAGTCTTGAGACAGCTAAAGCAACACCCATTTTTCCGTAACAGTTGGACTTTGCTTTGTTCATCCAAATTAAAAAAACGCATAGCACTGTCCAATATCATGCCTATCAGTTTCGTGACACCAACATTTTCTCTGATTCAAGGCCTTATTCTGATTTTGCCGATCGAATTTTCCATCTGTGTCCTGATTTGGTCTACGACGTTGAACAGCTTCAGTAACTTGAGCTAAACCATTAACCATCTGTTTCATGATAGAAGTACATGAATTGATGACTGATCTTCTCCTACCTGCACAACATGAGCAGCACTTTTAATGTTTGTGGCACCTTCCCGTAAATCTGATTCAATGTACTCCATTGCGTTTTTTTCTTCGAGTAGGAAATTAATAACGTCCTTAAATTTGAGTGATCTGTCCCTTTGTTTTCGAATAGCCCATTCCCTTTTCTGAATTGTCGGTAAAAGTACCTCTATTTGACTGATCATAGTTGAAGTGTCCTTTTCCCTTTCCATCTTCATTTTACACAAATCCAACCAGCATAGCTCAATTATATATACTGTATGTATGAACCCTTTATTGTCACCATCAGATACCTTTTTGAGCGATTTAAGTTCATATAAAACTGATTCAGCAATGCGCTCTTCTCTTCCATATTTCATGTCTATCCTTTTGAGCATTGCAGTGAAGTTATCATCAACTCCTTGAACCGTTTGCAAAGCTTCTCCGGACGTTTCAACCTGAAATAAAGAACAAACCACATTTACTACATTGTTAGATATAAACATAACAGAATGATAAGTCTAAAGTTTGCCATGTATTGTCCGATGTATATTGTCACTTTTATTCAAACAAACATACGCATTGACGAGCTCCAATATGTAAATAGCTTGAGCAAATTAATGTCAACATTTCTCTGTTCATGGGGAAATTTAGTATCGGGGAAAGGAACGTAAATTACTATATCGCCTTGCGATACACTAACTAAGATTGATTATAATCGAACCGTGTTTACATGTACCCCTCTTTTCGCCCCTTTTCTGTTTTTAATATTTTAATCAAAAATTTTAAAAATCAAACTTTCAAAAAGCGAAATAATCAAAATTGCACGTTATGTTTAAAATGTTTAAAGTTTGAACAAATTTCTAAACTATCAAATTTAAAAACGATATTTAGAATTTTAATAATTTTTTTTTTTTTTTAAATTTCAAAATTTCAAAACTTTTACACATTTTAGAATTTTGATATTTTAAAACTTTGATCACATTTCCAAAAATCTAAAATTTCAAAACTTTTTAAAACTTTAAATTGATAAGTGTTGTACCGACCAAGAACACAGCAAAGGAAGGAAACTTTATTGAGCTGTCCTTATTATCACCTCGAGGACTTTGCATGGAACAAGTGCCCTCATACCATCGCAGAATTAATATATTTTCAGTACTGACAACTGAATGCAAACTGATTTTGGCTTTTCAAAAATTTTAGTTCGAGGTCTGTAAAAAAAATCAGATTTTAAATGGAAAAGAATTTTGTCGAATACATGAGCTGAAAGTTGCAGCATTCAGTTTGTCCTGTTCCCAATATGCTTGCTCTAATTTTTATGACTAATTGTACATTGTAATTTTATCGTTCATATAGTATACTTCACATAACATTGTTCAAGAAATTCTTCCTCAACTAATTAAATCATGCATCTCTGAAGTCATTGTTTCTCATATCGATTGAATATGAACATGGTGAAGTATCAACTGATATATTTTATTATGTGTGGAATAAGATATTCCTCGGAAACAGGTGATAATGTTTGTATTGATATAAATACACGGTAAGTATTCAGAATATCAAGTCAAATATGTGACAATTTAATTAGTTATAAAACAAAGTATAAATATTCACTCCCTGAATAATATTGAATTTTAATCCTGGTACCTTTGATAACTATTTACACCACTGGGTTGATGTCACTACTAGTTGACGTTTCGTCCCAGAGGGTATCACCAGCCCAGTAGTCAGCACTTGTTGACATGAATATCAATTATATGGTCATGTTAATAAATTTCCTGTTGACAAATCTTTAAATGTTTCAACAAACTAAGGATTTTATTATCCCAGGAATAGATTACCTTAGCCGTATTTAGCACAGCTTTTTGGAATTTCAGGTTCTCAATGCTCTTCAACTTTGTACTTGTTTGGCTTTATAAAAATTGTTGATCTGAGTGTCATTGATGCGCGTCTGGCGTATTAAATGATAATTCTGGTACCTTTGGTAACTAATTACAAAATCAAGAAAACATGAAAAAATCAAGTAATGAGAACCTATACAAAAATGTTATCAGACATTGTTTTTCATGACAACGACAATAAATATACAAATGAAACAATAATAAAAAAATCGGGCTTCATATTTTCATTGTTATATATAATCATTTTACGATACTCGTCATACATTTTAAAGAAAATGCGTTAAGAATGTTTATCTGTTGTCCTTGACACTTTATGAAAGAAATTCCACAGGAAATTTGATGAGAAGCATATAGATATTTAGATAGTTTGATTCATTATGAATTAAAGCAGGTTATAAATGTCCGGTCCAAGACATAATTTATACATCTTATCAATCTGTTTTATAGCAAACTGGTTGCATGTAGAATAACACAGTATTGTGCAAGTGTTGTGTTAGATCAGTTCATTATATTCAAATTGAAAGTCCTGAATATATTATATGTTTGCTTTAAAGATATAACGGAAACAATGTAACAGTTTATAAAGATGTACAACTCTGGTTTCGGGGTTTTTGTGTTTGTTCAGTGAGGAATGAGAAGACATTTTATATTTTTATTTTCAAAACTTGTTTGTTATGCTAAAGCGGATTAACCTTATTGCCTTCAAATAGAGAATATCTCTATTATTTGTATGAAAAATAGATATTTCAATAATATAATTTGATAATGATAGCAACAGGACTTAGCAGTATTTGGTTAACAAAGATTCATGTTGATACGTATTGTAACGCGGTAACAGCATTTAATTGAAATGTTGAGAAATTGTTAATAGACAGACAGTAGCATTTTTTTAATAAGCAGACTGAACTGAACCAACTGTACTACTTTTTAAAATCTAAACAAAGCCACCCACAGAAAACGTTTTTTTCTCATATAATCCCATTTGCAATCAAATGCACTGGTAAATACTCGTTAACAAATGTTTACCTTTACATACAAACAGAAATTTAAATACTTTGTAACTGATCAACAATTACACGGGGTTTCAAGGGAGAACGGTTTCGACATAGTTTATACCTTTACATGTCAATTACTCAATGCTTGATTCCAACCGTAAACTTGTCAAAACGGTTGAAATGTGTGTAGTACAGATAAAGAAGATACCAATCACTTATTAAATTAATTTTTGTATAGCTTTGCGTCAAAGATTTTGGACGTCTTTTCTTTAAGTACACTTGGTAACGTGATCGTTTTCAAAATTTCAGTTATTCTGATTGCTGCTATAACTACGGATGGGCCAATGGAAAATGCACAGGTATAACATAACAATAATTAAACCTAAATTCATATGTTATTATTCATAACATTTTGATATGGTTGCTGTGAAATATTATATGTTCTTTAGGAACTTTACTTTGTCGAATTGTTTTCTTCTTTCTTCACTTTAATGATATAAATCTGTAAATATTTGTTATTATCAAAGTTATTTAATTCTGACTTCATTGAATAAATGATATATGCTAAACGATTTGCAAAATGTTCCAAAGGGACATTCAAATTTATAGATAAAAACAAACTGACATCGCCATGGCTACCACAGAAAAAAGACAAACTGCCAACAATAGTACACAAAACACAACATAGGAAAATAAGGACTAAGCAACACGAACCCCACCAAAAACTAGAGGTGATTCAATGTGCTTCGGAAGGGTAAGCAGATCCTGATGAAGATCTGGCACCAGTCGTTTTGCTTATGTAGCTAAAACCAATAAGTAGTCTAATTTGGTAGCTCAAATTTGTGAAAAGGGAATAGGATTGTAGTTTCGACATTAGGATCAATGACATGTCTGATATCATCTTTGAAACGGATATTCCAAAACGATCAACAAACGTGTAATGGCGTCTATAAAGTTTAAGGAGGAATGATTTCAACTTCACCGTTTATCTATGTGTATAATTTCTATTAAAAAAAAGTTGTGTTTTGTAATGTTTTAACCACGTTTGTATTCATCTTAGTAATTTCGTCTTTTGAATAGGATACTAAATGTTCAAAGATACTAATTTCCAGTGCATTCATAACACTAGCATTGTAATTTTCGCATACTTATTTTTGCTCATTAAAAAATTAAATAACAGAGAATTTCAACGTGAATGAACCATTTCCTACTATATCCAAAACAATATTTTGTAAATCTTCCGGGATGTCTCAATGATTGCGACATTTTATACAGTACAATGTAGATTTCATTTAGGTCATTCGTCAAAAAATAAAACAATGAAGTGCCTTGCCTTCCTGAATACTGATTTCTAAAATGTATGTGAACATTGAATAGATACTGGTATTTGTAAGCTGTTTCTAAATTTCAACTAAAGATAAAAAATTGGAGCCTACTACACTGTTTTGGATACATTAACTACAAAAGTGTTACACACAACGTTGTATAATAAATTGTGACTTATCTAAGTTTTACTTTTTATATGTTTGTATATTAGTGCTCTTATTTTCTTGGTCTTGCTATGTTTCATGATACGAAAACGGCCAACGTAGATAAAAGTATCTTGTCTTACGGAGGCGTAAATCGTACTTGGTGAAAATTCACTCTGTTTCAAATAACAAATTATCCGAAAATTACATTATGCTTGCTTTTATTACGTGTTTTATTACAAACAATAGTTTAAATAGTTTATTGAATATTTATGGTGATGATCTTGGTGGCCTTTCGCTTTTCCCCTATTCATGCTATTCCATCAATAATAATTACTTATAAGTTTATTGTGAAATACTTTTTTCATATTTTCAAAAGCATTCATGAAACTTTTGAATTTTAAACAAATTCGAATTCTATGTGATCAAAAAAACGATTAACTTTTATAATAAATTGTAACTTGTCTAGATTTTACCTTCGATATGTTTGTAAATGAGTGCTCCTATTTTCTTGTTTCTCAATTTCAATTTCTAAACAAAAAAGAGGAAAGGCAAAAAATATCAGTCTTCCACACCATACACTGAACAATTTAAAATTAGTCTAAACATATTTTGGTAAGTTTTTGTGAAGGGTGTGGTAGAATGATTATTGTTTCTTTTTAAAAAAAATGCATCTATCATATGTTGTTATTAACCTGGGTTATCAAAACATTCTTGAACAATATTATTGAAAAAACATATAAATACTTTTATATGCATCAAACAAGTGTAACCTTTATATACTTTGGAGTTGAGTATGACGACCATAATCACTGAACTAGTAATCATTTTTGTTTATGAGCCACATGAAGCACGCCTCGGTTGCAGGATTTTCCCCGCTGTGTTGAAGATCCATTGGTAACTTTTGGCTGTTTTCTGCTCCATGGTCGGATTGTTGTCTCTTTTACGTATTTCCGATTTACATTCTCAGTTTTATTAAAATTAAAGTTTCATACACATATCTTCAAACCAGAGTGGGGATGTATAAATACCGTTCTACGACAACTCTGAATTTTGGATCGATGTATTTCAACTTAAATCAATCTAACGAGTTAAGCCTTTGTCAACTGAAGTTTATATATATAGTTTTTTCTTTATATTGTACTGTTACATGTACACCTATGTCCGAGATGGTTAGGGGAGAGTTGATGCGCCCTTGAACTAGTCTTACCCCGCCACATCATGTATGTACCTGTTAAAATTCAGGAACCTATAATTCAGTGATTGTCGTTTGTTTCCAAAAATAACTTTTGTATCATGTTCATTATTTTTTACACAGGCCATGAGTTTTTGGTTTCTTTGTTTGAATTGTTTTACATTAAATTTTGTCATTTCGGGATCTATTTTCACTAACTATGCGATATGGCTCTTACTCATTGTGAAAGGCCGTACGGTGACATTTAGTTGATAATGTTTATGTCAGTTGGTCTCTTGTGGAGACTTGTCTCATTTGCAATCAAACCACATCTTTTTAATTTCATAAATTAAAAAATCTAATTCGAAGAAAATAATATTAAATAACCAATTTAAAAAAAGGTAAGCGAGAAATAAACATAAACAGAACCAGTTTCGTAATTTTTATGTATACAAATGTACAACTTCTTATAATATGTTTTGATTGCAATCAAATTCAACAGATTGTCGGTAATATCCTTTCTTTAAGATATTATAGTTGTATATCGCCTATTAGAATAACAAATTTTCTTCTTATCTCTTTAGAGTGCAAAAAAGGAAAGACTACATACGCAGTGAAAGCACTATGCGTACCGTGTAGAAATGATACATATGGTTACAAGTGTGCTACACATTGTGTTTGCGAACAATTTCAGAGGTATACATTTCTATTCGGTGTTGCAAAAATGAGAAAATTTCATCGAGAGAAAATATAAAATCTTTTCACCCTTCGATTTATTCCGATAATGTTATATATTTCCACTTTCTCAGATAAAGACATATTTGGTTTGTTTCTTGCGTGTAATTTTTGTCTACCAAGACGTCGTTTTTGCATATGATATCAACCTGTGATTACATTTGACCCTATTTTGTCGAAGACTTTATATTGTGCGAGTTATTTCCATTAGCACTGTTTTTCTTGTTCGTGCATCTTCTCAGTAACAGTAAAAGAACTCGACAAGTTCATTTTACTTAACTGCCTGTTATATCTAAGGGACGTTTTTTTCCAATGTTAACGAAAGAATAGCAAAGACTCCAAATGAGTAATGTTCTTCTCCTGTGTTTGACATAAATGATACCTGTATGTCAATGAAAAACATGAATGGTAAGTAACAGATACCAATGATATTTTGATTTGCGGTCCTTGGTACATACAAATTAATTTGAAGTCAAGATCGTGGTTTCAATGTTGACTTTTCCATGCTTTATTAATTTCTCTGTCATTGAAATATATGCATCAAAGAAATACGGCAAAATTACTGTCTTATTGTGATAAAAATATGATACATTTGGTCTGAAAAAAACCAAATGACATCTCATAGAAATAATTTCCCTTAAAATGGTTAAATATAAATTTCATTGATTATAACTCCAACTTTGTACATGATAAAGACATACAGTCTTTTGAAAAATGTTGGTTGTCATCCTCCTTGAAACATATCAAGAGGAGGTGACAATGTTCACTCTTCTTTAATGAAAAGTACACATATCTTGTTAAAAGGGCATATATAGATCTATCATTTGAGACCAGGTGTGACCGTTTATAAACCGGAAGTTGAAAGTTCTCTTCGTTTTTAAGGCCAAAAATAAAACAAAAAACGTTTTTTTTTAATCTGTGTGAACAAACGTTTGACGGAAGACCGGAAGTGATATTTTTTAAACGGACGTAACACATAGTCTAACTCATTTTAGACACAAGTATATAGAAAACATATATATTTACTAGTCCGTATGCAAACATCATTGGACGCAAATAATAACTTTGAGTAAACCGGAAATAGCTTCTATAGTATTAAAACCTTTTAAAATTGATGTCGAAAGGCCTAATTACTTGTTCTTTAAACAACTGTTTTAATTATTTACAGCTTCTATACTTACATGATTTATAACATGCTAAAAAAAGTTCCCCTGTCAAATGCATCAAACTGTTCATAATAAATTTTCGTGGCGCGTCTTCAATAAACCACATGATTTACAAGATATAGTAATCAAATAATTAACAAATTACAATACAGGTGTGATGCGGAAGTGGGATGTGTTCCAAAAATATCCATTTCAACTAATCCTACTACTCATGCAGGTAAATACTACATGTTCAGTTGATCGTGACTTTTTGACATTCGTAAAACAATGGATTAGAAAACTTCAATGTAATACTGTGGATTCATTATTATTTGTTGGATACCAATGTTCGTGGATTTTGTGGGTACAGGTGAATCACAAATTCAAATGTTCAATGAACAACATAGTTTCAATAGTTATTGTACGCAGATATTAGCAAAACCACGAAATCAAATATCCACGAATAAGCAAGCTTTCAGCAAATCAACGAAATTTGATACCAACGAAAATAAATGAATCCACAGTATAAACCACTAATCGGACGTGACAAAACAACACATAACAAAGGATAGGAGATGTATTGTTATGTTATTCTTCCCCTTAAAGTAAGGGCTTTCAATATGTAGTTAGAACGATCGCCCTCATGTCGGTTTGAATCTTAGAATTAATCAATTTTTATATTTCAATTCAAAATCCATAAAATTACTTATCTTAAATTCAATGTCGGCTCAGTAAGTTCCGACGTTCTTTCCTAGATTGATAAAGGAAGGGCGAAATATACCAGGGGGAAATTCAAACTCATAGATCGAAAACAAACTGACAACGCCATGGCTAAAACATAAAAAGTCAAACAATAGTACACAAGACAAAACATAGAAAACTAAAGACTAAGCAACACGAACCCCAACAAAAACTGTGGTTGATATCAGGTAATCGGGAAGGGAGCAGATCCTACTCCACATGTGGCACTCGTCGTGTTGCTCATGTTATTACAAACCCAGTAATTCGGTAGGTCACATTCGTGGTGAAAAGAGAAGTTGAATTTTGTTACGATATAATGAACATATCCGATATCATCTGTGAAACAGTTATTCTATAACGGTCAATCAACTCGTAATGGCGTCAATACAACTTACGAAAAGATGAGTTTAACTTCATCATTTGGAGCATTTGTTTAATTAAACGCACGACTCATGTTTCGACCTAATTGTCAACATAATTTGTCATTGATCTAGACCATAGGGAATTTCAATCAACATGATCAACAGGGAAATTGATATAGCCTAATTTTATTGATAAATAGTACACAACATGTCTTATATATGCTATTGATCCAAGTACTCTGTAACTGTTTATCAAACCATACAAAAGAGGGACGAAAGATACCAAAGGGACAGTCAAACTCATAAATCTAAAACAAACTGACAACGTCATGGCTAAAAATGAAAAAGACAAACAGAAAAAACAAAAGTAAACATGACACAACATAGAAAACTAAAGAATAAACAACACGAAACCCACCAAAAACTAGGGGTGATCTCAGGTGCTCCGGAAGGGTAAACAGATCCTGCTCCACATGTGGCTACTTGACGGAACACTTATAATTTCTTTTTTGTTTGAGTTTATGCTGTCGACTATAAACGGTTGATGTCAATAAAATGCATAGGATTCGTGCTTTTGACTGCATTTAATTCCCATCTTTAGAATATAAAGGACGCAACATCATAGAGACGTTTATGCAAAATGATACCGCTTGTAAGTACAAAAGTTACGGGCTCATACCAGGGACTTCTTTTTTTTTTTATTAAATGCAATAAATAATAAGGTTAAACTTTGTAAAAAAGAATTTAATCATTTCATATGTAGGAACTACTGGACCAGTCTTAACTTCAAATGAAAGAATCACTGCAAGAGAATCAACTGTTACAAGGACTGTCAAATTAAACGATATCAGTATGTATTTTTCTACAAGATAGTATGCCTCAATTAGACAGCTATTGAAGTTAAATTGATGTCATGACTTCTTTTGTCTTGCCCGCACATTTTAACGTGATAAAAAGTAGACAAACTAATATGAACCATTGACAGTCTTGGTCGGCCGTATACCTATTTATCAATATCGGCAAACCCTTTGTGACAGAAAGTGTATCTGTAAAAGCAAGAACTGTTTTGAAGAAAGTTATGTTAAACCGTTAAAACAAGTCAGGATATGTATCTGCATCAAGGTCTAAACATTGAATTCTTTAAAAAAAATCACCTTGGATTTATAATTTAATCTTATATGCATGATTTTTTGTATTAGTTGTTAGTGGCTTTGAACTAGCTGTCAGTAATTGCAAGTACTCTAAGATCAGTATTTAGTGTCTTTTTATTGTTTGAATATACAAGTATCCGGTCACGTCCACTCTGTGATTTTGTTAGATGTATTTCTATTTGTATCCTTCTGATGAGTAAACCCTCTTCAGCTGAGTCCGTTCTTATGTTTAACTGTTAAACCACTGTCCCAGGTAGGGGAGGGTTGGGATCATGCTAACATGTTTAACTCCAACACATTATGTATGTATGTTCCTGTCCCAAGTCAGGATCCTGAAATTCAGTGGTTGTCGTTTGTTGATGTGTTACATTTTTTTTTCGTTCATTATTTTGTACATAGATAAGGCCGTTAGTTTTCTCGTTTGAATTGTTTTACATTCGTCATTTCGGGGCCTTTTATAGCTGACTTTGCAGTTTGGGTGGTAAAAGGCCGTACGGTGACCTATAGTTGGTAATTTCTATGTCATCTGTTCTGTTCTCTTGTGGAGAGTTGTCCCATCGGCAATCATATCACGTAATCTGTTTTATATTGCATAATAATTTATGTTAGCCATATTCATTTAAAGTTACACATCTTTAACATTAATATACTAGTATCATAGACCGAAATAACCCTTCCAGTTATTGTTCTATGATAATTTTTGTATTCTTCTTGCATGTGTGTTGATATGCTATGTCTATATGCCTTTTTATGTTTCTTTGATACATATGACGTGGCTCCATACTTGTTCATCCCGTAATTGTGTTATTGTGCTACGGTTAAGTTTTGTATCCTTGTCTTTCATTTTTCCTATTATGGTTTGTCTATATATGCCTTTTTGTGCCTCTTTGTTATGAATTAGTTTGTTGTTATAGTGATTACGATTATAACACAAAGTTTACTGCTACACCCCTTTTTTTAAATTTTTACCTATTATGTCTGTTTGTTTTGTTCACACATCATTTTCAATATAACGGAATTTTATGCGAAAGTCCTTTAGCTAGTTGTAAAGCCAGATTCAATCCACCATTTTCTATATAAGTACCAAGTCAGGAATATGACAGTTATTATCCCTTCGTTTGCTGTGTTTGAGCTTTAGATGTTGACATTTGAATATAGAAATATTCCGTTTAGAATTTTCTTCGGAGTTCGGTTTATTTGTGATTTTACTTTTTTACTTATCCAGAATATCAAATCGAATATGTATTTAAATAAAAACAGTCAATGAATACAATACTATAAAAAAAACATTTTGTAAATATGGTAAAGTAAGACATTAGTGGGCATGATATTATGAATTCCTATGTTATGTATGGATCTTTTAAATTTTAATAGATAGAGCTCCGTTGTTTCCCTTTGTCCTTGAATATACTTTGGGGATTGTAGCAATTTTCTGTGATAGAGGTGGTTTTTTTGTGTGTCCGCTACAGGACAATTTTGTTCTTGGATGATATATTTGACCAAACTGCGAGTCACAATAATGAAATTCATGCTTAATTTCATGTTAAATGTTGAAAAAAATTGTTGAAGACCAAATAGGACGGAATATTTTAAAGTTCAATTGTCTGGGCAATCAGTATTTCATTGTCGAGGAAAGGAAATAGTTACTGAATGTTGTTCTTTTTGCAATATATGAAAAGCATTATGAATATAGATGAATATAATACACTTATGTTATATTCATGTATAATACGCAACTTTTGAGATAAAAATATCATTAAGATAAGTTAGAGTGATGTCGAGAGTCATTTTGTCCAATGTTTAAGTATGGGGGGCTCTTGTCTATCATTTAGTTTTTCAAGTCACAATCATTCATCCTTTAGTTTTTTATCATTCCTGTTTTCTTTATATAGTAAAAAAACTGTATGTAAACGCGGGTTCTCCAAGGCACAATCCTTGCAATTGCTTTTTCTAGACCGATTTCTATTTAATGAATTAAAATAAATAAAGATATAACCACCACTAAATTCGGGCATTAAGGAATTTGGCTTATATAAGAAAAGTAGAGTTCTTCTTAAGTTTTCCATTTTAAAATTGATTTCAATTTTTCTAAGTAAATTCAACGTGAATAAGCTGTCATATCGATTTGCCTCTACCAATTACCAGTAATTGACAGTATCACTCCCGGATTTATTTGTTCATTTACATCGTTTTAAAACTGAATCTTTTTGAAAATACTGAGTTTCCGGGATATGATCATGCTCTTAAATTCAAAATCATTAAAATAAATGAAGCTTGCATATTAAACCATTCGTGATATTCTTAAACCTTTATTAAGCTTTAATGCTTAATTAACTTGATTGTTCACTATAAGATACATACCTGTGTCATCTGCAGAGTTTTATTTTCATTTATTTGAATTTCTGCTACAACATCATTTACAAAGATAAGGAAGAAGAGAGGACCAAGGATTTTTCCTTAGGGAAACAGATGTTATGTCTTTCTAATCTGACATTGAATTGTTAATATTCACGCTTAGTCTTTGACCCAGCTAATTGAAATATGACCATCATTGTCAATTTCAATATCAGAGTCAAGATTAGAGGCAGACTTAGCTTGATCTGATGTAGCCTTTATTACCAGTTCGATTGGACAGATGCGTTCAACATAGTCATCAAACTCGTTTTTAAAAAAAACATCCTTTTATAGCGGACACTAAAACAGTGTTTCTCGTTTCTTGTTTTTTGCATAGATAAGACCGTTGGTTGTCCCGTTGTTTCCTATTTGAATGTTTAACATTAGTTATTTATACTTTATAGCTGCTGTTCAGTGTGAACCAAGTATCCATGTTGAAGACCGTACTGTGATCTATAATATTAATTTAAATAGTTTACTTTTACAAAGTGTGACTTGGATGGAAAGTTGTCTCATTGGCACTCATACCACATCTTCTTATACATATTTAGGGATTTTGTTTACGTTTTTCATTCTTACTAAGAAGTTCCTGAATATAACCAGCCTCATAAAGAACAAATCGGCAAAACCAGGAGCTCAGTTTGTTCCAATGGGAAGGCAGATTATGTGTTGAAAAATATCTCCAAACGTAACATATTTTGAAATCAGAAAACATAACATTTCTATAATATCAGTTCAGAGAATATTGTGTTTATAGCAGACTTTTTTTCGAAGTGCGATTAATACCCCCTTAAGACATATTCTTGTACCTAACTTGTCCATCTGTCGTTTATGAAACATCAAATTCTGTCAATATGTCTTTTAGTTTGGAATGTCATCATTCGTGATCATTAACATGATTAATGTCCTATAAGTGAAACACAAACATGTTAATTCTTTTCACCGACTACCATCCTATGACAAAGACAGTTTGATGCTTATCATGTATGGTTGTTTTGAATAAAATTGTCATTAATGTTAATGGATTGTAGTCAGGCAATAAAAAGGACAAATTTGTGAAGAAAATACTGAGATAGCGAAATAATATAAACGGTGTTTCTGCTAAACCAAAATCTTTAAAGTTATCTAAACTTCTACTTGTCACTGCAGTGTCGGAGATTCACATATTAAATATGGACTGCGTTCTGATATTCAACAGTCTAAGCGATCCATAAATAAAGAATAATAATGACGGAATATAATATGATACCACTTTTGTGTCAAATGTGTTGTGAAAACAAAACGCTATGAATATGATAAACAATATTAATTTTCTTGAATTGACTCTCTCACAGTTTAAAACATATGTTTAAAAATGTAAAATAATTAATTCTCCAACAGTGTTATTATTTAGTCAGTTCATCCACCAAGAAAAGTAATGTGACATAAAATAAATGAATGTGTATGGGTATGTATTTGCATGTTTAATAAGGAATAATTAACTGTTTTATCTTATAATAACAGTTCTTGATTTTCTCATTATTGAAGGAACGTCAATATCGGAATGGATCATTTTGACACTATGTATAACTGGTTGTATCATTTTGAGTGGTTTGGGTTATTTGGTGTGTAGATATGGAAAGCGAGTATCTTTAAAATCAAGAATCACAAATGACGTAGTGATATTAGGACCTTTAGAACCTTCTCCAAATATTGGCGTCTATGATGAGATTGATGAGAATCAATTAACATTTGACACGACGAATATAAACGTATTATCGCAAGAATCTTATTACGAAACTATTGACTTGGTTTCTCAAGAGAGTCTTTCTATTGCAACCAGTTCTGAATATGGTGACACAGGATACCTCGATCCTTATTTCGCAATAGAAGAGGATGAAAATCACCAATTGCAAGATCAAACATCACAGGAAGAATGTAGTTCATTTAATTCGTCCAACGAAGATGGTGTGGATCAAGACAATAAAGCATATAACAATCTATATCAACCACTTCAGGAGAATTGGCAACTAGATTCACATGGTTACGAAGTCCCTGTGATGGTTCATAAGTGTTTCAAAATTTCTGCAAATGAATATGTCACAAATAATTCATCTTATAATGTGAACAATCCACTACACAAAAACAGGGATATGAACAATCCCACATATGAAAACCAGACGTCTCCAGACACAAAAGCAGGAAATGATGAAAAATTGGTTGGAGATGATTCATCATCTGTATCAAAAACTGGCAACTTACATGATTACATAAACATGAATGCTTAATCTTATATATCGATGATCAATTGTCATACAGTAGAATCATGCCAACCTACTGATCGAGACAAGTCTGCGACAACTGAACAGAAATCATTTCGTGGTGAAATTGATTTAAAAGATGAGTCAATGAAAGCAGGTTCAAACAAAATATGTTTAAACAAAATATATCGGGACGAAAATGATAGTAACTCGAACGGTTATGAAGACGCCAAATCAAGTGTTTAAATGGTGTTTGATTATAAATGATCACACAATTTAACCAGTCAGTCAGTTTACATGTCATCTTCTGTATATAATTAATAATGTTTCGTACTTATGATGACAACAATATAAGTAGTGTCCTGCATTTGGTCTTTGAACATAACTTAAATTACTCGTAGTCGGGAAGGAAGTCTACCTTTGTGTTAACTTGGTTGTTTTACTTTTATTTGATTAACTATAAAGTGTTTCCGACTTCTTTTTAATTTCGCACATATTTGGCCATACTTCAATCCAAAACTTTAGTATTAAGGTCACTGTTCTCAACTTTATGTATATACCTTTCAGACCAGAAACTGCACCGGAATAACTTTCAAAAATGTTTGAATATTTTGTTACAGAGAGTTGGAAGAATAATTAGTAGGGTTTAGAACTTAGAAAAATAGTAAGGAACCTTGTATTTGAATGACCCATATAAATGTTTTTCGTATTTTTTCATATTGTATTAATTTGATATATTTGACTGTTTCTCTTACTTCGGACTATATCCGTTGCCCTAAAGACACTAAATGTTCTTTAATTGTTTGCTCGTTTCGGTTGTTTTTTCATATCTTTTTATTCCTCTATAAAACATTAAACACTAGCCTTTTTTTAGAAATACCAACTCTCAAGTACTCAAGAAAGGTTAGCAGACTCTACTCAACATGTGATATCCATCGTGTCTCATATTTAATATATATGTTGATAAGATATGTCAATTACTAAAATATCACGCTCTGATAGAGGGCAAGAGAGATCAGATTTGTCTTAAAGTCATATGAAACGAGTTTCTTAAATTTCAGTGTTATCGAAATATATTGAACCAATGCATGCATATATACCAAACTAAGTCTTGCATGCACGTTTATTATATTTTTATTTCACATCTATAACGTATAATCGACAAATAATTTTTCATTTACTGGTTTTTGAAAGTAAGCTTATACATTTTCGAGTTTGTTGCCGAAGTTTACCGGATCGTGATATTGATAAACAATCAAAGCAGAACACGTGGAAAGCGCAACATATAAGAGAATTGAAAGAGCCATGACATTTGTTTCTATATTTTCCAAGCGTTCACGTGTGTTAATTAATCTATTCCTTGACAGTTGATAAATGATTTGGTGTATCAAATTTGTTCTATAAGAATCTGTTATTTTTAATTATCTTCAAGAGCACTTATGTTTATATTCTTTCATCACGATTTTTCTCCTCGTACTTGCACTGTGTGGTTGCCAAAGTTTTAAAGTCACCTTCACTTCTGTTGGGGTAAAACTTAGCCATTTAAGTATGAAAAACTTGAACATGTTTAAAGTTTTTTTTTTAATTTTGAAGTTTCATATGACTTTAAACGCAAATACAACTAAAATACAGAAAAAAAGACATATATCTAAGTGTTCAGTTTATTAAACGGCTGTCCAAGTAAATATCAGGCAAATCCTATGATATGGGTGGCACAACATATTTTTTTCCAATCGGTGTTTATATCATACAAAGGAGATATATGTCAAAGATGTTTTTGAATCAACAGTGGATGGCTCAGAAAATGATTTTAAAGTTCACTAACTATGAATATCATTATGAAAGGAACATATCTGATATCATTTGTGAAACGGTTATTCCATAACGGTCAACCAACTTAAAAATATTATCTTTGTAGTTTTAATATTTTGAAAAATGGCCTTCAACACAAGTCTTAAATATGACAAAGTCAAAGTGCGGAATGATGTGGTCGTATCAATCATTCAGTTTTTTTCGTTTCATAATAATAGAAAATTTTGTACAAAATGAAGAGTTATCTCCCCTTTTCAATGATTTTTCAGTGCTTTTTATGTACTTTTTTTCTCTTTCTTTGTTGCAGTTAATAAAAAAACTAAATTTAACTTTGAGAAAGAATGAAATTGTGATATGAAATAGAAATTTTGAAAACAAAATATGTCATATGCCATCCACTGCCTGGTTTTGCCATGGACACCCGCTTAAAAAGTCGAATTTATTTTAAGTAATAAAGTATATTTTCCCAATCAAACACAATTTAAATGCAATCCCATATAAGGATATTTTTTAATGTGCTTCCTGTTTGTACTGGAGTCTCATTTGTATGAGAAATAAATTATACTAAAAATGTCACATTGTTCATATAACTCTTCCGCAATTATTCAAACCATTTTTCGACTGTTACTTCCGCAAATCAATTTGATTTCCCTTATGAAACTTTCATGAATCATCAAGTGATCTCTGTAGATATTTGTGGAATCTGAAATTCAACATCATTTGGTGGTTGGTATTCTGTCACAAATAACAAATACGTGTATGTTTTTTTTATTCCAATACAATTTTAATCGAATACCACATCTTACATGTAGCCACGAATTCTTCTCTCCGGAATAGATCAGTTTCTTCGTTATTAACAATAATTCAATTAAGTAAAACGCTCCACTATAAAAGAGGGGCGAAAGATACCAGAGCGACAGTCAAACTCATTAATCGAAAATAAACTGACAAAACCTGGCTAAAAATGAAAAAAGACAAACAGACAAACAATAGAACACATGACACACCATAGAAAACTAAAGAATAAGCACCACGAACTCCACCAAAAAACTAGGGGTGATCTCAGGTGCTTCGTAAGGGTAAGAAGATCCTGCTCCACATCTGGCACCCGTCGTGTTGCTTATGTTATAACAAATCCGGTATAGTTTAATAGTCTAATTCGGTAGGTCACATTCATGAAAGTGAAGGGGAAAGTAGTTACGACGAAAGGAACATATCTGATATCATTTGTGAAACGGTTATTCCATAACGGTCAACCAACTTAAAAATATTATCTTTGTAGTTTTAATATTTTGAAAAATGGCCTTCAACACAACTCTTAAATATGACAAAGTCAAAGTGCGGAATGATGTGGTCGTATCAATCATTCAGTTTTTTTCGTTTCATAATAATAGAATATTTTTGATTATTTTTTTAGCTCAGAAATCTTTTAACGTATTTGTGCTGTAAATTAAAGTCATGATCATGATGTATAAAACATGTGTTTGCTGTGAAAAACACGTTAAATCATGGAAATCACATTTGGGTATAGTTTTTAAAAAAATGAAAATTGTTGGATCGACTTACTTATTTTTTCCCCTATTTTTTCAGACAATGACAGCATATTGTTTTCATTCAGTAATTCAATATTTACACTTAAATGAGTTATTACCTTTAAAAGAAACCGTTTTTGTCTGGAAATATGAATTGCGAGTTTAAAATTCTTTCATCATTTCTTAGAAGAACATTCCACTAGCTCACGATATTTTCTTTCAGATTTATTTTTCAACTTTCAATTGATTTGATATAAGCTCCACTGACTATTCTTATGGCGATCATTATTTAGTTAAAAGGGGTTGGCTGCTATCTAGAAACATAATTTCCTCAAATGGTCTTTTTAAAATTTGCATGGACGACATCACGGGTTGGTTGATTGTTGTGAAATGGTATGATGACCACGTATGTGTTTCAATAGTCGTAACCACACTCCTGACCTCATGTCTTCGATTGTGACATCCCCGAATGAGACTGATAACCAAACATACCACGAGCAACACATTGAATGCCACATGTGCAGCAGAATATATTTACCTTTCCGGAGCACCAGATAATATTCCAGGTTTCCGTTGGGTTCGTGTTGGTCGGTTCTTAGTTTGCTAAAAGGATACAGCATGTATTCTTCACTTTTTGCTATTTCATTGTTGCTAAAATATTTAAATTACGAAAGCACTAATTTAAAGTGTTTTATTCAAGCGCCACAGGTAAGTCCTGTGTTGACGAATCGTACGTCTTGCTTTCAGCATAGTTATCCGCGTATCTTTGGTATTTTTTTTTTATTTGTATACAGCAATTGTACAGCAAAATTACCGACTGCAGGTTTTGTTTCAATTTCAATCATTATCTTTAGGTAGCCTTATAAAAGTGGTAAAGATTAACATGATAATCAACCTAAATAAAGTTATCCTAAAATTTCACAAAACAAATTATACAATACAAGTTATACTTCAGAACGTACAAGAGACATAAACATTTTCTTACAAATTTACAATTCGAATACAAACTGAGTTGTCTATCTTCTGTCAGTCAATGGAATAGTTTTGCTAAACAATTGTTTATAATTCTAAAGTATAAATCATGGATGTAGTTCCGTTAGGAACGTGAAATTTCAAACCTTATTTCCCGTATAGATTTTACTCGATTATGTTTTGGACCTTACAACTTTCAGGGAATCGAACAAACATACTGCAATGAGAGACTTCAAAAAGTAGTGTCATGGAAATTATATCTGATATGTTCCTAAAATGTTATGGATGTAAGCAAAATCTTAGAAGATTTTGTAAATTTTGAAATCTATAAAAGTTTTCTTTTTTCTATTTGAAAAATATATAAACAATAAATGATTAAGCAATGTTTTTAAAGAGTTCAAGATAATTCATCTGGTAATTTTTGAAAAAAAGTTTTATCTGAGAGTGTCTGAATCTTAATAATTAATATTCAACCCCTTATATACTTTCAAGCTATATATATAACCATGACTGTTTACAGTCGCACATAGTCCTATTATAAAGATTTGACAGAACGCGCATCAGAGTACATAGACATACATGATATAGGCAGATGTGGTATGAGTGCCTATGAGTGCCTATGAGACAACTCTCCATCCAATTAACAATTTACAAATGTAAACCATTATAGGTCAAGGTACGGCCTTCAACACGGAGCCGTGGTAGGTGGATATGAAAACGACCTTGTCAAATCATACATAGATCCCTACCTACACAGCTACTTTTGCATAGGTACTATTTCTGTACTAAAATATGTAGTGCTGGAAATCTACTTTTAATATTCAGTACTATTTTGTTACTCTAAAATTATTGTAATATTTTGTTACCTGTATTTTACAGTACTTTATTTGTACTTGAAATTTAGGTACTACATATTTTTGGTTACTATCGTTACATTTTCAGCATTTTGAAAGTTTTTCTATTTCAAATCTCTTAAAGTTATGATTTCAAACATGGAATATTGTATTATTTCTGTACCAAAATATTTAGTACAAATCAAGAACTGTAAAATACAAGTACCTAAATATTACAACAGTTTAAAGTAAAGAAATAGTAATAAATGTTAAAAGTAAATTTCCAGTACAGCATTTTTTTAGTATAGAAATAGTACCTATGCAAAAGTAGCTGTGTATACTATGATGAAAATATAAAATTTATATATATATATTTAAATCGGGATTATTCTAATAGAATCTACAAAATCGATAAACCAAATAAAAAAATTGAAACCAAATCACTTCGTATATTGTATGCGTTTTAAGCTCTTTTCTGGATTATCGTCACCAGGCAGGCTCAAAGCTTATTATTTGAAAGCCAAAGATGTAGCAGAACCGAAACAAATGAAACAAATATATGAATAAACAGTACCCAAATCCATCTTAGGTCAAATTTGTCGGACGCTGTTCAAACCTTAGTTTCTTGATTACTTTTAGATTTATAAACGGACAAATTAAGGGCGTGGTATCATAATATTTTAATACACAGGTACAACAACACGTTATACGACACCAGCACTAGCGTTTCCTGGAAAAAAGATTCAACATACCATGAGGTAAGACAAAATAAAAAAAGCGATACAAGCAAAGTAGGTATCATAGAAAATAAGCGATATCAGGTATGCATTATAGAACATGCTTTTGTGACGATAGGATGAGTCCAGGATAGGTCAACTGATTTCTTTAGTTTGTTTTGTATGTTGGTCGGACTATAGCAAAGATGTAAACTTTGCAGCACGTCCCAAGACAGGAGTTTGTAATCCAGTGGTTGTTGTTTCTTGTTGTATGTCAGATGCATTGTTCGTTTGTTGTATTTTACATAAATCAAGCTATTAGTTTTCTTGTTTCAATGGTTTTACATCTGTCATGAGGTGGCCTTTTATGGCTTATTATGCAGAATGGGGTTTTGCTGATTGTTAATGGCCATATTGCGATACATAGTTATCAATTTTGACTTCATTTGATCTCTGGTTGAAAAAGAAAAGCGAACGATGACAAAGAAAAAGTTGTCTCCTCGTGCTCATTGACAATCATACCATATGTTTCTAATTTTATAAGATAATCATTTTTTAAAGATATCTCAGTAGTGGTATCAATTCTCATACTACAGTGATCGTTTGAATTAAACGTCAGATCATCATAAATTTACATTAGATCAACAACGCTTTGCCCTTTGTGTCTTCTGTTCACTTACACAAAAAAAACTGTATTTAATTTTTTTTTATATTGAACGGTTATGATTTACTTTTGAGAGGTTTAAAAAGAGACAACTGTTAAATATTTAGCGTGTTTTATATTTTATTCAATAGATTTTTTTTATATTGAACACGTTTTGGTTCTGTTATGATTTACTTTTGAGAGGTTTAAAAAAAGACAACTGTTAAATCTTATATTCGATTTTTTTGACTGATTCTTTATTGATGACCAGTGGCAACTACTACAGTCAACTCGGCTTTGTACACGATTACGATGGTATTTTAATTTCTAAATGATATTACGAACATTTGATAAAAGGAAGTACAAGATAGAACGGTCCGTGTTACACTTATCAATTCAAAGTTTTAAAAAGTTTTCAATTTTTCAATTTTTGAAATTTTGATCAGTTTTAAAATATAAAATTTCCAAATTGTTTCAAAGTTTTGAAATTTTGAAATTTTAACCAAATGTTTAAAATATTAAAATTCTAGATATCGTTTTTAAATTTGATAGTTTAGAAATTTGATCAAATTTAAAAAATACTAAACCTAACGTGCAATTTTGATTATTTTACTTTCTGAAAGTTTGATTTTTGAAACTTTTTATTAAGATATCAGAAATAGAAAAGTGGAAAAAGAGGGGTACCTGTAAACTGCGACACGAAATAAAAGCGGAACGAAACGAAACAAAATGAAATGAAAACATACTGATACTTAAAAGTTAATGTTTAAAATTAAACCACAGGCATACAGTTGTACATGTATGCGGTGAAAAATTGGATAACAAAATAAATATTTCTCAAAAGAAGAGAATTCATTTTAAAACAAGACGCACGGCTCTGATAATGACAATTTTACTTGCTGGTTTTCACAGCACCAATATTTTAGGAGAAACAGTAAAAACTGATCAACTTGCAGTATTTCAAATAGTATGGTTAGGTTGGGAATCTTTTTATATATTTTCTACTGAACTTTAAGCAATAAAATGGCTCAATACACTTTGTATTATGTCAGTTGATTTCATTTTTTTTTCTGTACATGTTTTGCTCTAGAAATTCTTACTTTCTACAGTCATGTAGGCAGATGAATATATCCTTCTATGTAGATTTTGAACGATCTCATCTTTAACGTTTTTAATCAACTATTTCTGTTTTTTATAAATTGTTGACCCTTAATATTCAGCTTTGAGCGTTCCTGAAGAAGGTAGATCCAGAACAGCGCTTCGATAGTAACTTTTAATGTTTTGTTTTCATTTTTATAGATTGCATGACGATGATATATTGCCTTGTATCAATGATTACAGTTCAAAGTATTGGTACGGTAGGAACACTGAATTCATGGTGTCGCAATGAACGTTGTGCTAGTCTAGAATGTGGGAGGTTTTTAATATCTTTTTTACACTGAAATTAAGAGTAAGATCAAATTTTAATAGCTTGGAGCCAGGCTACTGTTATAAAGTATCTACATAAACTCATCATAGATAGATAACAGGATGTAAATTTTGTATTTGCGCCAGACGCGCGTTTCGTCTAGAAAAGACTTATGTAATAGTTGCCGCTGTAAATTAAGCGCCCATCTATCAATTTGTAGGTATCGGCATTTTGAAAAGTTTTTATCAGCGATAAATGGTAATCCTTTGGAGGATCTGATAAATAAATATTGTCACTAAGGTGACACTTTTTTTTTACTTGGATACTTCCACGAGGTGCTTCAATAATGGTACATAAAAATATTCTGATCCCCAATTTGAAGACAACAAATATTCTGCGCAAGCAGAGGACAACAAAAATATTCAGAATCCAGATTTTCCCCTTGCCTTATAGTGTTAAATTTTGAACTAAATCATTTGATTATTAGCGATAAAAAAAAAAAAAAATTGTTAGCGCTAAGCGCGAAATTCTTTTTCTTCTCCACTTCGACATGACAACCATATCTCAATTTTTGAAGTTAAATGGTTGCTCCTTTAGACAACGTTTGGACTGATGCTTGTAAAAAGTATATGTATTTATCATATACACTCAATTTGGGGCCATAAATCAACCAC
Organism: Mytilus edulis; assembly: GCA_019925275.1. Taxonomy (NCBI): domain Eukaryota; kingdom Metazoa; phylum Mollusca; class Bivalvia; order Mytilida; family Mytilidae; genus Mytilus; species Mytilus edulis. The sequence continues at coordinate 33,768,840 of CM034356.1, read as the reverse complement.
TGTTTTTAAATGGCAAATACAAGGAAAAGGGAGGTTTTTTTGTATTAAGGGATATCATTGTTCCGTATTTGTTATTTGTGCATTTTTAACTTATCGTACGGCAATGAACTTTGAGCAAAGCAAAAGAACACAGGTACGTCCAGTCAGAATGGGGTGTGTAAAAAAGAGTGCCACGCTGTCAGCTGCATGATTGATTTTTCCATTTTTTGGCCATACACCAATGTTGCTCTCGAGAAACCTGTACAATGTAAAATTCACCTATGGAACGCTGAAAACTGGATATTTAAAACTCAAGTAATTTTAAACTATCGGTTTTTGGTTGCCAGTGACAAATATTTCATGAATGTTCAGGACCAAATTAGCAATAAATACAACATGGAGGGATTGTGCTTGTTATTCATATGATGAAAACGTAATCTTTCAATTAGTTTAATTGAGGTCTGGAGCTGGCATATGCCAGTAACTGCTAGCTTATTATAAAGTAGTCCTTTGTTAATTTATTATCCTTGTCATTTAGATTTATAGTTTCTTCTGTTTCCTATTCTGATATAGGACTTCGATTTCTTTTGAAGTGCGTATTGCTGTGTGTTTGTTTATTCTAAATTGGCTAGAGGTAGAGGGGTAGGGTTGTAATATAAACAAACACGTTTAAATCCGACGCATTTGTGCGCCTGTCCCAATTTAGGAGTCTCTGACCTTTTTTGTCTTGTATGATTTTAATTTTAGTTCATTGTTATATTTCGGAGTTTAGTAGGATGTCTATTATCACTGAACCGTCACTGAACCAGTACACTTATTTGTCTAGGGACCAGCTGAAGCACGCCTGGCACAACGTTCATTGCGACAACATAAATTTAGTATTATTCCCTCCGTATCATTGCTTGGAACTGATTTCAATCATAAAAAGGCAATGCAATTGATAAACAAGAAAACAAAATGTTTAAAGTGGCATACGACCGAAGCGCTTTTTCTGGATCTTTTTTAATGAGGAACGTCAAAAAGGCGAATACTACTTTTTAACCTTCTGCGAGTTGGTCAGTTTTCATTGTTGCTTCTAAATGTTTGGCACTGGGGACACCAAATAGCTCTGAATTATTTATCTCAAACTGTAACCATATATATTAAAGATTTAAATCAACTTTTTTGATGCCGGTTTAAATATTCTATAATGGATGCACAACCTTGAAATTTCTGAACGATGTTATCCCATGTGATGTCTAATATGTTTTATAAAAAAAAACGAATTTTGTCGAATACAAGAGCTGAAAGTTGCAGCATTCAGTGTGTCCTGTTCCAAATATGCTTGCTCTAATTTTCATGACTACTTGTACATTGTATACTTCACATAACATTGTTCAAGAAATTCTTCCTCAACTAATTGACATACACTCTCTGAAGTCATTGTTTCTCATATCGATTGAATATGAACATGGTGAAGTATCAACTGATATATTTTATTATGTGTGGAATAAGATATTCCTCGGTTACAGGTGATAATGTTTGTTTTGATATAAATACAAGGTAAGTATTTAGAATGTCAAGTTACTTTTTCATTTGACATCAAGGAAGTTGTGTAAGTGCAACTTTTTCTCGGTTTGAGTAAATATACCATTTATTGCCTGTCAAATATGTGATAATTTAATTAGTTATAAAACAAAGTATAAATATTCACTCCCTGAATAATATTGAATTTTAATCCTGGTACCTTTGATAACTATATTTAAATTGAAAGTCCTGAATATATTATAAGTGTGCTTTACAGATATAACGGAAACAATGTAACAGTTTATAAAGATGGACAACTCTGGTTTCGGGATTTTTGTGTTTGTTCAGTGAGGAATGAGACATTTTATATTTCTATTTTCAAAACTTGTTTGTTATGCTAAAGCGGATTAACCTTATTGCCTTCAAATAGAGAATATCTCCATTATTTGTATGAAAAAATAGATATTTCAATAATACAATTTCATAATGATAGCAACAGGACTTAGCAGTATTTGGTTAACAAACCTTCATGTTCATTCGTATTGTATCGCGGTAACAGCATTTAATTGAAATGTTGAGAAATTGTTAATAGAAAGACGGTAGCATTTTTTTAATAAGCAGACTGAACTGAGCCAACTGTACTACTTTTTAAAATCTAAACAAAGCCACCCATAGAAAACGTTTTTCTCATATAATCCCATTTGCAATCAAATGCACTGGTAAATACTTAACAAATGTTTACCTTTACATACAAAAAGAAATTTAAATACATTGTAACTGATCGACAATTACACGGGATTTCAAGGGAGATCGGTTTCGACATAGTTTATACCTTTACATGTCAATTACTCAATGCTTGATTCCAACCGTAAACTTGTCAAAACGGTTGAAATGTGTGTATTACAGATAAAGAAGATACCAATCACATTAAATTAATTTTTGTATAGCTTTGCGTCATAGATTTTGGACGTCTTTTCTTTAAGTACACTTGGTAACGTGATCGTTTTCAAAATTTCAGTTATTCTGATTGCTGCTATAACTACGGATGGGCCAATGAAAAATGCACAGGTATAACATAACAATAATTAAACCTAAATTCATATGTTATTATTCATAACATTTTGATATGGTTGCTGTGAAATATTATATGTTCTTTAGGAACTTTACTTTGTCGAATTGTTTTCTTCTTTCTTCACTTTAATGATATAAATCTGTAAATATTTGTTATTATCAAAGTTATTTAATTCTGACTTCATTGAATAAATGATATATGCTAAAAGATTTGCGAAATGTTCCAGAGGGACATTCAAATTTATAGATAAAAACAAACTGACATCGCCATGGCTACCACAGAAAAAAGACAAACTGCCAACAATAGTACACAAAACACAACCTAGGAAAATAAGGACTAAACAACACGAACCCCACCAAAAACTAGAGGTGATTCAATGTGCTTCGGAAGGGTAAACAGATCCTGATGAAGATCTGGCATCAGTCGTTTTGCTTACTTAGCTAAAACCAATAAGTAGTCTAATTCGGTAGCTCAAATTCGTGAAAAGGGAATAGGATTGTAGTTTCGACATTAGGATCAATGACATGTCTGATATCATCTTTGAAACGGATATTCCAAAACGATCAACAAACGTGTGATGGCGTCTATAAAGTTTAAGGAGGAATGATTTCAACTTCACCGTTTTGAAATCTTGGTTGAATAGCTTCCTTGTGAGCAGCAACCCTCTATCAATGAAATTAGGATAGAGAATACAAGCCCGGAAATATCGTAGCAATTTGGAGATATGTACTCCGTATTCAGGCGCTTATTTAAATTTGCTACATAGAAATGCAAAGTTCAAAATTGGAAATCTGAAATCATCTCCGTGTCGTTATATTTTGTTTTTAACCGACCCTCATTGTCAATTTCCAGATGTAAGTCAAGATATGAGGCAGACTGAACTGTATCTGTTGTATCCTTGTTCACTAGTCTTGTGGGATAGATGCGTTCAACAAAGTCATCATATTTTGTATTATTTAGTTAGAGAACATCATCTCTATATCGGAAAGTAAAGTTAAAACGATATTGCTAACTTCTTTGGTTTCTTCCTATGAAGTTACTGTATGAGGTCTGCCTCATAGGAATAAATGAAGAAGTCAGCGAGAAGAGGGACACAGCAGGTTCCAATGGGAGTGCCGATAATTTGTTGAATACACGTCCTAAAAAACAAAGATGGTAAAATTAATAAATCTTTCAATTATCTATGTGTATAATTTCTATTAAAATAAAGTTGTGTTTTGTAATGTTTTAACCACGTTTGTATTCATCTTAGTAATTTCGTCTTTTGAATAGGATATTAAATGTTCAAAGATACTAATTTCCAGTGCATTCATAACACTAGCATTGTAATTTTCGCATACTTATTGTTGCTAATTAAAAAATTAAATAACAGAGAATTTCAACGTGAATGAACCATTTCCTACTATATCCAAAACAATATTTTGTAAATCTTCCGGGATGTCTCAATGATCGCGACATTTTATACAGTACAATGTAGATTTTATTTAGGTCATTCGTCAAAAAATAAAACAATTAAGTGCCTTGCCTTCCTGAATACTGATTTCTAAAATGTATGTGAACATTGAATAGATACTGTTATTTGTAAGCTGTTTCTAAGCCTACTCCACTGTTATGGATACCTTAACTACAAAAGTGTTACACACAACGTTGTATAATAAATTGTAACTGATCTAAGTTTTATTTTTAATATGTTTGTATATTAGTGCTCTTATTTTCTTGGTCTTGCTATGTTTCATGATACGAAAACGGCCAACGTAGATAAAAGTATCTTGTCTTACGGAGGCGTAAATCGTACTTGGTGAAAATTCACTCTGATTTCAAATAACAAATTATCCAAAAATTACATTATGGTTGCTTTTATTACGTGTTTTATTACAAACAATAGTTGTGAATTTATTGAATATTTATAGTGATGATCTTGGTGGCCTTTCGCTTTTCCCCTATTCATGCTATTCCATCAATAATAATTACTTATAAGTTTATTGTGAAATTCTTTTTTCATATTTTCAAAAGCATTCATGAAACTTTTGAATTTTAAACAAATTGGAATTCTATGTGATCAAAAAAACGATTAACTTTTATAATAAATTGTAAATTGTCTAGGTTTTACCTTCGCTATGTTTGTAAATGAGTGCTCCTATTTTCTTGTTTCTCAATTTCAATTTCTAAACAAAAAAGAGGAAAGGCAAAAAATATCAGTCTTCCACACCATACACTGAACAATTTAAAATTAGTCTAAACATATTTTGGTAAGTTTTTGTGAAGGGTGTGGTAGAATGATTATTGTTTCTTTTTAAAAAAAATGCATCTATCATATGTTGTTATTAACCTGGGTTATCAAAACATTCTTGAACAATATTATTGAAAAAACATATAAATATTTTTATATGCATCAAACAAGTGTAACCTTTATATACTTTGGAGTTGAGTATGACGACCATAATCACTGAACTAGTAATCATTTTTGTTTATGAGCCACATGAAGCACGCCTCGGTTGCAGGATTTTCCCCGCTGTGTTGAAGATCCATTGGTAACTTTTGGCTGTTTTCTGCTCCATGGTCGGATTGTTGTCTCTTTTACGTATTTCCGATTTACATTCTCAGTTTTATTAAAATTAAAGTTTCATACACATATCTTCAAACCAGAGTGGGGGTGTATAAATACCGTTCTACGACAACTCTGAATTTTGGATCGATGTATTTCAACTTAAATCAATCTAACGAGTTAAGCCTTTGTCAACTGAAGTTTATATATATAGTTTTTTCTTTATATTGTACTGTTACATGTACACCTATGTCCGAGATGGTTAGGGGAAAGTTGATGCTTCCTTGAACTAGTCTTACCCCGCCACATCATGTATGTACCTTAAAATTCAGGAACCTATAATTCAGTGATTGTCGTTTGTTTCCAAAAATAACTTTTGTATCATGTTCATTATTTTTTACACAGGCCATGAGTTTTTGGTTTCTTTGTTTGAATTTTTTTACATTAAATTTTGTCATTTCGGGATCTATTTTCACTAACTATGCGATATGGCTCTTACTCATTGTGAAAGGCGGTACGGTGACATTTAGTTGATAATGTTTATGTCAGTTGGTCTCTTGTGGAGACTTGTCTCATTTGCAATCAAACCACATCTTTTTAATTTCATAAATTAAAAAATCTAATTCGAAGAAAATAATATTAAATAACCAATTTAAAAAAAGGTAAGCGAGAAATAAACATAAACAGAACCAGTTTCGTAATTTTTATGTATACAAATGTACAACTTCTTATAATATGTTTTGATTGCAATCAAATTCAACAGATTGTCGGTAATATCCTTTCTTTAAGATATTATAGTTGTATATCGCCTATTAGAATAACAAATTTTCTTCTTATCTCTTTAGAGTGCAAAAAAGGAAAGACTACATACGAAGTGAAAGCACTATGCGTACCGTGTAGAAATGATACATATGGTTACAAGTGTGCTACACATTGTGTTTGCGAACAATTGCAGAGGTATACATTTCTATTCGGTGTTGCAAAAATGAGAAAATTTCATCGAGAGAAAATATAAAATCTTTTCACCCTTCGATTTGTTCCGATAATGTTATATATTTCCACTTTCTCAGATAAAGACATATTTGGTTTGTTTCTTGCGTGTAATTTTTGTCTACCAAGACGTCGTTTTTGCATATGATATCAACCTGTGATTACATTTGACCCTATTTTGTCGAAGACTTTATATTGTGCGAGTTATTTCCATTAGCACTGTTTTTCTTGTTCGTGCATCTTCTCAGTAACAGTAAAAGAACTCGACAAGTTCATTTTACTTAACTGCCTGTTATATCTAAGGGATGTTTTTTTCCAATGTTAACGAAAGAATAAAAAAGACTCCAAATGAGTAATGTTCTTCTCCTGTGTTTGACATAAATGATACCTGTATGTCAATGAAAAACATGAATGGTAAGTAACAGATACCAATGATATTTTGATTTGCGGTCCTTGGTACATACAAATTAATTTGAAGTCAAGATCGTGGTTTCAATGTTGACTTTTCCATGCTTTATGAATTTCTCTGTCATTGAAATATATGCATCAAAGAAATACGACAAAATACTGTCTTATTGTGATAAAAATATGATACATTTGGTCTGAAAAAAAACAAATGACATCTCATAGGAATAATTTCCCTTAAAATGGTTAAATATAAATTTCATTGATTATAACTCCAACTTTGTACATGATAAAGACATACAGTCTTTTGAAAAATGTTGGTTGTCATCCTCCTTGAAATATATCAAGAGGAGGTGACAATGTTCACTCTTCTTTAAAGAAAAGTACACATATCTTGTTAAAAGGGCATATATAAATCTATCATTTGAGACCAGGTGTGACCGTTTATAAACCGGAAGTTGAAAGTTCTCTTCGTTTTTAAGGCCAAAAATAAAACAAAAAACGTTTTTTTTTAATCTGTGTGAACAAACGTTTGACGGAAGACCGGAAGTGATATTTTTTAAACGGACGTAACACATAGTCTAACTCATTTTAGACACAAGTATATAGAAAACATATATATTTACTAGTCCGTATGCAAACATCATTGGACGCAAATAATAACTTTGAGTAAACCGGAAATATCTTCTATAGTATTAAAACCTTTTAAAATTGATGTCGAAAGGCCTAATTACTTGTTCTTTAAACAACTGTTTTAATTATTTACAGCTTCTATACTTACATGATTTATAACATGCTAAAAAAAGTTCCCCTGTCAAATGCATCAAACTGTTCATAATAAATTTTCGTGGCGCGTCTTCAATAAACCACATGATTTACAAGATATAGTAATCAAATAATTAACAAATTACAATACAGGTGTGATGCGGAAGTGGGATGTGTTCCAAAAATATCCATTTCAACTAATCCTACTACTCATGCAGGTAAATACTACATGTTCAGTTGATCGTGACTTTTTGACATTCGTAAAACAATGGATTAGAAAACTTCAATGTAATACTGTGGGTTCATTATTATTTGTTGGATACCAATGTTCGTGGATTTTGTGGGTACAGGTGAATCACAAATTCAAATGTTCAATGAACAACATAGTTTCAATAGTTATTGTACGCAGATATTAGCAAAACCACGAAATCAAATATCCACGAATAAGCAAGCTTTCAGCAAATCAACGAAATTTGATACCAACGAAAATAAATGAATCCACAGTATAAACCACTAATCGGACGGGACAAAACAACACATAACAAAGGATAGGAGATGTATTGTTATGTTATTCTTCCCCTTAAAGTAAGGGCTTTCAATATGTAGTTAGAACGATCGCCCTCATGTCGGTTTGAATCTTAGAATTAATCAATTTTTATATTTCAATTCAAAATCCATAAAATTACTTATCTTAAATTCAATGTCGGCTCAGTAAGTTCCGACGTTCTTTCCTAGATTGATAAAGGAGGGGCGAAATATACCAGGGGGAAATTCAAACTCATAGATCGAAAACAAACTGACAACGCCATGGCTAAAACATAAAAAGTCAAACAATAGTACACAAGACAAAACATAGAAAACTAAAGACTAAGCAACACGAACCCCAACAAAAACTGTGGTTGATATCAGGTAATCGGGAAGGGGAGCATATCCTACTCCACATGTGGCACTCGTCGTGTTGCTCATGTTATTACAAACCCAGTAATTCGGTAGGTCACAATGTGGTGAAAAGAGAAGTTGAATGTAGTTACGATATAATGAACATATCCGATATCATCTGTGAAACGGTTATTCTATAACGGTCAATCAACTCGTGATGGCGTCAATACAACTTACGAAAAGATGAGTTTAACTTCATCATTTGGAGCATTTGTTTAATTAAACGCACGACGCATGTTTCGACCTAATTGTCAACATAATTTGTCATTGATCTAGACCATAGGGAATTTCAATCAACATGATCAACAGGGAAATTGATATAGCCTAATTTTATTGATAAATAGTACACAACATGTCTTATATATGCTATTGATCCAAGTACTCTGTAACTGTTTATCAAACCATACAAAAGAGGGACGAAAGATACCAAAGGGACAGTCAAACTCATAAATCTAAAACAAACTGACAACGTCATGGCTAAAAATGAAAAAGACAAACAGAAAAAACAAAAGTAAACATGACACAACATAGAAAACTAAAGAATAAACAACACGAAACCCACCAAAAACTAGGGGTGATCTCAGGTGCTCCGGAAGGGTAAACAGATCCTGCTCCACATGTGGCTACTTGACGGAACACTTATAATTTCTTTTTTGTTTGAGTTTATGCTGTCGACTATAAACGGTTGATGTCAATAAAATGCATAGGATTCGTGCTTTTGACTGCATTTAATTCCCATCTTTAGAATATAAAGGACGCAACATCATAGAGACGTTTATGCAAAATGATACCGCTTGTAAGTACAAAAGTTACGGTATCATACCAGGGACTTCTTTTTTTTTTATTAAATGCAATAAATAATAAGGTTAAACTTTGTAAAAAAGAATTTAATCATTTCATATGTAGGAACTACTGGACCAGTCTTAACTTCAAATGAAAGAATCACTGCAAGAGAATCAACTGTTACAAGGACTGTCAAATTAAACGATATCAGTATGTATTTTTCTACAAGATAGTATAATAACTGCATTTAAACACATCTTATTTAAACGCGTACGAGCATTTTAATTTGTGACAGCACACGTATATATCCGTTCATCCTTTATTGACTATTAAAATTAAAGAGTCTATCTCAAATTGAGGGTAAATTATATGGCCTTCCAAATACCGTTTCGATCACTAACATCACTGAAGAGACATTTATTGTCGAAATCCGGATCTGATGTACAAAAAAAAAAATATATTTACACCTTATATATATTTGTGGCATAACATCTTGGCCACAAGTTTATTGTTTTCTGTTTAGTATTAAATTTATATTAAGATCCATTTTGTTACATCTTGTGATCAATTTTATTTGGCAGTCGCCTATGGCAGTCAACAGGGTTAAAGAACATCAGTTGTTCGACCTATTTGTCAAATGCATTTTGTTTAGATATACTTTTTTATTTATTTTTTGGGTCTTTTGGAAAATGTTGTTTTTGCAGTATTTAGACCCTTCTACAATGAAATTTGTTTTACATGCACACGTATAAACATTGCTGTTTTTATCAAACGCAATCATAGGTTTGAACGTAGTTTTCAATTTAGAGTTGTATATATATATATATATATATACAACTCGTCTAAACATCAACCCAACAATGTTAGATCTGTAAATTTGCTTTCGCAAACTTTTGGTTCTTCCCTCGCCGGGATTCGAACCCATGCTACTGTGATATCGTGACACCAAATCGCCTGCACTGCAGCCGTCCATATATAAAACGTCTGAATAATAGTCAACGATTTTTCCCACGTGAGCGCTGGATCGTTACAAGTAACGATACATGTACACAATAAAATAAATTATATAAACGCCTAAAAAGTGTACATAACAACACCTATAACATAAAAAGGAACTATAAATGTAATTATTTATAAATATTTCGGATAACAGATATCCTTCATCGGTATATATGATTGTGATGTTGAATGAATCAATTATCAGTCTACTTAGATTAAGCTGTTACAATCTTGAAATTTATACAATCAAAAAGTCAAACCGAACATCAGGTATGACGCTTGCACAATTCTAAAAATTTGTTAAACACGACATAGGTTATATGTAGTTAACTGCTAGTAGTCTGTTGTTATTTATGTATTATTGTCATTTTGTTTATTTGTTTTGGTTACATCTTCTGACATCAGACTCGGACCTCTCTTGAACTGAATTTTAATGTGCGTATTGTTATGCGTTTACTTTTCTACATTGGTTAGAGGTATAGGGGGAGGGTTGAGATCTCACAAACATGTTTAACCCCGCAGCATTTTTGCGCCTGTCCCAAGTCAGGAGCCTCTGGCCTTTGTTAGTCTTGTATTATTTTAATTTTAGTTTCTTGTGTACAATTTGGAAATTAGTATGGCGTTCATTATCACTGGACTAGTATATATTTGTTTAGGGGCCAGCTGAAGGACGCCTCCGGGTGCGGGAATTTCTCGCCACATTGAAGACCTGTTGGTGACCCTCTGCTGTTGTTTTTTATTTGGTCGGGTTGTTGTCTCTTTGACACATTCGCCATTTCCATTCTCAATTTTATATGACTAATTACATCAGAGAGTTCAAATATATGCTTTAAATAAAAATAATAATGTGCAATATGAATTCTAAAGCTTTAACGGTGTCGATAATTATGATGTTACAAGACAAATTGCGTCAATAAGAATTCCAAAATAAACAGCACTGAACGGTCTAAATTTGTAAATATTTCAGATTTGACAACGGTAGTGTAGTTACATTAGAGTCTGCGATGTTTAAAACAAACGGCCGTTAAAATATAATAATAAATTTTGACTAAAGTAAACTAGTTGAACGTGGCTTGGTACTTATACATCCCTCAAAAAATTATATATATACACAACTCGTCTAAACATCAACCCAACAATGTTAGATCTGTAAATTTGCCTTCGCAAATTTTTTGTTCTTCCCTCGCCGGGATTCGAACCCATGCTACTGAGATATCGTGACACCAAATCGCTCACACTGTATCCGGTGCACTAGACCAAACGACCACCTTGGCTTCACTATTAAATGAAATTGAGAATTGAAATGGGGAATGTATCAAAGAGACAACAACCCGACCAGAGAGCAGACAACAGCCGAAGGCCACGAATGCGTCTTAAATGCAGCGAGAAAAAAACGCATTCAGACATGGTCCTCAGCTGGCACCTTAATAAAATGACTATACAACACGGGCTTTAAATATACTCATGTGTCCTCTTGCATGATATAAATGAGATTATGTTTTATATGAGAACTTTTTTGCATTTTTGTCTTTTTAAATGATGCATCATGAAAATATAAAATTACAATTTGTTAATCTTAAGACATCAAACGGCTATTTAATTGCCTTGCTAGAGCCATAAAATGACAGAGATCATTGCATATCGAAAAAATTCAACTTGCAATCAACATTTAGGGAGAGAGGCTTTTTAAATCAGTATCGTAAAAGATTATGTAGTTCAACCTAAACCATGCAATATTCTCTAACTTGTTACACCTTTCCACCCTGTAGCCCAAACAAAAGTACAAAATTACAAACATCAGACAACTATCTTAAAACAAAACTATTAATTGTTTGCATAAAAGAAACAAGTACGAGAGAGTTAACCATGTCCGTTGCTGATAATTTCATTGTCCAACAATATGCAATATGGCTTGAGATTGTGAACAAAAAATAAAATAAAAAAAATGAACACAGGTTAAATTGTTAAAGAATATTAACATTCAAATATGTTTCGGAAAAATGTACTACAATGAACGAAAATAAATACATGTATGTAACACATCAACAAGCGACAACCACTAAATTACAGGCTCCCGACTTGGGACAGACACATTCATTCATAATGTGGCGGGGTTAAACATGTAAGCGGGATCCAAACCATACCCTTACCTGGAGCAGAGATGCAATAGTATAACATAAGAACGAACTATCAATAAAAATCAGTTGAAAAAGGCTTAACTCATCAGATGAATAAAAATATAAATAGTACAGAGTGGACGTGGCCGGGTACTTGCATATCCAACAACTAAAGGCACGATGTACAGATCTTAAAGTACTCGCAGTTAATGACAGCTAGCTCAATCCACTATTTTTTAATGAAATATCATGCATCTAAGACTAAATTATCAATCAGTAAGTCGGTCCTAATATTATTCTTATTTTTTTATAAGAGAGGTTATTAGACAAATCCTAGGACAGCTTCGATTAACAGACACCGGGCCTAGGTGTATAAGTGAAATTTTGCGTATGAATATTTTTCAATAATCATAACATGTCTTGTTATTATTACTCATTATTGCAGGAACTTCGAAAGCTGACTGGATGCTATATACACTATGTATTACAAGTTGTTTCTTACTTACTGTCTTTGGGCATTTGTTCCGTACATACAGAAAGCGACACACCCTAAGCGTCGGAAATGTAGAGAAAGAAGTTATATTACAACATTTTGAACTAAATTCATTTATCGATGACATCAATGATGAAGTCAATGTGGCATCACATTTTCCACCCCAAGTATCTGAAAATGAAACTATTAACTTTGTTTGTGATGAAAGACAATCTAGTACAGTAGGTTATGAAGGTGATGAAGTTGGATATCTTGATCTGTATTTCACAATGAAAGAGGACGAAAATTACCTAGCATCGCAAAACAAAAGTCTTTCATCTTGTTCTTCCAATTCGGATGTTGCAATTGTTGATCAAGATAACACAGAATATCCTAATCCCTACATACCACCTCAGAAATATTGCCCAGACGATTCAAATTCGTGTGAAGTAGATGTAATGGTTCATCAGTGTATCGAACGTTCTCCATGTATTGATGTCGATGATACAAGTAATATGTATTGACATTTGTGATTATAATCGCGAAACGACAGGAACATGAAAAGACAGGCGAATCAGAGACGCCGGTGTTCACGCAGAAATACAGAACATTATACAACACTGCTGTTAGTTTTTCTATCTAACGATTTTCAGATCTTGGTATTTTCAGGATTGCACAAACAATTTTGCTGAATCGGAGAAAACAACTGATGCTTGTGGTGTAAATGAATCCTAAAAAGACAAATCGTTTCATGTGAATAAATTGAAAACATGCTAACAAGAATTTGTGATGACTTTGAGTCTAAAGATGAGTCAGTAAAAAAGCTGTCAAACAACAATGATTTTTTTATCCACCATGATATGCAAACGGTTATTCAGATGTCAGTGATTTTGAATCATTTTAAAAATGGATTGTATTTATATTTAGAATGTCGAAATACTTTGCATGTCGATTCATTTTATATTTAATATGTACACCTAAAACTTAAAACTAATTTGTTTGTAAATAGGATATAAATCGAGTAATCAAGGATGAAATTGAGATACGGCCTAATAGATCTTGATTTATTTAATATTTAGTTTAAAATTGGACTTCAATTTGTTAATTGCATGACACTAAAACACGATCATATCAATGCTCCAGAGATCATTGATGACAATTTAAAAGCTTCCAATCAATTTGCACTGATATACACCAGGATGTTAAAATCTCTATACCTACTGAGATGAACAAACTTAACTTATAGTATAGAGTATATTTTACTCTGAATGTACCAAATGAAGCATGGGTGTTACAATCTCCATATATAACTACTAAATAAATATGAACGTACTTAATTAACTTATACCTGTAGTATAGCTAATATCTTAGGCAATATAGGAAAGGTGAACTAACATTAGAGGTCTCTCAACACATAAGCTTTCGTTAGTAGAAGTCATATTAGTTATGTGTATCAGCGGGAGAAAATGTAAAAGCATAAAAAAAATAGTCTAAATGCTAATACACATAACAGAGCCTAGTGATGTTTCATAGCCCAACCGGTTTTGGTCCAAAAAGGACCTCCATCAGAGCTAAACCATCAGTTACCATGGTAATCGTATTTATATAAATAGGGTGCAAGCATTAATCCACCATTCTGGCTCCATCATCTCAGGGGAATATTTTTCGGTGTACTTTTTTAAATTCATGCATATAAACATACAAATGAAAGTGTCAATAGTGAAAGCAACCAAATATATTTTATATCGCGTTCAAATGAAATTTTAAGTATACATTTATAATAAATGGGGTTTAATATCTTCCTCATTTGTATACAGGAAATTTATACAGAACAATACATTATCCACTTCTTTTTCAGCTAAAAATGTTTCATGAATACTTGTAGTGAGTACATGTTTACTAAAAAAGATACTTGGTACGGATTTATAAATTATAAACGCAATAGAATAAACTATTTATACTGATCTATACAATTAATGGACTATTCCATACAAATTATTTGTCATTCAATCTTAACTTGATACGTATGGAAAGCCGATGGGGTCAATATTCTTAATTCGAAAGTTGCCAATTTGTAACTTGTTTCTGTGTTATTTTTAAATTCTATACTTGTAAATTGTCAATTTGTATATTGATGTTTTGTAACTTTGTAACATGTAAAATCATCAAATTTCGATTAGATAAATATCATCGTTGAATTATGCTAACGATCATTATGATGACAGATGGCGCTTTTTTTTTTTTTATTCAATGTATAAGTCTCCTGTAAGTAGGATGACCTCAATATTGAGTATTTTCATAAGAGTAATCTAAATCAATTATGTACAGCACATATATATATTTTCCGAATACATTCTTTGTCTTATACGGCATATATCTTTTTAATACAAGAAGCAAACGGGTGAAAAATCTTTTTATTTATTTGGCTTTGAGTAATGAAGATAAAAATGTTTTATATCATGTTTATACTTTGCAAAACGAATTGAACTTGATTAAAAGAGGAATGAAAGATACCAGAGGGACAGTCAAACTCATAAATCGAAACTGACAACGCCTTTAATGTATACCATCTTGTATTAGATATGCAATATTTTGTAATAAATCTAAAGGAACCAGAAAACTTAACGAGGAACTTTCTATTTTGGACAATCGAAGATGAAATGATGGAAATCCTAAATATCTGACCCACATTTACAAGAAAAATCATTTATAAAATTACCTCGAAAAAGGTCGTAGTTTAAGAGTGAAGCGGAGCATCGCAATTGCTTTAAGATAATATTCAATTTTCTCGGTCCGTACAAATAAAACGTTTTAACTTTATTTTGTATACTATCGTTTTTTCAATTTCTTTCTTTAATTTACAAATAGAGTCGAGTCTGGAAATTTTTGGATCAAGTTTATTCCATCACGTATTGTAGAAGGAATACACGATTCAGTGGCAAGGGAAATACTGCAAAACGGAACAATAATACCATGACTATTTCGCAACGTATAGTTGGTTGTACTTTGTATACATCAAGGTACAAGATTACATAGGTACTGTGGTATCATTCATTTTCGCTGGTATCTATTTTCGTGGATTGCTGATAATTTTTGTTTTCCTTGATAATTGATTTTGTGGTTTGCAAAAAAAACACCACAAACAAAGCCTATTGGAAATATGTTATTCGTAGAACATTTGAATTCCTTGTTCACCTGAACCCATGAAAACTACGAAAATCATTATCCAAAGAATAATAATGAATCCACAGTACTCTGCTGTATGTCTTTTATTTAATGTTATAAAACATCTACGATTTTCTTCGCTTCCTTCTTTCAAAAAGAGATCCACAGCCAACCTCAGAGTATAAAGTTTCAGCTGGGCAACTTAGGGTTGATGTAACATGTGTAACAAGTGATTATTAAAAAAGTATTTTTAAAATTTAAAAGAAAAAAAAAGAAGGAGAATCAAGAGATTTTTATCAGATTTTTCCCGTTTACATCATTTTTCACAAAACGAGGACAGAGCGTCTTTGGTGACCTGACGACACTGTTTCTAATTTATTTTAGATGGAAACGATAACTTGTCCTTGTTTGTAAAACGTGTTTAACCTGTCTGTCCTGGACGATATCGAGGTCCCCCGTATAAACATGAACATAGTGGTCATATCTAAAAATCGATGATACACAATTTAAAGTTAAAAGAGTATCATTTTCTACATTGACGTATAATGTTGCCGACGTTTAATTAATATTCAAACTTCTGCTGGTTTTTTTTTACGTGTACGTATTATAGGTGGTTCGAATTCTGTATTATCAAAATAGGGAGGTATAAAAAAATACCTTATCAATAAACATAATCGAAAATTTTATAAAATCCATACCTTTGTTAATATATTTAATGTTCAATTCGTTGATTCCGAATGATACGTTTGCCATGATTCTTATTATTTTGGTTGTCTTTATTCAAAATATTCATGACATCAATAAAAGAAGTTGTAGATATGCCCTATGTCCAAGTATATATATATACAACTCGTCTAAACATCAACCCAACAATGTTAGATCTGGAAATTTGCTTTCGCAAATTTTTGGTTCTTCCCTCGCCGGGATTCGAACCCATGCTACTGTGATATCGTGACACCGAATCGCCTGCACTGCAGCCGTCCCGCTAAACCACACGACCACCTGGGCTCTACAAAAAAGAGCTTTCGCTGGCCGTGTGTTACCTTTCCTCGTCAGTTTTAATCTAGCGGCGTACTACAGTACATGATATATAAGGCATGAAGATGTTATTGTTACAGATCAGCTAAATTATCTATAGTAAAGGATCCTACAAATTTATGTAATATACAGTCACAGAAAATAATTATATTTATAAGTACGTCTGAGTCAGTGACAACTCTACAACAGATGTATCCATCGGATCGCCATCAATGATAGTGATACATGGCCGTGTACATAATGTATATACAACTCGTCTAAACATCAACCCAACAATGTTAGATCTGTAAATTTGCTTTCGCAACTTTTTGGTTCTTCCCTCGCCGGAATTCGAACCCATGCTACTGTGATATCGTGACACCAAATCGCCTGCACTGCAGCCGTCCCGCTAGACCACACGACCACCTGGGCTCTCAAAAAAAGAGCTTTCGCTGGCCGTGTGTTACCTTTCCTCGTCAGTTTTAATCTAGCGGCGTACTACAGTACATGATATATAAGGCATGAAGATGTTATTGTTACAGATCAGCTAAATTATCTATAGTAAAGGATCCTACAAATTAATGTAATATACAGTCACAGAAAATAATTATATTTATAAGTACGTCTGAGTCAGTGACAATATATATATAATGACTGAAGAAATAGTCAACGATCAATCTTACAGGGCGATGGATCATGTAATATGATCCTGTACACTACAAAATATAATATATAACAAGTCAAAAAGGGTACATCACCACTTATAAATAACTATAAAATGAACAAATATTAGATATTTCGGATAACAGATATCCTTCTTCAATAATAGCACGATGTCAAATGCATCATGTTAATATATTCAAACTGAGAAACTTTTTCTAAATCTTGAAATTTATACAATTTAAGCGAACACCACACACGCTGATACACAATTTTAAAATTTCCAAACACGGCGCAAAGATTACAAAGATATGCCAAATGAAAATAGTAATTTTCGATGTGAGCTGGCACAACTCTAAATTTCCAAAGGTTGTGACAGTTTAGATGTTACAACTGAACTGAGGGCAGTCCTCAAACCAAAAAAATCAAAAATGTCCTAACTGATCCAAGTTGGTATAATATTTCAAATTTGACAACGGTAGGGCAATTGCAACAGAATCTATATATTTAAGCCTCCCTCATTTTCCTGTCATCACTTGTTTCCAGTAACTCCGGCTTTAGTACTGGCTTTACAGTTCGAATTTTTTTTTAAATACCAGTTTAAATTACAGGTCTCCATTCATTCGGGATGGATGTATAAGTACGTAGCTACGTTCAATTATTTTACCTCATTAGATAATACTTATTTTTCTAATCATTATTAGACTGCTATTCGTTTGGGAGGCTTAAATATATAGATTCTGTTGTCAAATTTGAAATATTATACCAATTTGGATCGGTTAGGACATTTTTGATTTTTTTGTTTGAGGACTGCCCTCAATTCAGTTATTACATCTAAACTGTCACAACCTTTGGAAATTTAGAGTTGTGCCAGCTCACATCGCAAATAACTATTTCTATTTGGCATATCTTTGTAATTTTTGCGCCGTGTTTGGAAATTTTAAAATTATACCAGCGTCTGTGGTGTCCGCTTAAATTGTATAAACGTTCAAGATTTTGAAAAAGTTTCTCAATTTGAATATATTTACATGATTCATTTGACATCGTGCTATTACCGAGGAGGATATCTGTTATCCGAAATATCTAATATTTGTTCATTTTATAGTTATTTAATGGTGATGTTGTACCCTTTTTGACTTGTGATATATTATATTTTGTAGTGTCATATTACATGATCCATCGCCCTGTAAGATTAATCGTTGACTATCTATTCAGTCATTTTATATATATATAGCTTACTATACGGTAGTAGTTCTGTTGCATGGTTGAAGCCATACAGTGACCTACAACGCC
The DNA here is from genome assembly GCA_019925275.1 of Mytilus edulis. NCBI lineage: Eukaryota > Metazoa > Mollusca > Bivalvia > Mytilida > Mytilidae > Mytilus > Mytilus edulis. The sequence continues at coordinate 33,750,133 of CM034356.1, read as the reverse complement.
ATTGTTCATGTGTCATTTGATTTCTCTCTTTCTGATAGATCTCTTATTGATAAGCTACATGTTCCAACTGTATGACTTACATTTTTTTTTTTGTAAAAGTCCGAAAGGATTTTAAATCCTAGCGAATATCAATTTTATTCCATGGGAGATAATATCTTCTATATGATGAACATGTCATAAGTTATAGATATCCAATATGATATTAATAAACTCATCATAGATACCAGGATTGAAATTTTCTGTTTTCACTCATATTGTCGAACCAGACGAACTATATCAAAAATAGATTTTGCATTTTTCTATTGATCCTCAAAGTTATTATTTAATTTATTTTGCCAAATTTGTAGACTGTACGTTTTCAAAAAATGTGGTCCGAATTTGTACTTCAAGTTCATAGTATTTCGAGAAACTGCTAAGTGTATTTTCGTAAGTCACGTGTTATAAAAAAACCACAAACAACTCTATCAATTTCATTTATGACCAAACATATATATCGTTATCTAGATGATGGTTTTGCTTGGCAAGGATTATGTATTACCTGGTGACTCTCTCTCTTTTCATTGTCTTTTTAACTTCTCAGCTGTGAACGATGCAGACTCTGTCAAACAATGAAAAGGATGCAACATGATAGTGAACAAATATATGATATATGAACTTACGAAAACCTGCAATAGGTATGTAGTAATGTGCAGTGATAATGTCGCGGTGTTTAATGAAATAATAATAGTAAAGCTCAAAACAAGGACCACACTGTTATAGGTTAGTGCAAGTTCAAAACGATACAAATGTTGATGAGTAATTCTAGTGAAATCATAATTAAATGACACTGTTCTTCCGCAATTGTTTTTTAACAATCTAACATAACTTCTGACGATACATGTGATTGCCTTAATCTAAAATTAACGAGATTAATGAAGTTTCAAGTGATATTTTTCTTAGTTTGTGGCATTGAAATTTCATCACAACTGAGAGGACATGTATGTTACTATAAGACGTAAGTTTATATAAAGTTATTTATAATTTTATTTCTACGGCTAAATCAATTGAGCACGTTTTTTTTCTCTGCAATAGATATACAGTTTAGTTCTGACAAATACAAATATTTGAAAATGTGAATATCACTGATTTTCCCTTCCCAACTATTTGATTCAAGCGCATCTCCTGAGTTTTATGTAGACGAAGCTCTTCTGTATAAAATATATATTCACTCGCATGTTTTAATAGTATTTTAAGAAACAAATTATCAATTACTATATATCAAAATATATCTATGAAAAAAAGGAATAAGATCTTTATATTGAGCACAGTTAAGGTAATGATTTGGTTTTCAAATATTATAACAAAACTAGGACCCTTTTCATTCGTTCATCATATCTTTTAAATAGTCTTTTGTTATATATAACAACTTTTCTAGTAATTAATCAAATTAGTTCATGTCAACCATATTATTATATTTTGGCGATGCCCCGATTCAAAATTGTTCAGACATCTCTATTACATGGTAAAAAAATTATGTTTAACAGCAGAATCGGCGAAAGACTTTATTGTAAACGTATGAACAAACAAAAGCAATCAGGCTAAAAGTGAGAAAATACATTTTGTCAATATACAGAATTAAAATTTCATAAGTCTGTGCTGTTGCGGTGTTATCAGGACTTTCAAGGTTGCGAATACGATAGCAAACAACATAAAACACAAACATGCTGATAGGGAAGTAACTAGTTGAAAATAATCAACAAACAAAATAATACAGTAAATAGATCTGCGACGGTGGTAAAAGGGTATCATTTTGTATCAAATAGCATTAAACACTGCATTGTCAGTTTGTTTTCGACTTGTGAGTTCGACTCTCTCTTTGGTTACTCTCTATTGTCGTTTAACATACTAGTTTTTTTGGGGGGGAGGGTTTTTTTATTGGTTTTTTTTTCTGGTCAAAGTCAAGTATTTTTTATTATGAATAATTTTCATTTTAGAATTGGTGAGCATTGCTGCGATAACAGCGAATATATCAATGGTGTATGCATAAGTAAGTTATTTAATTTACTTCCGCAGTGAAAAACTAAGCATTCTTCAACATGACCTCATACTGGTCACTACCGCTCTTTTTATGACCAACCAGTCCTTATAGTATCTGAATCTATACAGTTAACTTCACTTATGCCCTGTTGTTATTATCATGGCTTTTTGCATAGTGCATTACTCACCAAACGTAGTCGCTGCTGAAAGACCATTATTCTGAAAACACCATGAACACAAGAAAAAATAGCAAATCATGTTAGATAGATTGCAATCAGGTTGAAAATGTTTTTCGTTTCGATTTTGCGTTGAATGTGCTCAAAAAATGTCATATACATTTCGCCTTCTATATATTTTTAAATGGTTATATGGGCTTATGGTTATAATAGTAAGTTCACCTTGTAGTATGATTATTTACGTCGTTATTATATTAGTTCCATAGTATATTAAATGAAAGTACCCATATATTTATAGATACACTATGTGATGACACATCTGTCTAGTATAATAAACTTTGTCGAATGGCTGTCAATGTCAAATATACGTTTTTATCGGCAATTTGTACAACCTCCCTTCGGTCTTACTGTCCAATATTTGCTAGATCATACAGGAAACGATGCTCGAAAATATTAAGCAATGACGTCATGACTCAAAGCAGTGGTTGTCATTTGTTGATGTGGTTCATATGTGTTTTCTTGTTTCTTGTTTTTTCATATAGATTAGACCGTTGGTTTTCCCGTTTGAATTGTTTTACACTTGTCCTTTGTTGGGGCCTGTTAAAGTTTGCTGTTCGGTGTGCGCTAAGGCACCGTGTTGAAGATCGTACTTTTAATGGTTTACTTTTACAAATTGTAACTTGGATGGAGAGTTGTCTCATTGCCACTCAGACCACATCTTCTTATATCTATGTCAGTGTTTTTGTTGAACTTGGTTCATGTTTTATAATTCATTTTTAATATTTGGTTATAATAGTTATCAAAGGTACCAGGGTTATAATTTAGTACGCCAGACGCACGTTTCTTCTACATAAGACTCATCAGTGACGCTCATATCAAAATATTTATAAAGCCAAACAAGTTCAAAGTTGAAGAGCATTGAGGATCCAAAATTCCAAAAAGTTGTGCTAAATACGGCTAAGGTAATCTATGCCTGGGATAAGAACATCCTTAGTTTTTCGTAAAATTCAATGTTTTGTAAACAGGAAATTTATAAAAATGACCACATTATTGATATTCATGTCAACACCGAAATGTTGACTACTGGGCTGGTGATACCCTCGGGGACGAAACGTCCACCAGCAGTGGCATCCCAGTGGTGTAAATAGTTATCAAAGGTACCAGGATTATAATTTAGTACGCCAGACGCGCGTTTCGTCTACATAAGACTCATCAGTGACGCTATCAAAATATTTATAAAGCCAAACAAGTTCAAAGTTGAAGAGCATTGAGGATCCAAAATTCCAAAAGGTTGTGCCAAATACGGCTAAGGTAATCTATGCCTGGGATAAGAAAAGCCTTAGTTTTTGGTAAAATTCAATGTTTTGTAAACAGGAAATTTATAAAAATGACCACATTATTGATATTCATGTCAACACCGAAATGTTGACTACTGGGCTGGTGATAACCTCGGGGACGAAACGTCCACCAGCAGTGGCATCGACCCAGTGGTGTAAATAATTATCAAAGGTACCAGGATTATAATTTAGTACGCCAGACGCGCGTTTCGTCTACATAAGACTCATCAGTGACGCTCATATCAAAATATTTATTAAGCCAAACAAGTTCAAAGTTGAAGAGCATTGAGGATCCAAAATTCCAAAAAGTTGTGCTAAATACGGCTAAGGTAATCTATGCCTGGGATAAGAACATCCTTAATTTTTCGTAAAATTCAATGTTTTGTAAACAGAAAATTTATAAAAATGACCACATTATTGATATTCATGTCAACACCGAAACGTTGACTACTGGGCTGGTGATACCCTTTAAAATAGTTCTAGCTCAATGGTATCTTTATGATAGAAATGTATAACATATCTATTTGACTTAATTATTTTGAAGTCGACCACATTGTTTTCTGTATTTACTTTACAAATCATCCATGATTATTGCGCGTCACTTAACAATTAATACCGTATATTATGGTAATAAATTGGTATCGTCGTGTCAGTCTTATTTTGTGCTCGAGTTCAACTTTTTAATGCATTTTATCTCGATTTATATACACAATTGAACAGATTGTCAAGAATATCTTTTAAACGAATTGTCCACTCAATTTTGTAAATGAAATGAGTTATAAACATTGTTTATTAAGGTAAAATAATTGTTTAAGGAATTGAAAACACATTATGCTATTTTATTAGGGTGCAGGAAAGGAATGACTACAGACGCTGGAGGTCGATGCGTACCATGTCAAAATGATTCGTATGGTTACAAGTGTATTAATAAGTGTCTGTGTGATCAACATCAGAGGTATGTATTTCCATTCGGTGTTACATTCTAGCAGAGAATATAATTGCAACTGAAACGAAATGTTGATTTCTTGTGTAATGCATATTTTTAACTTTTACATTCTCTGTTTATTAATTAAGACATTATTAGAACTCCTTTTGATAAAAGAAAGATATTAAAGGGATATACAAACTCTTCAAGATTAAAACAACCTGACGATTCTAAGGCAAACTATTGTGTAATTTGTTATATGTTAGCTCCGTTTTGATTCAAACGTTTTTGTTTCAACTTTTTTTTTTGTACATCTTTGGGTTTCAAATGTTTGGGCGTTAATAGTCGATGAATGCTGATGTATCTAGAAAAGGGCTTCATGCGCACAAAATTTATAAAATGCCATTCTCATTTCTGAAAACTATTCTTTTAAGATCATTTTGAATTTCTTTTTTGAGGTAAAAATCACTTTAAAAACAGAGTAAACATTAGGAAACAGACATTTGCACATTTCGAAATACATTATTAGTTTTTTTTGGTATCATTCTGACTATTTCGAATATATCGTTTTCTTTTACAATTTCAATTGAGGTATTTTGACATCCAAATATTTATAATCAAACGTAAAATAACACCGAACTCCAAGGGAAATTCAAAACGGAAATGACTTAATAAAAAACACTAAAAGCGCACACATCAAACGAATGAAAAATAAATGTCATATTCAAAGTACCATAATATTCGTTAAAAATGCATTGTATTCTATAAGATAATTGTTAACTTAAAAAAATGTTGTTTTTTTATCTTTAAGCCTTTTTCTGTGTACTTGAACTTCAGATTGTTTTTTGCTAGGCAAGTCCTGACGCTGTAGGTTTTCGAGATAAATAAACTAATGTATAAAACAAATTACTTAATCTAATTCGTTTGGTACGTTTTATAACCAATGTATTAACAACTTTTTTGTAAGAACAAGAACTAAGGGTCATGCATGTGCTATATGTCGCCATTCTTAGGCATAAACTTGAATGTAAAATAATGTCAACTTGATTGTAAAGGAAAATCCTGTGTAATAAAATGTGGTTTATTTTTTCGAGTTGTTTGTTTAAGTCAATACATCAAATAGTTCTTGCTGAGTTTGGAAATGCCATAGCTACTATAAGTATCGATGATTTATTTTTGATATGAAGATAGGCGACTTTTCAAAATCTGACATATATATAAGTTAGCTTGAAATGATCTTCCGAATACTCAATATGTATCAATTAGTATTTACCAAAGGAAATCAGATTGATACTTTAATGTGAAAACATTTCAGCTTTGGTCTAGATCTTCCATTCTAATTCTCTACATGAACGTATAATCTCTATTTCTTTCAATAAACAGCATCAATAACAGCTTAATGTTTAAATAAATTGGTCAAATACGTTCAACCGTTTGATAATTACTGAGTCAATCATACGTACAGAAGTGGTTGTTGGAGGTTATAAATCGGCAGATCTAGCTTTTAAATGAATCACAGCGCTCAGTGTCATAATAGTCAAACCAATAACAGCAAAAAATATCTTTTAAATATATCTTTTCATTGAACTATATAATTTGCTGTTGTGACTTGCCTTTGATATGCATTATGATACATGTATTAAGGAAATAATGATCAAGTAAATCATTTAATTACAATACAGATGTGATCCTTGGTTAGGATGTGTTCCAACGACGAGTATTTCAACGATGCATACAGCATATACAGGTACTCACTATCGTCAATCAATTAACCGAGACACTGCTCCGTTGATTGTATCGGAAGTGGCTATTTTTTTATTTTTTTTTATTTGAAGAGACTTTTTTATTTTAACCGTATCACAATAACACAAAAACGGGATCTATATCTATACAGAAGTGTCCATAATGTTAACTGACTGGTTTATTTATTCTAATGACTATATAATATAACAACCATCAGTGATTTTTCTTTGTTTTATTTAGTTTAAACATATTTATTTATAGTGGATTGGGAAACAAGTTTTGCAACTTATATAAATCTCTCTCCACTTTGCCAGTGCGAATGCTGCCTTGTAGCGGCATTAGCCTGCTCTTTTTTTAAATCTAGAAGGGTGTTTTCAATGTGCAAGAGATATGACTTTCTCTGAACACGGGTCAGCCATTTATCGTCCCCTTTCGACGGACTACCATCGTTCCTCGAGACCATACTCGCAAATGGTGGCGCGGGAGAGCCGAAAATTAAGTCCATGAAATTTTCATTCCAGACGGGAATCGAACAAGGAACCTTTGTGTTAGTAGTCCGATGCACTAACCACTACACCCCGGTTCTCTCAATTATTTTTATTTAGTAAGACTATCTTGGCAAAGATAATAATCAAGGTACCAGGATTATAATTAAATACGTAAGACGCGCGTTTCGTCTACATAAGGCTCAGCAGTGACGCTCAGATCAAAATAGTTATAAAGCCAAACAATTACAAAGTTGAATAGCATTGAAGTTTAGATAAGGAAATCTTTAGTTTTTCGAACAATTCAAAGTTTTGTAACAGGATGTTTATAAAAATTACCATATAACTAATAGTCATGTCAACACCAAGTGCTGACTACTAGGCTGGTGATACCCTCGGGGACGAAACGTCCACCAGCAGTGGCATTGACCCAGTGGTGTATAATAAAGAACAATTCGTTGTATAATATAATCAGCTATTGAGTCGTGCATTTGGATATAGTTGTCTAGCAATTATATTATGTTTATAATTTAGTTATTGATAAAAAAAAATTAAACCGAATGGGTTGGGTAATCGAGGTTCAAACTGACCCAGACTTATTATCAGAGGTATTTTGCTATGAAATTTTATAAATTGTAGTGTACGATAAGAAGTTAAATCACAAAAATACCGAACGCAGAGGAAAATTTAAAACGGACAGTTTCTTATGAAATCGCTAAATCAAAAGCGCAAACACACCAAACGAATGGATAACAACTGTCATATTCCGGACTTATACAAGCTTTTTCTTATGTTGAAAATGATGGATTAAACCTTGTTTTAAAGCTACATGTAGTTAAACCTCTCACTTGCATATGACAGTCTCATAAAATTCCATTATATTATCAAGGATGTATGAAGAAAATAATTAGACATATTTGGTATAAATGTGAACAAATACATACATGTATGTAACAAAGAAACCACCATTGTCAATGAGAAATCGAAAAAAATGTCTAAAAGAAATAATCAATAATACTTTTCAACTTAAAAATTGTACCATAAAAAATTAAGTGTTTACAAAACTTCGAACTTTTGATATACTAAGTTTTTCAATTTTGGTCCTCAATGATCTTCAAATTCTTCCATTTATTTTATTTGTCCTTTTTTAAATTTTTGATTCGACCGTAATAAAATTAACGGTACCAATTTTCTTGCACCAGATGCGCATTTCGACAATACATGTCTCTTCAATGATGCTCGTGGCCAAAATATTTGGAATCCAAAGCTTATATAAAAGATGATGAGCTAAAATCCAAAAGGTCCAAAAGTTATAGCCAATCCGTGGAAGGAATCAGAGCTTATTTGCATGAGGGAGACACATTTCTTAATTTATAATAATTTCTATCATTTTTAACAGCATATTTTAATAACACAAAAAATCTGTATTTTCATGGCAGTACCGAAGTACTGGCTACTGGGCTGGTGATACCCTCGGGGACTAATAGTCCACCAGCAGAGGCATCGACCCAGTGGTAGTAATCAAATTAACGGTACCAATTTGCTTGCACTAGATGCGCATTTCGACAATACATGTCTCTTCAGTGATGCTCGTGACCAAAATATTTGATGAGTCTTTTATAGACGAAAAGTGCGTCTGCCGCAAATATAAAAGTTTAATCCAGGTATCTACGAGGAGTTAATTTACAACCACTGGGTGAAGTTTTATCGTTTTCACGAAAGTCTATGTCACTTCTGTTGGAAGTTTCATCTCTGAGTGTATCAACCGCCCAGTAGCAGCACTTCTGTATTTACAATAATTATAATTGATACGGTAACAACTATAAATTAATTGTGTGATTTTTTTTTATTTGCAGTACTAGCTGTAATAGTTTCGGATCTATATCGCGGAATACCTTTGCTTTTTGGAAAAAAAACTTTCGAAATGTTTAATCGTCAATGCTTTTCAACTTCGTGCTTGGCTTTTCATCTTTTTTAAAAGAGTCATTCTAATCCTGGTATCTGAGTTTATTTTGATCATATACATCTTATTATGTATTACAACATATGGGCGAAGCAATTTCAATTACAATTTTTTTATACAAGAATGAATATTTTTTCTGCTAGGTTCTTATTTTATTTTTATATATATTTTTTTTTCAAAGTTCAAGTTGTCAGATGAATTAACATTTTAGTTATGATTGTTGTTTCAAAAAGATACAAAGCTCCTAGTGTAAGAGTCCTTGATTTCCGAACATGTTAGTGTAACACTAACTCTCTTTCTGTAAGCTAAGATTGATCGAACGAATGTATGTTATAGGCGGGTTATTCATTATAACGTCTCTAATTGAAAAAAAACGGATGTATTCACATAAAAAAGGAGAAAACAGAGCATTTATTGTTTTGGGTTTTTTTCACTTGAAAGACTCATTGCTTCCCGTTGATTCGACCTAACCTGTGTTACGAACAATAATTATTTTTACTAGGCACGTAATTGTTCGTGAAAATTTTATTTTGATCAACAAAAATTTTGACCTAGATGCAACGTGTTAACGTTCTAAAGATATCCATCTAAAAACGTGATTTCAATATGTATACAGCGGATATATAAAAATAAAAAATAATGTTGCAACATATATATTAATTTAATTCTTAATTTTCATTAAAGATTTGTGATATCTAGGAAATGTGCTGTCTATTTGATTAAGGAAGGATCAGATCGTCAAATAGACTTCAACATATTCAATTTCCACTGTTCATTTTATAAGCATATATTTTTCGTAATCTATTTTTGGTTTTAATATCTTCCTGTGCCTATCACCATTATGGTACAACCACTTACAAAAAGATGGCACATCATCCCTTTTAATTGTTTTCGTGTTCAATTGGACAATTGACTTCCTGTTTCGTTTAAAACAATGCATATTATTCCGAGATGTCTTCATGGTCATGACATTGCCCTTTCATAATTTGACTGAATTTGTTTCTGTAAACAATGTAATACAGGTATTCATCTTCCTGAATTAATTTTATATTAACACTGAATAAAAGTTGAAAAACTTTATGTGCCAAAGAATAACAAATAAACAAGAAAGTTATGACGATATTTTAAAAGGAAATTCCATCATGTTTAATTGTAAAACAATTGATATAAACATGAATATAAAAATATTAAGATGTGGCATGATTGCCAATGAGACAACTATCCACAAGAGACAAAAATGACACAGAAGGCATTTGGTGTAACATACATTACAAACAATTTCCCTTGATGTGTTTACTCTATCAGGTACTTAAGACTTTAAACTTTTTGTTACAGAAACGAGTAAGAAAAAAAAAAGACTCATTTAAGTGACAACTTGGTCATTGAAGCCACGATTCAATACATTTTGTTTATTTCGTGGATAGAAATTATCCACAAAATTAAAACCCAAATGCTAATTTTGTCATAGATTTACGAAATCTTAATTCAAAACGTCAATATTTACATTATTTTATCAAACAAAATCACGTTGACATTATATGAATGATTCACATAAATGAATGCAATAAATAGGGTTGGTAAATTGATGAGACAGAAATATTTAAACGTTTTCATTTAGTTAAGTGATAATCCTAATTATTTGCTTGTACAGTAGTAAATCATGGTCTTTCAATCAATGTCATTTAATTGTCTAATACTAATGCATCTGTAATGCCAACATGCATTTATAACCCAATCATTGTCAATGTACATTTTTTGTACAGTACTATTGTTTTATATGCAATTTATTCAAAGACCAAACGGTGCTGCACAACAATGATATTTTCTATATAAAATGCTGTAATACTAGTAATATTTTGGTTGAAATTATTACTTAACAGAAAAAAATGAAATTCATCTTCAATAACAGGAACATATATACCACTTTGCTACAAAAGTATCGTTTGCGAACTATCCGTTCGATTTTGTGAATATTGAACATTATCATAATAATGTAAACTTATTTTGAATGCATCATTCTGTTAAGTTGATTGATCTTTTAGAATGCAAAATTGAAACAATGTTAGTTTCTTCTGTGTAAAAATAACAGAAATGTGAACAAATGCATCATCGAATGTGACTGCAATCATTTACAAAACAAAACAAAACTTTACGACAAAAGAGATGATTTTAGCTTCCCAATTGTGAAGATTCCCTTTCTATGGGGCAACACACCAGCAGCGCCTGGTACGGAGTATACATCTCCCAGTTGATACAATATTCCCGGGCCTGTATTTCCTATCATGATTTTCTTGATAGAGAGTTGCTGCTCACAAGGACGATATTAAACCAAGAGTTCCAAATGATGAAGTTGAAATCATCACTTTGTAAATTTACTGACGCCATCACGAGTTAGTTGACTGTTATGGAATTTCCGTTTCACAGATGAAATCGAATGTTTCTTATGTCATAACAACAATTCAGTTTCTTTTTCAGAATATGGCCTACCGATTTACACTTTGTACTGGTTTTGTTATAACAAGAGCAACACTACGGGTACGAAATGTGAAACAGGATCTGCTAACCCTTCCGGAACAAATGAGATCACAGCCACTTATGTGTACTTTTATTTGTCTGTTTGTTTTTTTCTTTTTTAGCCATGGCCTTGTCAGTTTATATTCAATCTATGAGTTTGACTGTCCCTCTGGTATCTTTCGTCCGTCCCTCTTTAACAGAGGTACCAAAATGTATCCCTTCCTACTTCATTTTTACTTATTTGCAAACAAAAAGAGATTGTGATCGCAACATAAATGAAAAATTATTCACTTAAACCTTCTCTTTATCTAATTTCTCATTTGCTTGACATGTACAGATTTTTATGCAACATCCTTTTTTTAATGGACGATCTACAATAATAATGAATTGGTGGAGTTTAACATGTTTTGTTTCATCTATTCAATTTCGTTATAAAATTGCATGAATTGCATGATGTTCTTTGGGTTTTTTTGGGGTTTTTTTTTTGTCACATTTTCAATTAATTTGATAAGAAATAACCATACATTGTGAATGCATTTTAGGTTGATGAATTTGTTGGTACACTTTAAATCATTTATTTAACTTGAGTTTAAGTTTTAAAAATAATTTGAACATTATTCTTTCAAATTCAACAGTATACTTTCACATACTTTATGGATGTAATATGTTCAAATTGTATTTAAGAAAAAACGGGTTTTACAAGAGAACATTTTGTCAGTAAGGGGCGATTTGATACCAAACAGTTCTTGGTAGTAGTTTAAGGCACAATCAATCACAAAGCTGTGATATAGATTTGATTTGAGTACTCAACAACTGCTGTATGCAAATATCAAAGATGCAATACTTTACGAAAGATAGTTCCCCAAAAACTTAGCCCATCGGTACGATAGTAGCAAAAGGAACGTTAAGGGTTAAGCACCAACTAACAATTGCAACAAGTAATCGTTAAATGTGTTACCTTCGTTAAATAAAGAATTTTATTATTATCATTACAAGTAATGATACGTATACTGTATAAAATAAACATAATTATGTAAGTAATTATTGGTGTACAGATACCACACGTTATGTTAGGCTTTTGTTAAGTCAGAACGTTGTCTCATGAAGATGATACCAGTAATATATATTCTAACGTGTATATGTCAGTGCAGAAAGACAGGAAAATGAATAAACAGGTCAATGAAAGCCATATGTCGTTCGATAGTAAAACGATAAATGATACAATACTACCGTTCTTTATCCCATCAACATTCCGAACTTTACATGATTGGACAAGCAAATGCGCCGGATCGGAGAAAACAGTTGAGGCTTGTAACTCAATCGACTCGTACGAACAAAAATCGATCAAAAATGAAAAGTCGAAGACATTCTAGCATGACCCTATTCGAGGTGACTTTGAGTCAATAGGTAAGTCAGTGAAACGGGTTTTAAACAACCTTTTATTCTCCCCTACGAGATTTATTTAGTAATTTAGACTTAGTGATTGTCAAGTATATTAAAAGGTTATTGTGTTAATATGTGTTAATATTTTAGATTCAAATTGTTTTGCAAATCGGTTGTATTTGTATTATATAGGTATACAGTCTTAAAATATAGATCAGATTTTTTTATATGGGAAGATATCGAATAATCAAGATTCAAATACAGTTACGGCCACATATTTTTTTGTGATTTCGACTTGAAAATCACAAAGCGATAAAAAAAAAATCGATCATATCCAGGTCATTGCTTAACCTTTACCATTACCATTTGGCAGTGCCTCAGAGAATATTTATGAGGATTTGCACATTTGCATTACAAGCCTAGTCTTGTTAAAATCTCCATATCTACTAATGAAAATACTTAACACCACAAACTACTAAGACAGTACGGTTGAGCATATATTTTACTTGACAAGACTCGACACAACCTCTTACTTAACTCTACTGGACTTGACTTAATAATCTGATTAAATACTTGATAATCGTGTTAAAGTCTGACCATGGTCTTAACAAATATTCGACCAGTCTCGACAAAAACTCACCTTAAACAACACGACAATTGAAGCTTAAGATAACATGAAAATTGCTGTCACTTTGACATGCATGATCTACTTTGTCTTTCAGTTCAAATGATGTTTAGTTCCATCACCAATTTTGCTGTAGAGGAATGTTGAGTAGACAAAATACCAAACCATAACCCTAAACTAAAAACAAACATAGCGGTAGTCAATTGGCTTACATCATTTTTTTAACTTCTGTGCTGATAAACAGCTAAGTGTGTATCTTAAAGGCAACACATTTTATTTTATGACGCATTCAAATGAGTTCATGGAAATCGTCGAAAATATATTAAAGGTATAAATTAAGGATAAATGTTTTTTTTTATATATCTTCCTCATATATGTCATATACAGGAAATTTAAACAGAAAAATGAAGTATCCAGTTCCGATACTTATATTGTTTCATGGATCAATAGCCAGTACATAGTTGTTGCTACAAAAGTACTTGTATGGATTACATTACAAACTCAATAGAATGATCCATGCTCACTGAACTTTAAAACGCCAATGAACTTTCACATATCACTTAACTGTCACTCAATCTTAACTTGATTCGAGTGTCACTGTTGAGTCATTAGTAGACAATACGCGCGTCTGGCATAAACAATTTCATTCCTGGAATTGATAATGAGTTTTTTTTTATTTTAACAAGTATGATTATACAAAATATAGGTCATGCATCAAGTCTTTAAAACCGTCAGATTGGACAAGTTGTTTAACTTTTAAAGATTGTCAGTACCATTGAAGAGTAACATTAGATTTGAAGAGCAACAAATTTGACGAATACCATTATACTACATATTTGATGAGCAATAAAAGGTTTTGAATAAAGACAATCAGTTTTTAAAACAGGAATATACACGACATTTTTCGGTTGATTCAGAGCACATTTTAAGAACATTTTATTTTAGATATCAAATTATTTAAATTGGACGTGACGGAAAAGATAATCAATTTATCCTGTAAATTCGATTGGAAAATCGGTCGTTCCAATACTACATGAAACTAGAGGCTCTAGATGACCTGTATCACTCACCTTAATCTATGTGTATATTTATCAAAAATCTCTCTCCAACATTGCTCCTGTCAGATTCCATAATCGTTTCAAAATGATGGACAAAATTAGTATCTTACACCTATGTTCTATTTGTAGCCATGTCGTCTATCTTAGTTTTCAAGTATTATATATAACACATTTTGTAAACTAGATATCCCATAATGAAGTGTCAACGTTTGGTGAAATTTGGCATGATAGTTATTTTAAAGGACCAGAGTTTTGTAAAAATATCGACGACGACGACTAACGATGACGACGATGGATGACGGACGACGAATGATAAGTGGTGGGAAAACCTGTCAATGCCCTTATGAACAGGTGGGCTGAAATGAAATTTATATTTCGAAATACAGGGGTTGATCAACGATTAGTTCATTACGTGCAATTAAGATAATAAAACAAAGAATATTTTACTGTTACAGCAAATCACAAGAACAGTGCATGTAGGATCTCGGAATTTAAAAGACAAGCGCTTTCAATTCTAGCTGAAGGAAGGACAAAGATATGTCATTTAAAACATATAAAATAATTCAAAATCCGACTTCAATTAGTCAATATATGGAAATAAAAAGAGGTGAAAAGGATTCTGTCAAATGCTTTGTTTTTGGTCTCATGTTCCCTTCTGTTTAAACAATATGAAAACATCACAAAAGGGCAATATGACAACCCAATACTTGGAATGAAATGGTCTGTATCTCTTATTGTTGATAAAGAATAAACACGTCAAGACATCTTTATTACAGGTTAACGACTGGCTTAATAGTCATCAACAAGTCCGATTTCGTGCATTTAACTAATGAGAATAATATAAGAATAACACGAATAAGACGAAACGTGACAGTGCACCTTCAAAATGATACAAATAATGGAGAGTTTTTTTGTATTAAATCATAATTCAAATGACAATATTCTTCCGCAATTGATTTTAACATTATACATGTTGTATGTGTGCTTTTCCGGCGATACAGTTAATTGCCTATTTCAAAATACAATGAAGTTTAAACTGATATTTTTCTTAACTTGTTGCATTGAGATTTCATCACAATTAACGGGAAATGTTTGTTCCTATGAGGGGTAAGTTTATATAAAGCTGAAGTATAATTCATTTCGACGAATTAAAAAAAAAACAGAAAAAAAGAAATGGATTATGACGGCGGTTAAATAGAAACATTTTAAGAAGCATTAAACATTGCATTTTTAATTTGTTTTTGACTTATGAGTTTGACTATCTTTTTGGTATCTCCATACTGTTGTTTAACATACTTTTTTTGTCGAAATCAAATTTTTGATAGTAAGAATAATTTTCATTATAGATATGAGAATTATTGCTGCGCTAACAGTGAGAATATCAATGGCATATGCACACGTAAGTTCTTTTATTTTCTTCCGCAGTGAAAACTAAGCATTCGTTAACCTTTCTTCATGCTAGTCACTACATTTTGTTTACCTCTCTTCTCAATTAGAGAAACCAGTCATAATGCATGTAATAGGCAGGTAGAATTTGCTCAAGAATTTCAAACGAACACGTTAGAGTCACCTCAAGCGAGCCTATACACTTTACATAATTCTGTTAACCAGCACGGACAGATGAAAAAAGAATCAAGGGACACGAATTGCAAGCAGGTTAGAAAAAAAGTAGTTATATTCAATCGATTTTGTGTTGCTGTAAATGCTCATAAATGTTTTATACATTTTCCTTACTAGATAGTTTGTATTGGTTGTATTATTTTAGTTATCGCACCTCGTACTGCGATCAATCATGTCGTCTTTATATGAGTGTCATATCAGTTTAAAAGTAAATACCTATATGCACCGATGAACTATGATTAAACATTCACCTGTCTGGTATAAAGTAAAGTAAAGAAAAAAACGAACTCCGAGGAAAATTCAAAACGGAATGTCCGTTATCTGATGGGAAAGTCGACATCTAAAACATATCAAACGAATGGACAACAACTTTGTTCATGTTTTTATAAATCAATTTTAGCACTTTATAAGATTTAACCATTAAATTTTTATGTTAATAGATTCTTTTTGGGAATATGTTTAAATTTCATTTAAAAAAAGTGGATCAATTTCCTCTGTATTTATGTCACTAAATGGATTTGTTCCAATGAACTTAATGATATATTTATATAAAAAATGCATAAAGATTAATTAGACTTAAGGTAGATCATAGGTATAAGTTTCCCGAGATGGATTTTTTTTATACTTTGCTAAAATGAGGATTTTTCTATGCTCTTTTCAAAAATATAATAAAAGGGATGGGTCACCGTGCTAAATTAACATTATAGGTCACCGTACGGCATTCAAAAATAACAAAACCCATACCGCATAGTCAGCTATAAAAAGAGCCAAAATGACAATGTAAAACAATTCAAACGAGAACATTAACGGTCTAAATTATGTAATGTATGTTTGTTAAATGTACTTTTTCATACTTTTAAAGGGTAGATGTATTTTTAAAAATGTAATATAAAATCAATTATGACAATTTAATCTCTTAATTTGTATGTGAACAACTTCCAACATTTTCTTTCGGTTTAATTGTTAACTTACAATGTATCTTCTTCCCTCTTTTAGAATGTAAAATTGGTACTACTTCAGATGCTGGAGGTCAATGTATGCCGTGTACAAATAACACGTTTGGTTACAAGTGTGCTCAAACATGTGTTTGCAAACAATCACAGAGGTATTATATATCTATCTTATGTAAACTCTAACAAAGAATGTCAACGAGACTCAGACGAAATGTAGATAACTTGTTGAATGAAACCGTGCTTTCAATTAGTCTCCTTTGCTTTTTATTGTCATACGCCCTTTTTATACCCTTTTCAGTTAACGATTTTTAAATAGAAAACAGTGAAATTTTGTAGTATTCTCCGGATCGAGCCTTAATTCAATTGGTTTTACATACACTGTTTTAGGGGCACTAGCTGTCAAACTCATGGTCACCGATTTGACCCAAATTCTAGTATTTGATTAACAACAATGTAAAACATTTATCCCAAACATAAAAAGTATGAAATAAGCAATTTATATGGCATAGTGTCGAGAACATTTCGTAGCTTCGTTTCGTGTGTTTTTTAGGCTAGACGCCATCTAATTAATTATTGAGTTGGCCGCCGATTACTTCCGATGACCATATAAGGGATATAAACATATATAAAGATATAAATAAGAAAAGCGAACTCGTGTAATTGGATTTTCCTATGTCTGTTTAATTTTATATTATGGATTACAAAGATATGTTAATCATCGTTTTAACCTGTTTTAGAATGAGTTTTTGTGGATCGAATAAGACAATTAAATGATATACCTTTGTTTCACTTTTTTCAATGTTTACATTCTTTTCCTTTAAATAACTTAACACACACAATTCACATGTTATCCATCACTAGCTAAGGGGTGAATTGAAGTTCACATGAATACGGATTTAATGAGGTCGAATTATTCACCTGCAAGTGAATAATACATTATCAATGTTTCTTCGCTTATTTTGACAAAATTATACGTATTTACTGCTTAATGCGAATTATTATTTCACTATTTCACTTTAATAAATGATTGGACAAAAAATATTATATTTTTGATTTTTTTTATCTCGTAGCTAGTGCCCCTTTAAAACTGGGCTTTTGTATGTTTTTGCATTGCCTACATCGGGTTTTGCTATAGATAGAATACTATGCTATATATATTTTACGTGTAATATTCACAAACATCTACCTAATATTATTATTTATATCTTGATTTATTCACCACTGAATTCATCTACATAATTAATTGTTCATTCATTACAAATTCCGTTAGTTTTCTCGTTTGGATTGTTTTACATTTGGCATTTCGATGCCTTTTATAGCTGACTATTAGGTATGGCCTTTGCTCATTGATGAAAGACGTATGGTAACAAATAGTTAATGTATGTGTCATTTGATCCCTTGTTGGGAATTGCCATATTGACAATCAAACCACATCTTCTATTTTCATATATACTTGTATATCTTAAATCGGAAATAAATGCAATAAATTTAAGTTTTTCTATCTTTAAAAGCAAAACAATACACAAAATTAATAGCAGGATAAGAAAATAACTGTTTAGTGATTTTAAATATCAACTGTATTTGTATTCGGTTCGAAACAGGAGTATGAGCTCGCTCAAGCTCGCATTATATCTGTTTCAACAAATATTCAAACATTGATTACAAGGGAGTCCTTCTATTTAATGGAAGTTATAGTATTTTTCATTTCTCTGATCATATATAGATATAGGAAGATGTGGTATTAGTGCCAATGAGACAACCCTCTATCACAGTAACAATCTATTAAAGTAAACTATTATAGTCAAGGTACAACCTGCAACACGGAGGTTTGGCTCATATCGAACATCAAGCTATAAAGGGCTGCAAATAGTACTAGTGTTAAACCATTCAAAAAGAAAACCAACGGTCTAATCTATTTAAAAATATGTGTTTACTTATATAATTTTACAATAATTTGATATGATGTATTTGATACAATATTGTATGTTAAGCTTAGACATTATGAAATAAACAATTTTAAAATAATTATATACAGGTGTGATGCTAAAGCGGGATGTATTCTAAATACTAAGCATTCAATGATGCATACTTCTAAAGGTAAACACTACAATTATTAAGTATGCCATGACGCTGATCCATAAACATTATTATATTGGTATTGGCTTATTGGATTTTGTTTGTTTTTGTTATTTGTTGGGTTGGTTTTGTTTTTGTTTTCTTTTGTTTTGTTGTTTTTTTCTTCTCTTTATTTTTTGGGGGGTTTGGGGAATATATAGATATAGATAAATGCATGTTTGTAAGGCATTCAAAACTTTACCTCTGACAGTTTTTCTTTTTGACTAAGAATAAAACAACACTGGTTTGTTATGTTATTCATAAATGTTTTTGTTGATCTGATATTAAGAGTACTAAATTTGTTAAAATGCTTTATAAATATGAATATATAAAATTAAACACAGAATTGTATACCATCCAAAACATTTCATCTATTCTAATTTTTTTTTTTTGGAAAGTTTTTCACTTGTTACGGATTCAAAATTTCATTGAACTAAATGACGAAAACGCGCTTTTCTCAATCCTGAGAATTCGAACTAAATTTGTTGAAATGCTATCATTCTAAAAATATGAAATAATAAACACAGATTTTGATACCATCCAGAACATTTCGTCTATTCAGATGTTTTTGGGGGGGAGTTTGATTTTTACCTTTTTCATTTTTGACGGACTCAAAATTTCATTGAAATAAAAGACGAAAACGCTCTTTCTTCAATCCTGTTAAATGGTGTATAGTTATGTTACAACCTTCATACTTAATCATAGGAAATATCATTTGAGAAACAATCAATCTTAACATCATTTCCGATGCAAACAAAAGTTACCAGCCTTTTTGATCAATTGTACTTTTGGTTTTGAAACCTGAAATTGCCAACTACACAAACGACCAAAAGTAATTAACACCACAGGGGGGATCCTCATTGTCATTGTTAGTGTGCTAAAAGGTAATGTTAAAAACTACAAGTCCAATAAACTATCACTGCAAGTTCACGACGGTCCCCAATATCGTCTTAAGTATTGTTCCTCAAGTAGTGATTGTCAGATTGAAATCCTTACAAGTACCCAAATAATTCAAACAGCTCTAAAAATTGAAGAGTTACCTACCTATTTGCTTTCACAAAAGTATTCACCTTAAGTGCATTATTTTTTTTCTTTAATTTAAAACACATACATGAAGGACTATTGACCAAACCTTTCACAAAATTAGTGTTGAATGCTGGCTGTGATTCAATATCACATTGCAATGTCTGCTTATTTTTTAGTACTTTCGCCAATATGGCTTTGAACGTGGAAAAAAATCAAATGTCACGTTACATCTACTTTAGCCAAACAGTTGCACTCGATTACGTAGGAAATATACAACACAAATGCATAATATACGTGTATGACTTTCTAAGAGAAGGCTTAGATAACTTTAATAAAGTCAATAATGCCATATCAATAGGCAAAGGTTCAATTCGATTGCTATTGATGGTCTGCCTTGGAGTTTTCATTATATATTATTTGACTTGACTGACACACTAGCTGTTGGAAAGATTTAACAACCAACGAACTCGTTTAAGTCCTATAATTTGGTCTTTCCGATGTATATGTTTATGTTTTATCAAAAGGGCAGACTTAGGCCGTGTTCACACCAAACGCCGTGAACAGTAAACATGTTAACATTTGGTTTAATGTAATGTACACTAGTTTCACATTAATTTTGTTCACATCTATACACCTTTTTGGCTACCTGCACATAAGACTTGTTCACACTTGTAAACTATATGTCATTTAAATGTTCATTACGTAAAACCGAATTCAAATTTTCGAACAACTTTTCTAGCAGTAAGGGAACAACCATTTGACTTTTAAAAAAATAGGGGGATGGATTTTTCCACAATTTGATTAAAAAAACAATCGGGTCATTTAGATGATTTGAATGAACAAATATTCTGAATCTAAAGTTTCCCATACATTATAGTGTTACATATTGAATTGGTACCATCGAAAAAAACCTAATTATAAACTTTCGCACGAGAAAAAAATCTGACTTAGACACCCCCTTTTTTTTAAGTAAAGTGGTTGCACCTTTAAGAAAGTAATTTTGGATGATTTGCAGTAGTTTAAAGATGTATCGGTTACGCATTAAAAACGTAGGCTTGCCATCAGCGTGCTTACAGACGAAGAAAAATAATTGAAATGTTAAGGATCACTACATTTCTATCTTTTCTGTTTGTTTCAGACGGTATTTTTTTCTCCAAGGAGTATTTGACAAAGGGAGGGGGTAATGGGTTTTTTATTATTTCTAATTGTATTTTAACGGATCTGAGATACTACACAAACAAACAATTAACCTCCCCCTTTGTTTCAGTAATGAAGTTATGACTGAATCGTTGTTTGAGTATAAAGACCCGTGGCAAATATTTCTGTCAGTGTGTACGTCCAATCGATTCGGGAAGACCTTTTCAAATGAATTATATGTTCGGCAATGATGATGGATGAGTCTTGATTATGGCTTAAAAGGCTACGTAAAGTGTTTTTATGACATTTAAATATATCAAGTTTAGACAAATATTTTAATAAAAAAAAACTTTATTAATAAGTGTCATAAGTACCAATTTCATATAACAATTGTCTCTTTTTAAGTATACATAGGAAAATTAAAGTTCTGAATGCCTAGTTGTGTGTACACTTAACCTACACAAGGCCTACATCGACTATCGACTGCATGTAGACAAAACATGATTTAAACTACATGTGGATATTGAGTTTTATCAATGGGAACGTTATTATGATTAGTTTATGTGTGAGTTACACTAACACAACACCAAGTTTAGGTCAATGTGAACACGGCCTTATAAGACAATAAAAAATCACGGCCATCCATTGAATATGTGTTACTGAAGCAGCGATAATCAAATTAAAAATGCAAGCTCAAGTTGATTAAAATAATTTAATTATGAACTCACACTACTAAAGAAATAAATGCTTTACAGCACTTATCAATATCTCTGCAGGACCTACTAAACAAGTAATGTTTCCAAATGAAACAGTCATTGCAAACGAAACGACAACTTTAAACGATACAACAGTTATAATGAATGGTAAGTAAAATCATTTCATAGTCATTGTTTCTCCTCGATAATCAGATAAATGAAATAAATTATCAATCTTCACTGGTATTAAACTGATAACCGTAACTTGAATTACGTATATTCCAATATGGCGACGGCAGAAATAGGTAAAATATTGACAGTCATTTTTTTTCTGAAATGTAGCATGTTTTTGTCAATAGTTACTCAGCTGCAAGGTTTTTCCATACCATTACACCATATTTGAATCGCAACGGTGCACTGGAATTGTCTAAGCGCTTTGAAAATTGTCGTTGAAAAATTCGGGATGATAATCGTAACGTTATGGCATTTTTCTTGTTTGATAATCGTAATTTCTTTATCGGATTATAGTAACTAAAAAATAATAGATGTGGCTTTCAGCATATCAATGGTATTTTGTGTGTTAAAATGCAAATGCAAATGTCCAGTTAAACGATGACGTTCACGCAAATTAAAATAAATGAAAAACTTACAGGTTAATTTCTAGGACAATTTACTTATATATCGCTTATAATAACTGACAACAGTATGCATAACCTTTTACTATATATATGTACCTGTTAAATATATGGAAAATGAAGCAGCTGTTGAGTCAGTTATTGTGGTATCTTACCATCGAAATTTGCATTTTCTATAACGTTATTGTCTATCCCTGAAGACAAAGGAAAGCAATTTTAAATAATATTTTTATTAAAGTAAAAAACGCTATAGGACAGCAGACACATAGGCGTATTTTAGTTTTCATAAATCTTCATTTTTAATGAGGTGACCTTTTTCCAATAAAATAAAACGAAAGCAACTGTTTTTGATAATTTGCTTTGAAAAGTTCTTTGTCATTTTTCTCTACAAATATGATCTATTATCCGACTACCATCTCTGGCGTTTCCTTGACGTATTTGTAATATAAAATTGAGAAAGGAAATGGAGAATGTATCAATGCGACAACAACCATACCATCGAGCAGACAACAGTCGAATGCCACCAATGGGTCTTCAATGAAGCGAAGATCCCGCAATCGGAGGCGTCCTTCAGCTGGCCCCTTATGGATACTAGTACAGTGATAAATGACGTCATACTGAACTCCGAATTATACACAAAAAACTACAATTAAAAATCATACAAGACCAAACAAGACCAGAGGCTCCTGACTTGGGACAGGCGCAAAACTGCGGCGGGGTTAAACATGTTTATGAGATCTCAACCCTCCCCCTATTTGTCTAGCCAATGTAGAAAAGTAAACGCATAACAACATTTTTTTAGCTTTTTTTTTATCTCAATAAGTTGATAAAAGCTGCGTTTGCATACTATGGAATTGAATTGAAGGAAAATTATTAGATTTGCATAATAATATGTTTAATAATGTATGTCATCTGTTTTTACTAATTATAGCAGGTTATTTTTGCTTATTATTGAAGGAACGTCAATATCGGGATGGATAATTGTGACACTATGTATAGCTGGTTGTATCATTCTGACTGGTTTGGGTTATCTGATTAGAACATACAGACAACGACTATCTGTTAAATCAAGAATCAAAAATGAAGGCTCGATATTAGAACCTTTAGGACCCGCTCCATATATTGGCGTCTACGATGAGATCGACGAAAATCCATTAACCTTTGACACGGCAGATTCAAACGTAACACCACAAGAACCTCATTACGAAACTGTTGATTGTGTTTCTCAGGAGAGACTTTCTATTACATCAAGTACTGAACATGACGACACAGGATATCTTGATCCGTATTTCGCATTAGAGGATGAAAGTGATAAATTACAAGATCGAACATCACAGACAGAATGCAGTTCAACTAATTCGTCCGACTCAGACGTTGTGGATCAAGATATTATAGCATATAAAAACATATATCAACCACTTCAGAAAAATTGGCAAGACAATTCACATGGTTATGAAATCCCAGTGATGGTTCATGAGGGTTTCGAATGTTCTGCAGGGTTTGATGAAAATACTACCAGTAATTCATACTATAATGTATATAAACCGCTGCAGAAAGATATGGATATAACGAATCCCACGTACATGACGTATGAGAACCAGAAGTCTCCAGAAACAAAAGCAGGAAATGATAAGGGTTTTTATGGGGATGCTTGTTCATCTAAAATCACAACAGGCAATTTACATGATTACATAAATATGCAGGCTGAATCTAAAATATCAATTAACAATTGTGATGAAATGGAATCGTGTAAGCCGTTTGACGAAGACAATGTGAAGAAAATTGATCAACAATCGTTCAGTGGTGACTTTTAAAGTGGAATCAACGAATTTGTAATTAAACAATGTATGTTGTTCTCTGCATGAAGATTAGAACATTTATACTGCACTTGTTCTACTTCAGCAGTCAAAATGCGTTGACTGTATATTTCTATGCCATATATAGTCATATATAGTCACTGACCCGATATCACTCTTCCTCATTAATATTAAATAGAAGTTGCCGAAACTATATTTAATCATTTATACGACCTCGTCAACCTGTTTCCAATGTATACAATGAAGCGTTCTTTTACATTTTTGGTAAAAAACATATTTCACTTGTTAATATTATTTGTTTAAGTACAGCTCTTTGTAAGAACCAGGCAGAGTGCGATACATGATGGTTTCAGATTTTATCTATAATCGGCCTAGTAGAAGCAGTAATAAAATTAACGGTACCAATTTTCTTGCACCAGATGCGCATTTCGACATTACATGTCTCTTCAGTGATGCTCGTTAAATGAAAATGAATATTGTTAAGTGAATGAATATTGTAAAATGAATATCAGTAAATGAATATTGCTAAAAAAAAATAAGTAGGAAAATATGAGTGGTTGTAATGGTAACGGACACTCTATTTTTTGGTCGTTAAGCTTGGTAAAATCTTTCAAAAAACAGCTAAATCACCACAATTCAGAGCCTGCTTATGAATAGAATCATGCATTTTTCATTAATGTTCAAATCTAACATTGATAGAACTTGGTTTAAGCTTCATTTTAGTGACGATTGCATGTCAACCAAATTTTTTTGAAAATTTTTGCGAAAAAATGCATATTTTCAACATTTCTGAAATTGGGATTTTTTCGAAATTAACAAATTTTCTCAAAAAAGTGCAAATGTGTACAGAATAGTTAGCACTGTAGTTATGAAGTTTGGATACTACTTTACCAAATTGAATAGAAAAATGCTAGGGATTTTCTTCAGTTTTATCACCATAGCAACCGATTTTTCCCTTGGAAACGGAGTTTTATTTGCAGAATATGGCAGTTTAAGAGCTTAAATGTCTTGGATTTTTTCATAACCGATAAGAAAATACATAAAACTTTAAATTACTATCATCAAGTGTTGTTGACTTCAATTGTTTCCACAGAAACACATATTAACCATAGCAACATCCACTCTGAAACTGCATAAATAGAAATTCATGTAAAAAAATACATAAATAGAGGGTGTTTATTTTCAAATTGGAACATGACTGCATAATTTGCTTCACTCACAGTCTTGTCTGTTTTTTTTTCCTTCAGATTTTTCAATAAATGTAATATATAATGTAATATTGGGGTTAGAAGGTAAAAAAAAGGGGGGGTAGGTTCATTTTTTTTAAAGATATCATATATGAAGATTTTTGAAAAGATAACGTTTGGTCGGCGAGCCTGATTATAAATAGAATCATTTTTTTTCTCTCAGAAATTTCTTATATAACATCGATATAACTTGGTTTTAGCTTCAGAGCTAAGTTATGGTACATTGTAGTTGTCATGTTTTGGGATTTTTGTCAGATTTTGGGAAACCTCAAGTCTTATTCATTGGAATGCCTTAAGAATAAATTTGTAAGGGTTCTGCGGAATCCAGTGTCTTGCCTACTTTTGCTGTAAATCGCAGGCTCAACAGAAATGAGGAAAACAATCGGTAAAAATATTCCTCTTGATACTATCTTATGATTGTAAGAAGCTTCTGTCCAATAATGAAAAATCTAAGTACATGTTTAGATTCAGCATAATTAACGAAGAACCCCAAGGATTCAATTTTTGTTAAAATCAAACTTAGTTTAATTTTGGACCCTTCGACCTTAATGTGGATCAATTTGAAAACGGGACCAAAAATTAAGAATCTGCATACACAGTTAGATTCGGCATATCAAAGAACCTCAATTATTCGAAGTTTAATTTTGGACCCTTTGGGCCCCTTATTCCTAAACGGTTTGGACCAAAACTCCCAAAATCAATCCCAACCTTCCTTTTATGGTCATAAACCTTTTGTTTAAATTTCATAGATTTCTATTTACTTATACTGAAGTTAGGGTGCGAAAACCAAGAAAAATGTTTATTTGGGCTCCTCTTTGGCCCCTTGTTCCTAAACTGTTGGGACCTCAACTCCCAAAATCATTCCCAACCTTCCTTTTGTGGTCATAAATCGTTTGGTTTTGTGCTTATTGTTGATATTTTAGTCCATACTAAAAATAAATTCGTTCACCATCGATTGCGGGTTTCAACAGGTAATGTACATTTCATTGTGTTGTATATTTTCCCGCTAGATATGATGTCTTTTCAAAGGAGGGTTTTTACCAATATTTAAATCAAATGGAAAACATTAACACCTTAAACAATAAGTTTAAATGTTTTTTTTTCTAGATTGCAGTATAAGCCTCGTCCTTATATCGTTGATACGTCAAATCAATGTAGTATTATTGTCTTTATAGTTGAATGATTATATGTAATTGCAAAATCATAGTTTAAATGATTGTTATATTACTGTGGATTCATTTATTTTCGTGGGTATCAATTTTCGTGGATAGCGAAAAAAGACGTTTCGTGGTATACGTAAATTCGTGGATCGCAACAAAAAAATTAGGTACGTACTTCGTGGATTTCTTTTTGATTTAGGAGATCATATAACCTTCTAGGTTTGATAAATAATAAAACAAAACAAAAAAGAAGGAAGGAATTCATTGAAAAAGTTTTGAATTGTCAAATTAAAATCCTCGCTTGGTCATTCTAGGTTAAAGTGTTCATTGATAACTTTGATTACAATAATGGACAGGGACAACTAATTATTTGTTTGTTTTACGATTTATACATTCTTGTCTGAATTCTATAAGGCATTCAAAACTTTATGATTGGAAGCTCATTTCCCTAATCACGATATAATAAACAGAGATATAAGTATAAGGTGTGAAAATAAATGTTCCTGTCATAAACAATATTACCTACGGGCAATATCCCCTACTTAATCCTATTGATTTTTAATCACTGGTAAACCAAACTATGACAAGGTAATTAACAACTTGCAGTTATTTTCCATGAACAGTTTTAATCAATTATAAAAAGTAAATTATCACTGATATTCGATATATTTATTATAGATTTAATCAAAATACTTGTATCTTCTTTCAATAAAAAACATGTGTTGTGTTACAATGTTTATCGGTAGTCAACACTATACTAGAACTGCATAACATAACCGGAAATA
This sequence comes from Mytilus edulis, assembly GCA_019925275.1. Classification (NCBI taxonomy): domain Eukaryota; kingdom Metazoa; phylum Mollusca; class Bivalvia; order Mytilida; family Mytilidae; genus Mytilus; species Mytilus edulis. Next base: position 33,722,718 of record CM034356.1, on the reverse strand, counting down.
AACATCCGACTCCATACACATTTCTCGGGATTATTCTTCGTTGAAATTTTTAATTCGTGGTTCACTGTGACCCACAAAACCCACGAAAATTGATATACCACGAATAAAAATGAATCCACAGTATACAGTCATTAGAATAATTTAACCAGTCAGTTACCTTTATGTACATTTCTTTATATGCATAACTCATACATGCACTCCACCAGGAATACCGTACAGACTAGAAACTACTCAGTGAGGATCTTAGCAGAAACATTAAGTATGAGCAACACTACAGGTGCCGCATGTGACGCATGATTTACTTACTCTTCCAGAGCAACTTATATATACCCGAGTTTTGTGTGGGGTTCGTGTCGCTAAGTCCTAAACTTTCTATGTTGGGGTTTGTGTAGTATTGTTTGTCTGTTTATCCTTTTCTTTTGTAGCAATGGCGTTGTCAGTTTATTTTTTATCTTTGACTGTTTCTTTTAACTCTTTTGATTAAGAGCTTGACATACGGTATGTTGCCCTCGATATGATTTTTATTTTTTATGACATTCGGTAGCTTTTTCATTGAATATACATACATAGGCATTTTATAAAACAAAACTTCGTGACCTGGTACAAGGATTTGCTTACGTAGAAATTATTGGATTAATCCTGGTTTAATAGCTATCAAAACTTCTCGTTTGTATGACAGTTACCTAAAACTCAACTATATAAACATTGATGTGTGATGAAAACGAGCAAGCATGATAAGAAAAAATTTCAAAAATAAGGGTACAGCAGTCATAAAAACACAAAAAAGCATATAGACAAAGCCTATTAGCGAAAATGAAAGACAAGTATACAAAATTTGTACCATAGCACAATAACAGAAAGACGGGATCTATAAGATATGAGCCACATCATACATATGTTACAAAGAAATACCAAAAATCATATAGAGAACGCACATCAGCATAAACGAAAGATTAGAATTCAATGTGTTTCCATAACACAATGAAACGACGTATAAGTACAGAGCCACGTCAAATAGATATCACAAAAAAGGGGCTGAACAGTTAAAGACATATTCTTAAACATCCATTTTAGAATACTATAAAACGTGGTCTTTGTAATTTTGTCTTTCTCTTTCGCTTTTGTGCTTTGTCTAAATGCCTTTTTTATAGTGATTAAGATTACAACAAAATGTTGACTTCTGTTCTACCATTTTTTTACTTTTTAAATAAAGGCAACAGTAGTATACCGCTGTTCAAAACTCATAAATCCATGAACAAAAAACAAAATCGGGGTAACAAACTAAAACCGAGGGAAACGCATTAAATATAAGAGGAGAACAACGACACAACACTAAAATGTAACACACACAGAAACGGACCAAGCATCAGACATAACCCATTATGTATGTTTGTTTATTTTAAACATTGTTGTCAATATAATGGAATTTTACGCGACTGTCAAAAAGTGATACATTTAGATAGCTATGATTTTTTACATTTTTCTACATAAGGAAGTGCTTGTACCTAGTCAGGAATATGACAATTGTTTTCCAATCGTTTGATTTGTTTGCACTTTATATTTCCCCATTGTCAAAGTGGTTTTACGATTTGTTTTTTCACTTGAATTGATATTTTGTTACTTTACTTTATTTGTTAACGTTATTCTACTAAAACATTTTCCATTGTTCAGATATTTCTTCCCCAATCATTCAAACCATGTGTTGACTCGTTATTCCGGATATCAA